>CM061142.1:250331485-250689507 GCA_030789695.1 Scilla litardierei
ATAAGCACTACGTAAACCTCCTCAAAACCCTTCAGTGGTATCAGAGCAAGTTTTGCATTGGATCAAATTTTTCTGTTATTAATATCATGCGTGTAGACGATGATTGTATTTCTATTGTCACATGCAAAGCTCTCTAGTTTTATTTTAATTATGTAATTTATAGTGCCTGCAAGCGCTCTTTTTATGTAATTAATTTTAAAGACTTTTCCTCCTTTGTAATTTATTATTCTTTAAAAGTGAATGCCCTTTTGCAATTGTATAGTAAATTTAGGAGGTAGAGCTAGCTGAAGTTTCTAATGGCGAGAGATCCATTACTACAAGAAAATAGGTCTTTGCTGACGCCGCCATTACTGACGGCTAATTTTACCGTCCGTAAAGGTCTAATTGTACGTGGTTTTACTGATGGCATCGAAAACCCGTCAGTGATAGTGTACAGTCACGTAAGGTAGAAAGATCCGTCAGTACAAGCCGACTATCACCGATGGAACCGTCAGAAAAACCAAGCAATCACTGAAGGTCCATTGGTGATATTTTGGCAATACGATAGAGTCACTGACGGGTAATCCATCCGTCAACGATACCTTGTCGTTACTGATGGGAATAACCGTCAGTGAAATTTTATATATTCTATTAATTTTATGAAAATGTTGAAATAACTGTCACTGCCGGTTCTGTCATCAAATATTGGGATATTTGGCCAATGTTCACTGACATCCCATTAATAAATCTTACTTCGTTCGCACCATTTTTCCACTAGGCATATAACCGTCAGTGACAGAAGAATTCCCGTAAGTCATTATAGGTTTTAATAAGGCCCGTTAGTGAACCCTCCAAATTATGTCCTTGCAATCGAGGCCACTACGCCTTCTTTCACTGATAAATGGTTAGTGAAATTTGACATATCTGATGTGCCGTCAATGAAAACCCCTTGATTTTTTGCAAGAACGTCGTCGAAATCAAGGAGACGCCCATAGTCAATAATGGTACCATCAGTATATCCTACTATTACTGACAGCACCGTTAGTAATGCCCCATATAACTCCCTAAATTACTCTTTGTTCATACTCTTTCTCACTTTACACCTGTTCATCTTTCTTCTACTCGCATCTTCAACTACAGTCGATCGGCTTCCCCATCGTGCGATCATTGCTCGTTCAGCTTCCCCTTCGCTCGATATTTGCTTGTTCGTCTTCCTTTCGTCATCGTTTGGCTTCTGGTCAGTTTGTTTCCCTTGAAATCGGTATGTTGTTGATGCATTGCATGTCTCAAATACGGCTTAAAATGCCTATGATCAAATAGGTATGCATTGCTTGTGTGAAATATGGTATCTTAGTTTAGCAAGATGGGTGTTATATTTACAATTGACGTTTTGATTTTTTGTCATCGATACTGATATACACTGCACTGGGATGACACAACATGACACGATGAGATTTAATCAAATTCTAAATAGTATGATAAAAATTGCAATCATCTTTTGTTATTATTTTGATTTTTTCAGAAAAATTACTTTTTTGTTTGAATGAAAGGTGATTGTTGGGAAAAGATGCCAACTTTAGTGTTCTAAAGTGAAATTTAATTGAAAATCAGTTTATTTTAGTTTTGTTTTCGGTATTATGGCTAAAGGATGTCCTTTGTTAGAAGGGGGAAGCTGTTTTTGTTACATTTCCTTACTAAGTTTCGATTTCTTCTCGACAACTAATCTTACAGTTGTGGTAATGTTTAAATTTTTTGACTAATTGTGTGTTCGGTGTGTTTGTTCTCTCTCTCTGTGTGTGTGTGTGTGTGGGGTCTGTGGGTGGGTGGTCTCTCTCTCTCTCTCTCTCTCTCTCTCTCTCTCTCTCTCTCTCTCTCTCTCTCTCTCTCTCTCTCTCTCTCTCTCTCTCTCTCTCTCTCTCTCTCTCTGTGTGTGTGTGTGTGTGTGTGTGTGTGTGTGGTCTGTGGGGGTGGTCTGAGGATGGGTTGTCTGTGTGTTGGTGGGGTCTGTTTGTATTGGGTATGCATGTGTGTGGTCTGTGTGAGTGTGGTATGTGTGTGGGGTCTGTTTTGAAGGTAATTTCAGACACATTAAAGATATCTGGTTGGTTTTGAAATTAAAATTACCATCCAAAAGTATTTGTATTTGGATATAGATATTTATATCACCATCTTCTAACCCGATAGGACGACCCAAGTTTTTAAAGATGTGCAATTTTCAGTGCTAGATATTAGCATCCAAATATTTTTGAGAGCTGTCCAAGAGTTACAATGAATATATAGTGTGCTTTCTAGGTTTATGTTTCAACCTTAGAAACTGAAAATAACTTCAAAATATCAAGCAATTTGATATTGTGAACTTGCGACCATGGTGGTAACAAGAATATAGAGAATGCATACAAAATATTTTATGCTAGTGTTTAATGAAGTCATACAGGTAAGTATGTATGTATTTAAATGCATGCATGCATGTGTGTGTATGATTCAATAATAGCATGTAGTAAGTGGACATATTGAAATGTTGATACTTCATTAATTTGTTACATTTTAACACGTTTTATCTTATTTTGTGAGTGAAAGAATTTTATCACGATTATGTAGTCTAAAAAAATATTAATCTTGTATCCTATTTTATACATTTGTGTGTAATTTCATTTTGTTACATTATCAGGATCATCTAGAGTACTTTAATTTTGTCACATTATCAGGGTTATATGTGATCCATACCTCTGTTTTGCTCAGCAATTAGCAGTTATCATGTGTGGATACATGGTACATATTGATTGTGAAGTGTGAAATCTAGGTATACATCCCTGATGTCCATGATACTGATGGCACGCATGGCAACTATTTTTATATGGCAATATCTACTCTTCTGAGCAGTTTGTAAGTAGCTATATACATGTAGTATTTGTAACAAGGAATTTTATACATGTGGTGTATAACTACATACAAATAAGCTTAATCAACAAACCTAGATTATTTAATTAAAAAAGATCAAAATTAGTTTGCTATGCATGCATTAAAATTAGAGCTACTTACAAACTCCAGTATGGAGTTTGATGAGTCCAAGCTGGGCATTGAGATTCATATGTACACATATGATACATATGATATTGATATATATATATATATATATATATATATATATATATATATATATATATATATATATATATATATATATATATATATATAGTGATCTTCGGTTGCGAAAAATCCCGTGCGAAAGCCCGTGCGAAAACTTTTTTTTATTTTTTTGAAATTTTTTTTTTCAAAATTTTTTTTTTGATGTTTAATCCATACAATTATATACCCCAGGGAAAATAATGGGTGAACCCGTTGGGCATTAGAGCACCCATCCACCCGTTACAAATTTAACGGTCTCAAAACGTGCGAATTTGATGAAATGGCTTGATCGAAGGCCAAATGACATTATTTCTCAACCATTATTTTTTGAGGGGGGTATAACAACATATAATGATGGTGGAAAAAAAAATTTTTGAAAAAAAAAATTTCAAAAAAAAGATAAAAACATTTTCGCACGGTGCGAAATGTTCTCATTTGAAAATTTTCCTATATATATATATATATATATATATATATATATATATGAATATAACTAGTATATGAATATATATATATATATTCATATACTAGTTATATTCATATATATATATTCATATATATATATATATATATGAATATATATATATATATATATTCATATACTAGTTATATTCATATATATATATATGAATATAACTAGTATATGAATATATATATATATATATATATATATATATATATATATATATATATATATATATATATATATATATAGTGAAAAATGGAGAAGAGCTGACAGCGCTGGAAATTTTTCCAGCGCTGTCCGCATTTTGGGCAACTTAAAAGTATTTTTTTTTTGAAATTTTTTTTGCTGTATTTAGATATACGTTAGGAAGCTCCCCACAAAATTTCAGGTCGATCCGACACCGTTTGAGCCTCCGTTCATCGATTTCAAAAACGTTACGCAAAACTGTGGACAGATTTGCGTAACGTTTTTGAAATCGATGAACGGAGGCTCAAACGGTGTCGGATCGACCTGAAATTTTGTGGGGAGCTTCCTAACACATATATCTAACTACTGCAAAAAACAATTTCAAAAAAAAGTACTTTTAGGTTGCCCAAAATGCGGACAGCGCTGGAAAAATTTCCAGCGCTGTCAGCATTGGCCCATTAACCTCATATATATATATATATATATATATATATATATATATATATATATATATATATATATATATATATATATATATATATAGGAAAAAGGGGATCTAGGGTGCCTCCTTAGATGAAATCTAAGGAGGCGCCTTCATTTCCCCCATCTCCTGCAATTTTTTTTGAAATGTTTTTTCATGGGGTTGTTGTTCACATCATAGTTGATCAACATACCAAATTTCAAGGGATTCCAATACTTTTTGAGACTCCATCTACCCCTTACAACTTCAACGGTCTGAAAACGTGCTAAAAATCCACGAAGTTGCAAGGGGTAGATGGGGGCTCAAAAAGTATTAAAATCTCTTGAAATTTGGTATGTTGATCATCCATAAGGTGAACAACAAACCCATGAAAAAACATTTCAAAAAAATATGGGAGATGAGGAGAAATGATGACGCCTCCTTAGATTGAATCTAAGGAGGCACCTTAGGATCCCTTTACCCATATATATATTTTTTTTTTTTTTTTTTGGCAGCCCAGAAAAATCCCCAACCCCCTCCCCCCGCCGCTTCGGCATAGGAGGGTAAGGCGAGAGCCCGGCCGAGACTATGTAAACTGGGGGGAGACCGCCGTGCCCCAGACGGCCCCCCGGGTATGCTCCGAGAGGGGATATGTAGCCCCAGGATAAATAATCCCCCAACAAATACCAACCCATGTAGGCCAGAGGCCTTGAACCCATGACTCTTGGCTTTGGAGCGGAATGACTTACCACCAGGACACCCTCTCGTGGGCGTTTACCCATATATATATATATATATATATATATATATATATATATATATATATATATATATGTATATGTATATGTATATGTATATGTATATATGTATATGTATATGTATATACTAGTCATAACCCGTGCCCGCTTGCATGGTTCATTTAAGATTTCCCCCCAAGAAATCTTTGTTCCCTAAAAAATTATTTCTACAACCAAAATTATACAGAACAACAAATTTAGCGACACGGGCATCTTCGACGTGGAACAACAAATTCGGCGCATGTGCATTTGCCATAGAACAACAAATTCGGTGCATGCGCATTCGACACAGAACAACAAATCAGCGCAAAAAATTGGCGCGGGCGCCTTCGCCGCCGTGGCCTTGCCTTCCTCTTGAAACCGGTTCACTTGCTACTGATAAAGACGGATGACCGTGATTTTCCCTCTTTGGTTTGCTCTGCTCTGAGCTTTTGCCCCAAATATTTTATTAGTTTTGAGAGAGAGAGAGAGAGAGAGAGAGAGAGAGAGAGAGAGAGGAGAGAGAGTTGAAGAAGCTGAGCTTTTACCAATTTGAGATTTGAAGAAGCTTAGCTTTTACCTATTACATGCCGCTCACATTCATGGTTCATACTAAAATGCGCCTGAGCTCGTGCTCAGATGGGATTCCTGCGCTCGACCCCTCCTAACCGTCCGATCCGATCAGCGATCATGGTAATATCTGACCTTTTTGTGCAATTACCAAAACGCCCTTTAAGCTCTTTTTAACGTGCCTCTGTACTAAATTACCTTTAACCCCTTTTGTACTAAAATACAATCGCCACCAATTCTTTTGCTCACTCCAGCGCAAAACGCAGAAGCTGGAGCAATCGCCACCAATTCTTTTGCTCACTCCCGCGCAAAACGCAGAAGCTGGAGTAGATCCCCAGTTTTGCACAAGGTCTTCGATTTCAACAGCCCACGCCTAAGATCGCCCCCAAATCCAGGCCATCACACTCTCATTGATTCCCTTGTTACTCTCCTCCATCGAGGTAAGGATCGTCATCCCTAATTTGTTGGACATCTCATATTGCTCAACGCAAACAACGGGATAAATTTTTGAAGGGTTTTGCGCGGGGAGTAATTTCCAACCTTTGGACGATTAGCCTGGAAATTCCTCTCCGCGCACAACGGGCTAAATTTTTGTCCCGTTTTGCGCGGTGAGTAATTTCCAAACTAGCGAAGTGTTGCGATGGAAATTACTCTCCGCGCACAACCCTTCAAACATCGCACCCGTTGTGCGCGTTGAGCAATATGAGATGTCCATCAAAACTTGCCGAAGCAGCTCATATAGCACAACAACATGGAGCGAATGGCGTACATAATAGTGCCCACCGCGCAAAACGGGTGATTTGTTTGATTTTTTGATGGATTTGATCCAGTCATCAAATATGATGGTAACAATTAGATCATATTGAAAAAGAATAGATATAATACGCAAGGTTTTAACATGATTAGTAATAGTAGTGTGGTTTCAACTAACATGCTGATGATGATCTACTGATACTTGGATAGACATGTATAGCAGTCATGTTGCGTCAATATTACTGATATTTTTACTTGTTTCTAATGTAGAAAATGAAAATCGAAGAGAGTGAACCCTATGTGCATGATCAGGAGATGCCAAATGAGATTGAAGCCGAAAATGACAGTGCAAACAGCGTATATCAAGAGGATATGCATAGTGATAGTGAAAAAGGCAGCCCACATGTTGGAATGACATTTCAAACAGAAGAAGATGCGTATCAATTTTATAATACATATGCAGCAATGAAAGGTTTTGCAACCCGAAAGGGATCTACGGGAAAGGGAAAAGATGGCAATACCACGAGGAGGAAGTATACATGCAACAAAGAAGGGTATAAAAGCTTAAAAGATAAGAGGGAGATAGGGAGGGACGTTAATCGAAGGAAAAACGAGAGAGAAGGCTGTATGGCTCGAATGACAGTTCATAAAATCACCGGAGGAGTATGGCGGATAAACTCCTTTAATGATGATCATAATCATGAGTTGATAAAAAGCCCAGCGAAGATCCAGATGCTACGGTTACATAAAAGATCGCAGATGGACGGAACATGTAGGAATTTAGTTGATCAGATGCGTGGCTGTGGAGTAGGACCTGCAAAGATTGCAAGGATTCTAAATGCCACGAGTAGTAGTAATGTCAATATTACTACGCAACAATGCATTGATCATGGGAGAGTAGAAAGAAAGAACAACATTGGGAAGGAATGCATTAGAGTAATAGAACAATTTATTAAAAGGCAAGCTAAGACTCTTAGTTCTATTATGCTATTGAGCATGATGAAGAGAATGTATGCAGGAGTATATTTTGGGCTGATGGAAGGGCGAGGACATCATACAGCCAGTTTGGAGATGTTGTTGTATTTGATGTCACTTATAAGACAAATAGATTCATGTTGCCTTTTGCACCTTTTACAGGTGTCAATCATCATAAACAGTCTATTTTATTTAGATGTGCTCTTCTTGCTGATGAGAAGGAAGAATCCTTTGTTTGGTTATTCGGACAGTGGTTAACATGTATGTGGGATAAAGCACCAGGAGCTATCATCACCGATCAAGACCCGGCAATATGCAATGCAATCAAAAGAGTTTTTCCAAATACAAAACACAGGTATTGCATATGGCATATCAGTCTGCACGAAGATGAGCATCTACGTTCATTGCGGTCTTCTTATAACCCTGAATTTGAAGAAGACTATGCAAACTGGTGTAAGAACAGTCAAAATGTTGAAGAAGCTGAGAATTGTTGGTGCATCTTAATGGAGAAGTACCAAACGGAATTTCAGGAGCCATTGACAGAAAAACAAAAAAATGAAATGAAAGCCTGGAAGTGGTTGCATACGATGCATGAGAAAGCACAGCATTGGATTAAGGCGTACCTACTGGATACTTTCTTTGCGGGTATGAATGTTAAAACGATAGAGATTGGTGTAAAAATATATGATCAAAATAAACTCAGCACATGGTATTCATTTCTTGTTTTGTGTGTAGGCATGGCGTCCAGCCAAAGGAGTGAAAGCATGAACGCGTATTTTGATGGATACGTAAACTGTATGACTCCATTATACGAGTTCATTGATCAATATGATAAAGCCGTAAAATTTCAGCGAGACAAAGAGGAGAGAGAAGATACTTTTTGTATGCGGAACAAACCAGAATTTAGCGGCATGCATGAGTTAGAGGTTCATGCCGCAAAGGTATATACTAGAAACATATTTTCCATTTTTCAAAATCGTTTCAAAAATACTTTATACTGTCGGCACGAAAGGGTGAGCACGGATGGGGACACGAGCACGTATAGAGTAACTATGCGGATTGATGGAAAGAGCTACGTGCATAATGTTCAATGCAATATATCTAAGGGAATGTTCAGGTGTATGTGTGCAAGGGCGGTGACTGAAGGTTTGCTATGCACGCAAATTTTATATATGATGAAGCAAAAGTATGATATGCAAGCCATCCCTGAGAGATATATTTTACCCAGGTGGACTCTAAATGCAAGACATAGCATCATGAGTCTTGGGGCCTCGTCGACTAGCACAGTACACGGAGTGCGTCTAACTCAAATTACTCCACTTCAAGCCTGGAGACTTCGTTCATCATTCGATAAAGTCGTGGAGGCGGTAACAAGAGATCCCCTTCTGTTTGATGTCGTCTTTGGTGGGCAAACAGTTTTTTGGACCAGCATAATATGACTAATAAAGCGCAAACTGCTTCTGAAGAGCCAAGATCACAGGTGGGGTCCAGTGCACCTATCAAACAAGAAGTGGGAGTAAATGATGTCATTATGCATGATCCTGCAAAAGCTAGAACTAAAGGCCGACCACGAGTGGCGTCAAGGATTCCGTCTGGAATACAAGTCTCACAAGAACAAAGTCAAACAAGAACAAGGACATGCAGTGTTTGTGCAGAAAAGGGTCATGACATGAGAACTTGTCGTATGAGCACAGCTGGTAGAAATAAGGTATATATGAGCACAGCTGGTTACTATTTTATAGACTAGTATAAATTATTGTAACATCATTGCTCCATAATCTCTGTAGGAAAAATCTTCGCCCGATGACTTAACAAGGCTGTGATATGAAGGATGACATTTTTATATCCTAAAGGCAACAATTTTGTATCAGCTTGGAAGAAATATACTACATGCATCTGTCACGGACATATCAGTGTAAATGGGTTGTAAGTAAACTGGTTCTCTTTAAAAATGGTCATCTGAAAACGGCAGCCTCCTATATTTTTAGTCCAAAATGCAGCCATCGTGGAGTTGAATTAAGAGGGCTGGGGGTCCAAATTGAACATTAAAACAGTAAGTCTTGGTTATAAGCCTATGAGGATGATGCCTATCATTCGAGACCTATATCCGATGCTGCGGATCTCATATCTTATAATTTCTCTGTTGCTGCAGAACCTGACAAATGTCAAGAAAATTAATGGGATTAAGGAGTAAGAAGCAGAAGCAGTAGAGCTGAAGAGAATGAAGATTCAAGAGAATGAGGCATGTAGCTGTCCGCGATGAGTAATGGTGGGTAATTGTATACAGTTTAGCTCCGCGGGCACAACGTTTACAACTTTTACCAGTTGTGCGCGCTGAGCAAAACTTGGTAATTTTACAGGCTTCCTAATAAGCGCACACAACGTTCAATAATGTTATGGATGTGCGCGCTGAGTAATATGGGTAATTGTAAACAGTTAAGCCCCACGCGCACAACGGTTCATAACTTTGACGGTTATGATCGATGAGTAAATGTTGGTAATCGTAGACAGTTGTGCTCAGCTCGCACAACGTTCAATGCTGTTGCCGTTGGTGCGAGCTGAGTAATTGTGGGTACTTCAAGTTAGCATCACACAATTTTGTAATGTGATGCAATTGCACCAAATTTAATGACATTGTATTAAGATCTGTATTCCAACATGCTACAACATTTATGCATTCAAATGTACATAACACAACAAAGTAGAAACTACATCTAAACATTTTGCAACATCACAGTTTTTGCCCGACTAAGCAATTAAAGCACTAGACTATACTAGGGATACATGGATTCCCACCATGAAAAAAATTTAAAGTTTGTTGCCATTTATGAGCTGCTCCAGTAGCTGCATCAGCGTCACTTGCTTCTTTGTATCTTGGCCATCCGTGCCCCTGTCTGCGTTGAAGAAGAATCAGTGATGAACACATAACAATGCATAATTAAGTAAAAATATTGTACGGGTAGACTTAAATAAGATAGAACATTTATTATCATCGAGCAGTGATGTCTGCAACGAAGTATCAAAGAGCATATACAAGCAGTGAAGAAACGGGTGTGCATGGAAGGTGATAGCTTCAATGACGACAAACAGAACATTTGAAGGAGCAAAGAACATCTTCGAATCAATATATATGTGATGTATTCAATTTCTGCATCACGTCACTAGACGCTAGTATATTTTCCATCTTTGAGTGTTGAGGACGCAGCAGTGATGAAGGAAAAAATAGAATGTCGTAGAGAAAATATCATATAACTAGAATAAGATACAATAAGATAGAATAATATCATCAAGAAGTGTAGTGGTTGACGAGTGCTTGTGGGAAGGGAAGCCATTTATAGACGACTTTGGATGCCATTGGATGAGGATGAGACTACAGTAGAGTTACTGGGAGGCAACACAAGAGACCCCGTGAGTCTACAGCAAATTGCTTGTGATTATACAGAAGAATGCCCGTGAATCTACAGCAGATTGAGTTCCCAATAATGTATGACCGTGGTGGTGCGCGTTGAGCAAACAAAATAGCTCAACGTGCACAACCGGTAAGAATATGGACGTTTTGCGCGGAGAGCAAATAATTTTGGAAGATGTGCGCGATGAATAAAATCTTATGTACATTCACGATCACTGCTTTGTAGACTCACGGGGTCTCTTCTGTAGACTCATCCTCATCCAAGGGCAGTCTAATTCGTCTATAAAATGGCTTTCCTACGCACAAGCCCTCTTCAACCTCTACACTTCGAGTGATGGTTATCAGTCATGAGGAAGGAGTAATGCTACACTCGACTGTAGGCTCATCCTCATCCAATGGCAGTCCAATTCGTCTATAAATGGCTTCCATACCCACAAATTATATTCAACCACAACACTTCGAGTGCTGTGAAAGGCATGAGAAAGAAGTAACCTTGCTCAAATATTACTCTGACCATATCAAGCTAACCCTTCCCAAACAACCAGAGACCATAGCTTAAACAAACCATCACCGGTTTGCTGCAGCAGTGAAGATGGCCACCCAAACGAGGTTGAAGCTTTTCATAGACAAGGGGATGAAGAGAGTGTTGTTCGCGGAAGCGGGCAAAGAGTTTGTCAATTTCCTCTTCAGCCTTTTGGCCATGCCTGTGGGCTCAGTCATCAAGCTCATCACCAAAGAAAAAGTGGCAGTGGTATGAAAAGCATTTATGTAATGAAGCCCATCATTAAATGTGCTGAAAACTGAATCTCTGGAAAGCTGTATCTATGAAAAATGATTTATCTGGTATTTTAGTTCAAAATGCAGCTAGTGTGGCTTTGAATTCCTAGGTCTGCGGGTACAAACTAAAACTTAATACCCAAAGTTTTAATTATGAGAGTATGAGGATGATGCCTATCATTTGAGAAATCTATATGCTGCTGTCGATCTCATATCTTATAATTTATCTGTTACAGCAGGTCACGCCAATTGTCAAGAAATCATTCTAGAAATTGTTTCCATTGATCAAAAATAACTCCAAGTACAACGAACAAAAAGGAGAAACAAAAAAGGGTTCGATCCACCTATGATGCAGGAGCTCGAGAAGAGGCGTCCCCAGGCGATTCGTCTTCTCTCGAACCAGTAGGGTGACCAGGGACAACCGGAGGTCGGGGAAGCATTCTTCGGCCCCGCGCCTCGAACGCTGCCAAACCATCCCGGAAGGACCTCTCGATCTGAGCAGCAAAAATGTCCGAGAACTCCCAGAATCCCTCACGGATAGACTCCACGATCTTCGGAGCCAGGACATCCCCATAGTCCCTCTGGACCTCAGCTACGATCTGACCATGGGCCACTTCCCGCAGGTCGCCTATATCGGCCCAAAGAGCGCCTTTCGCCTTTCTATGCTCCTCCCGGGCGAGGGACAGTGCATCCTCAGCATACTTGGCCGAACTCTTGGCGATAGCCAGAGCCTCCGTCAAACATCCCACCTCCGAGGTGAGCTCTGCAGCTCTCAGTTTGAACTGGTGGGCCTCCTTGGCTGATTGCTCAGCCGCCTCAGCCCTCAGGCGCTCCTACGCCAAGGCCGCCTCAAGACCATCTACAGCAACCGGGTAAACCTGCAAGACCGCAGGGATGAATGTCGCCATCAACAAAATAGTCGTTGAAGAAAAAAGGGTCTGACATGCTGGATATGCCATACCAGAGAGTCTGCCAGTTTCTCCCTGAAGGAGCGGTCACTCGGAAGGACAGCTGGACTACTCTCACTCCTCTTCTTCTTCCTCTCGGGACCTTCAGACCACGAGTGAGAGCGTCTCTTCTTCTCCTCATTTCTAGTTAACACACGGGAACCCTGCTCGACGGCCGCCACGTCCCCCTCTCCAAGGTCGAGACCGGAGGGCGAATCAATCTGATTCGCCACGAAGGGCGAAGGTTCGGCCGTGCCCAAGGGCGGATGGTGAGGAACGTTAGGAACGTCTTCACTGAAATCCCGACCCACCATCTGAGCAAAAAAGATGAAAATCAGGGTAACGAGCAACGGGTAAAGCAGAATTTAAGGAGAAAGGCTTTATACTGAAGGTCCCTTCGAATCCAAGCCGTCAGTAAGGGACACGTGTCAAAGTCTCACAGAGGCGGCACTTCGAATACCACTCCCCATGGGCGGGAGAATTCGTTCGACTGGCCTTCATTCAATGCGACCCGGTCCCCGGGATATCCGATAAGTACGAACCCTTATCATGTATTCCCGAAAAGACGAGTGTTTTTACGTAGAAAGAAATAAAAGAAGAGAGCAGAAAGAACACTGCAGGTAGTTCGCACTTGCAGGGAAGTACAAGTAAAACTCCATCACAGATAAAAAGACTGAGAAAATAACACAATGTTCCATTTTAATGATACATTGATACGTCTTATACATACACCAACATCTTCATATTTACAACTCACTCGAAAAAAGAAGGGCAAAAGTACAAGTCTCTCATCATACATCAAATCGTAACACTAACACCCTTAAATGAGGACTACATGCATAAGATGTATTATTTGACACTTTGAATTGATTGTTTTTGTATCTCAATGATTGAATGCACCTCAGTCTTGCATTACACTCTGCCTGTTGCATGTGTCGATCCATTGTTGTACACCTTGCCTGTTGCACGTGCACGCTTTCACATGTTCATAAGTATAGTTGTTACTGCCTTTACTATAGTAGATTTATATGCCATGACATACACTCTACCTGCTGACATGCACCATTTCCAAACTTTATGTAAGGACTAGTTGTGACATGGAATTTCTTAACAATTATGCAACGGTGATACGAATAATAAATTTACCCTTTCACATGAAAACGTGGATGGGAAAAAAAATGGTTGTGTGCTGTGTGCAATTGTGAGTTTTGAGTGGGCGTGTGCGGAGAGCAATTATAGGGTTTGAGTCGTTTTGTGCGATGAGCAATAACCCCATGCCTTTTTGGCGCCGTACACGGGTTCAACATTTGCCCCCGTGATTCGTTCTCGATTATAAACGCGGATCGAGGTCGACTGATAGGTAATTTCCTTTAATAGGGCACGACATTCGAAGCATCGAATTTGGATTAAGGCCGCCAAAACCTTTCGCCTATCTCAACCGTTGTTTTTGCCAAAATTCCGACACGTTTCGATCATCTTGTCCATTCGTTCGCGTAATAAAAGAAATTGGAGGTGAGGCCAATGGCTTTAGCGCTCCGAGGAAATCTCATCATCTTATTATTTCTTCCAGAAACAAAAATGGCGGGAGGAGCATACAGAGAGGTTACTTCAGCGATGGAGCGGGCCAATGAAGAAGGCCGTAAGAGGAAGAGGGCAGAGGAGGAAGAGGAGGAATGGGAGGAATCGGAGGAATCGGAGGAATCGGGGAACCTCATGCTGGAGTTGGGGGAGGCTGGATGCTCCTCAAGTCAAGCTGCGTGGTCTTTGAAGGCGGCTCCTTCTGATCCTCGAGTTGGGAGCGCATCGTCATCCAGCGCGCCACACGACGGGTGGCCATACGAGGACATTGATCCTCCGGTCCCTTCCGTCGGCCCCATACCTCCAGAGTTCGGCCACCTTCTGCAGTCGAACCACATTGGGTCTGGCCATCATGGGGAGATTCACGGGGAGACCTATCGGCCACCGTACATCGTGGGGACGGCCGAGTCGGCCCTCCTGGACTTTGGGACGGGGGCTCGTCTGGCGGAGAATATCACTCTGCCAAGGGATGTCGATTTCCTGAATGGGGTCGACCTTGAGACGATGGCCAACTGCTTCGTTCGCAGTGGCCTTCAGGTTCGTTGCCAATGTGCATTCCAAATTTTGCTTCCCCTTCTGGTTTTGCTGATTGTCACCATCTACAGGTGACCATTTTCGGGGCAGGTCTGCGCCGCAGGGCCCGTGAACTGATCGAGGGGCAGCGCCGGGTGGCGGATGCCGAGAACGAGGCTTCTGAGCTCAGAGCTCAGGTGAAGAAGCTGGAGGAAGATTTGGGGAAGATAATGGCCGCCAAGGGCAAGTCGGATTGGGCGGCCTCGGACGCGAAATCCAGCCTCGCCGCCTTGTCAAGCGCCAAGAAGCAGTTGGAAGATCAGTGGGGTAGAGAGCGTTCTCAACTCCGAGCTGATCTTGAGGCATCGAGGAAGGAGGTTGCTGACCTTCAGGCCAAGCTTCTCGAGAAGGAGCAAGAGGTCGACGCTTTCAAATCTCGGGCCACCGCCAAGATGGAAAGGGTGGCGAGAGCGATAAAGGACCTCTTTACAGCCGACGGTGCGTCGTCTTCCTAAATTTTGGGAATCGTTACTTTTGTAAGACTGCTGCTCGCGAGCGAGTCATATGTAATTTTTTCAGAATTTAATGAAGGGAATTATTGCAACAGACGTCGAGTGAGAGCGTTTACTTCCTCCCCCTGATTCCAGGTCGACACCCGGGAACCCTGTTGGACGGCCGACAAGGCCCCGTCACCGAGGACGAGACTGGCGGGAGAATGACCTTCCGTATATGATCGCGATGAGTAATTGTGTGTACTGTGTAATTGTATACAGTTTAGCTCCGAGCGCACAACGGATTGTTAAATAACACCGTTGTGCACGACGAGCAAAACTCAGTTATTGTAGAAAGCGTTGCTTAGCGCGAACAACTTTCATTTCTGTTGCAAGTTGTGCACGCTGAGCAATTATGTGGGAGGATTAATTAGTGTCCAGGGGTAAATGGAAGCTGGTATAAACAATAGTAGCACTTCTACTAAATAAAGGTCAACAGACGATTTCTCGTGAATATACAGAATAATCTTGTACCTCGGGTATTTATTGTATGTATTACACAGATGCTGTTCCCAAATAAAGATCCACTGATGTGCTGAGCGATGTGAGCATAATCGTTGGCCTCGATCAAAATTTCTAAACGCGCACAACGTTCACGCCGTTTGCCAGTTGTGCACGCTGTGTAAATCTTAGTATATTACGTTTCACTAATTTTTCCCATTAAATTTCATTGTTGGAATTTGATTTAAGCAAGCATCAATGTATATATCACCAATCACAAGTTTGTAATGGGCTGCAAATGTATCACATTAAATGACATTGTATTAAGGTCTGTGTAATGGGCTGCAAATGTATCACATTAAATGACATTATATTGAGGTCTGAATTCTAACATACTACAACATTTATGCATTCCAATGAACATAACACTCCATCTCCGCCGTTCTCTTGTTCGCTGCATCTTCTGCTTTATACTTCTTTGACTCAAGGAACATCCTTTCAATCTCCTCCTGGGTCTACATGGCACTTATCGTTAGTGATAGTGATCTTATTTTTCTGCACACATACTTTCCTCTGCAGAGGCATTCAAGATACCGTCGGCATCTATCTCAAGGCAAATCATGACACTTCGAACACCCTTGGGAGCAGGAGGGATACCAGCAAGTACAAACTCCCCTAGGAAAAGATAGAATAAAAAAGTAAATATAATTAGACTTAGATAGATATAAGATAGAACAGTTGTTATCATCAAGCAGTTATGTATGCAATGATTCTGAACAGAACTTACGAAGGGTCAAAGAATTTTTGCAAGTTGGCATGGACGAGAATGAAGCTGTAATGATTGCAAGAACATCTTTGCCTTCATTTGAGGTTTGCAATGAAGAAGAACAGATCATGCGAAGAGGAGCAAAAGAACATCTTCGCCGCCATATAAAGGTGATGAATTTAATTTCTGCATCACGGCACTTGCCGCTAGTATATTGGCCATCTTTGTGTGCTGTAGACGACGCACTCATGAACAACAACAAAATTACAAATTTGAAGAAAAAACATTGTATTAGAAGAATCAGAGAGAATTAGATAAAGGAACTATAATCACCTGGGGTAGTGGTTGATGAGGTCTGGTGGGTACGGAAACCATATACAGACGAGTTGGACTGACCAAGTACGAGGATGGAAACACCGTAGAGTAACAGTTCGTGCTCGTGAATATATGGCAGATGGATACCAGCCAGACGTTGTTCCAACTAGTATCCGAGTGCGATGGTGCGCGAAGAGAAAAATTGCTTGAAGGTAGACCTTTTTATACTCAACGTGCACAACGGCAAAAAAACATCTGGTTTCGATTAGCAAAAGAGAAAAATCTAAATACACCGATACTCTTGCGGTGCATGTCCAAGTTTTTCCAAAAAAAACATACAGCATCATATCAGAAGACAGTAACTGTGACAAATCACAGTATAGTTAATATTTTTGCTTAGTGGACACAAAGGTCACTACTTTTGGATGCAGGGTGGGCTGATTAACTTTGAGCAATGGAATACAGTTTTGCTCATACGACAAGTTCTCATGCCGTGACCGTGTCTCCGGGGGATATTGCAGTTATGAGCAGCTCCAATAGATATTCTTCACATTTTTGCACTGGTATGAAATGCAATAATAGCACTCGTAAGAAATTCTTCTGAGCATGGAAACAAATGAGGATGCACAGTTTCAGAGAAGATTGCGCAGTTTGAGAGCCGATACCTTGGTGGCACCTTCAGGCTGATGGCAATGTGAAGCATTCGAAAACATCGTGTGCTTCTTCTGAAGGAGCCAACACCATCGTTGATGATATCTGAAGTAGCAGACTCCATCTTTTATGCCCATATAAATGTGACGAAGTCAATTTCAGCAACACGGCAATTGCCGCAAGTTTATTGGCTATCTTTGTGTGTCAGAGACGAATCATTCAGTAGTAAGAACAAAAATTTAGCATGTAAAAGAAAATATAGTGTATAGGTATAACCATATAGAACACTATCATCGAGAGGAGTAGTGGTTGACGATGTCTAGAGGGAAGTGAATCACTTTATATAGACGAATTGGACTGGGTATGGTCCGCATGGATGAGGCTGAGACTACAGTTGGGTTACTGTGGGCTACAGAAATTGACGCTAACAAAATTGATTGCCTCTAAGAAATTTGCTCAAAGCGCAAAACGGGTAAAAATATGGCAGTTGTGCGAGTTGAGCAAATTATTTATGTTTATACAAAATTACTCATAAATCCATTTATAGTGATGTGAACACCTCAAATCAAACAGCGTGACCCATGAGTATCAACACATAGATATAAGTTGTCTTATTCCGGAAACAGTAAGATATGTGTTTCTTATCACTTAATAAATGTCTGTACACCCATCAGTCTGAATATTATTTAATTCCCCCCAATTTTGTGTTTTCTTTATTATTGGGATTTTTTATTGAACGTTGTGTGTGCTGAGGTGATTAATTATGGGAATTTTGTATAGAACGTTGTGCGCGCAGAGTAATTATTCGTTACGACGGTTTTGCTCAACGCGCACAGCTAGGTGTATTTTGATCCGATGTGCGCGCTGTATTATATATGCAAACTGTATACCTTTTTAAATACCCCGCACAATCCGCACTAAGACGCAAATTTAAACAAATCAAAGAAATGTGAATATTTTTGCTATCTTATTCTGTAAACTGTCGGATATGTGTTGCCTTATCACGTAAATGTCTATATACCCATCAATCAATTGCTCTGCATTATATTTGCATCAATTTTGATTTTTTTATCTGGCATGTCAGTCTGAACATTAATTAATTCTCCACCCAATTTTGTGTTTTCTTTATTATTGGGATTTTTTATTCAACGTTGTGCATGCTGAAGATATTAATTATGGGAATTTAGTATTGAACGTTGTGCGCGCATGGTAATTATTCGTTACGACCGTTTTTCTCAACGCGCACAGCCGGGTGTATTTTGATCCGTTGTGCGCGCTGTATTATATGTCTAAAATGTATACAATTTAAAAACCCCGCACGGTGCGCACTAAAACTCAAATTTTAACAAATCAAAGAAATGTGAATATTTTGGCAGTCTTATTCTGTAAACTATCAGATATGTGTTGTCAAATCACTTAAATTTCCTTACACCCATCAATCAACTGCTGCCATTATATTTGCATCAATTTTGATTTTTTTTTCTTGCATGTCAGTATGAACAGTAATTAATCTACAAAAATATTGTGTTTCTTCTTTATTATTGGGATTTTTTATTGAACGTTGTGCGCGCTGAAGTTATTAATTATGGGGATTTTGTAATGAATGTTGTGCGCGCAGAGTAAGTATTCATTACGACCATTACGCTGAACGCGGACAGCTGTGTATATTTTGTTCCGTTGTTCCCGCTGTATTATATATTCTAAATGTATACCTTTTTATATACCTCGCACTAAGGGACAAATTTAAACAAATCAAAGAAATGTATATCTTTTTGCTGTCTTATTCTGCAAACAGTCGGATATGTGTTGTCTTATCAATTAAATGTATTGAACGTTGTGCGCGCTGATGTAATAAATTATGGGAATTATGGGAATTAAATGTATTGAACGTTGTGCGCACAGAGGAATTATTCGTTACGACCGTTTTGCTCAACGCGCACAGCTGGGTGTATTTTGATCCGCTGTGCGCGCTGTATTATATTTTATAAATGTATACCTTTTTATATACCCCGCAATAAGGATCAAATTTTAACAAATTAAAGAAATGTAGATATTTTTGCTGTCTTATTCTGTAAACGGTCTGATATGTGTTGTCTTATCACTTAAATGTCTTTACACCATCAATCAACTATTGCGCATCAGATTTGTTCAATGGTAATTTTTTAACTGGCCTGTCAGTCTGAAGTGACTCTGAACATTAATTAATTCTCCCCCAATTTTGTTTTCTTCTTTATTATTGGGATTTTTTATTTAACGTTGTGCGCGCTGAAGTTATTAATTATGGGGATTTTGTATTGAACGTTGTGGGCGCAGAGTAATTATTCGTAACGTCCACTTTGCTCAACGCGCACAGCTGGGTGTATTTTGATCCGTTGTGCGCGCTGTATTATATATCCAAAATGTATTTTTTAAAACAAATCAAAGAAATGTAGCTATTTTTGATATCCTATTATGTAAACAGTAGGATATGTGTTGTCTTATCACTTAAATGTCTTTACACCCATCAATCAACTGCTGCGCATCAAATTTGCTTAAATTTTGATTTTTTAAATAATGTCAGACTGAACATTATTTAATTCTCGCCCGATTTAGTGTTTCTTTTATATTTTGGGATTTTTTATTGAACGTTTTGCGCGCAGAGCAATTATTCGTTACGAACGTTTAGCGTGTAATTTGATCAGTGCTCGCAACCTTACCTTATGTTGCGCATATGACGGGATGATTAACTGTGGGTAATGGAGCATGTAATACAGTTTTGCTCAGCACGCACAACGGTCATGGCATCTGACTGTTGTGTGCGATGGTCTATTGTGTTTAATTGCATACAGTTTGGCTCTGCGAGCAAAAGTTGTGTGATTTGAGTAATGGTTGATAACAAGATACTGTTTTGCTCATCGCGCACAGCGGTCAAACAAATCGATACGAACGTTGTGCATTCTAGTAACTGTGTGCACACGTAAATAGTTTATCACAACATATAGCATGAGCCGGTTGTGCGTCCTGGGGAATTTATAGTTCGGTGAACAGTGTTTGATCAGAATATCTATGTCGGACATTGATTCAAGTAAGCATCAATGTATATATGACCTTATATCAATTTTGTATTGTCCTGTAATTGTATCAAATTAAATGACATAGTATTAAGGTCTGAATTCTAACAAACTACAGCATTATGCATTATAATGTACATAATGCATAAATGTTATTTATAGTTCGGTAAACAATTTTGCTCAGTAATATCAACGTTGGACATATATATCACCTATATCATTTTTGTATTGTCCTACAATTGTATCAAATAAAATGACATTGTATTAGGGTCTGAATTCCAAAATACTACAACATTTATGCATTATTCTGTACATTACACAACAAAGTTGAAACTACAGCTAAACATTTTGCAACTTCACAGTTTGGAACTGGTATGAAATTCAATCATGGGAATATCTTAATGGTACATTGAATCCCACTATGAAAAACTCTTCACAGTGACAGAGTCATGCTGGACAGCTCAAGCAAGATGGCATTTATGATCAGCTCCAATAGCACGCACCATCATCACTAGCATCCAGATCGTCCATAACGGTATAAGTAGCCACTCCTTTAACGAAGTTGGCTGATCTGGATTCTTCAGCGCATGGCACTGTATGCGTTGAAGAAACATCAATTATGAACGATAAAACGCATATTTAAGTAAAAAATAGGGTATAAAGACATGCAACTTTACGTTTAGGCACTGATATAAAAATATATCACGGTTGCTTCTTCTCTGAAGAATTCCGCTGCTGTAGTAGAACATATGAAGGAGCAAATAACATCTTCCAGTACACGTCAATTGCCGGTAGTATATTGTTCAAATATATCACGGTTCCTTCTTCTCGGAAGAATCCGCTGCTGTAGTAGAACATATGAAGGAGCAAATAACATCTTCCAGTACACGTCAATTGCCGGTAGTATATTGTTCATCTTTGTGTGTAGAAGACAAAGCAGTGATGAACAACGGGAAATATTTATCATTGTGAAGAAAAAATAGTGTATGAAGTAGAAACAGATAGAATCAGTTAGAATACTATCATTAAGAAGTGGAGTGGTTGACAAGGTCTAGTGGGAAGAGAGGCTATTTATAGACGAATTGATTTCCCAGGATAAAATCCTAGCCACTCTTTATCTTGTCCTAGTCAGCCCTAGAATTCAAAAAACACTGTCAAATGTATAATAGAGACGAATTGATTTCCCAGGATCAAATCCTAGCCACTCTTTATCTTGTCAAAAAACACTGTCAAATGTATAATAGATAGATACCTTTTTATATACCTCGCACTAAGGGACAAATTTAAACAAATCAACGAAATGTATATCTTTTTGCTGTCTTATTCAGCAAACAGTCGAATATGTGTTGCAATTAAATGTATTGAACGTTGTGTGCGCTGATGTAATAAATTATGGGAATTATGGGAATTAAATGTATTGAACGTTGTGCGCGCAGAGGAATTATTCGTTACGACCGTTTTGCTCAACGCGCACAGCTGGGTGTATTTTGATCCGTTGTGCACGCTGTATTATATTTTATAAATGTATACCTTTTTATATACCCCGCACTAAGGATCAAATTTTAACAAATTAAAGAAATGTAGATATTTTTGCTGTCTTATTCTGAAAACGGTCTGATATGTGTTGTCTTATCACTTAAATGTCTTTACACCATCAATCAACTGTTGCGCATCAGATTTGCTTCAATGGTAATTTTTTTAACTGGCCTGTCAGTCTGAAGTGACTCTGAACATTAATTAATTCTCCCCCAATTTTGTTTTCTTCTTTATTATTGGGATTTTATATTGAACGTTGTGCGCGCTGAAGTTATTAATTATGGGGATTTTGTATTGAACGTTGTGGGCGCAGTGTAATTATTCGTAACGTCCACTTTGCTCAACGCGCACAGCTGGGTGTATTTTGATCCGTTGTGCGCGCTGTATTATATATCCAAAATGTATTTTTTTTAAACAAATCAAAGAAATGTAGCTATTTTTGATGTCCTATTATGTAAACAGTAGGATATGTGTTGTCTTATCACTTAAATGTCTTTACACCCATCAATCAACTGCTGCGCATCAAATTTGCTTAAATTTTGATTTTTTAAATAATGTCAGACTGAACATTATTTAATTCTCGCCCGATTTTGTGTTTCTTTTATATTTTGGGATTTTTTATTGAACGTTTTGCGCGCAGAGCAATTATTCGTTACGACCGTTTTGCTCAACGCGCCCAGGTGGGGGTAATTTGATCAGTGCTCGCAACCTTACCTTATGTTGCCCATATGACGGGATGATTAACTGTGGGTAAACTGTGGGTAATGGAGCATGTAATACAGTTTTGCTCAGCACGCACAAAGGTCATGGCATCTGACTGTTGTGTGCGATGGTCTATTGTGTTTAATTGCATACAGTTTGGCTCTGCGAGCAAAAGGGTCACATCTACGTCCAGTTGTGTGATTTGAGTAATGGTTGATAACAAGATACTGTTTTGCTCATCGCGCACAGCGGTCAAACAAATCGATACGAACGTTGTGCATGCTAGTAACTGTGTGCACACGTAATTAGTTTATCACAACATATAGCATGAGCCTGTTGTGCGCCCTGGGGAATTTATAGTTCGGTGAACAGTGTTTGATCAGAATATCTATGTCGGACATTGATTCAAGTAAGCATCAATGTATATATCACCTTATATCAATTTTGTATTGTCCTGTAATTGTATCAAATTAAATGACATAGTATTAAGGTCTGAATTCTAACAAACTACAGCATTATGCATTATAATGTACATAATGCATAAATGTTATTTATAGTTCGGTAAACAATTTTGCTCAGTAATATCAACGTCGGACATATATATCACCTATATCATTTTTGTATTAGGGTCTGAATTCCAAAATACTACAACATTTATGCATTATTCTGTACATTACACAACAAAGTTGAAACTACAGCTAAACATTTTGCAACTTCACAGTTTGGAACTGGTATGAAATTCAATCACGGGAATATCCTAATGGTACATTGAATCCCACTACGCAAAACTGTTCACAGTGACAGAGTCATGCTGAACAGCTCAAGCAAGATGGCATTTATGATCAGCTCCAATAGCACGCATCATCATCACTAGCATCCAGATCGTCCATAACGGTATAAGTAGCCACTCGTTTAACGAAGTTGGCTGATCTGGATTCTTCAGCGCATGCCACTGTATGCGTTGAAGAAGCATCAATTATGAACGATAAAAAGCATATTTAAGTAAAAAATAGGGTATAAAGACATGCAACTTTACGTTTAGGGACTGATATAAAAATATATCACGGTTGCTTCTTCTCGGAAGAATCCGCTGCTGTAGTAGAACATATGAAGGAGCAAATAACATCTTCCAGTACACGTCAATTGCCGGTAGTATATTGTTCATCTTTGTGTGTTGAAGACGAAGCAGTGATGAACAACGGGAAATATTTAGCATTGTGAAGAAAAAATAGTGTATGAAGTAGAAACAGATAGAATCAGTTAGAATACTATCATTAAGAAGTGGAGTGGTTGACAAGGTCTAGTGGGAAGAGAGGCTATTTATAGACGAATTGGACTGGCCCATTGATGAGGACGATAGACTACAGTAGAGTCACTGTGCGTGATATTGTATTGGACATAAAGACCAGTGAATCTACAACATATTGTTTCAGCCAGATGATGTTCCCAAGAAGGTTTGGCCTTTACGGTGCGCGTTGAGCAAACTTGAAGGCCAATAACAAAATTGCTCAATGCGCACAACGGGGAAAATAATGGCTGTTGTGCAAGATGAGCAAATTATTTATGTTTGTACAATATTACTCAAGGCACTTTTAATTATTTAATTTGTTGTTCCGTTAAATTGTTTTACACTAAATTTTTTATTTTGTTTAATTTAATGGATCATACTTCTACATAATCTTTCCCAAGGCACTTTTTATTTCAAAGTTTAGGTTTTCAAGGCATTTCCCCCCTAAATTTAATCTTCACAATCTTTCCCAAGGCACTTCTAATTTCAAAGTTTAGGTTCCCAAGGCACGTCCCCCCCAAATTTAATCTCCACAATCTTTCCAAAGACACTTCTAATTTCAAAGTTTTGGTTTCCAAGACACTTTTCCCACTAAAATTTAAGTTTTCCAAATAAAATTTTCATAAAATCCAATCTCAGCCATTGATTTCCCAGGATCAAATCCTAGCCACTCTTTATCTTGTCCTAGTCAGCCCTAGAATTCAAAAAACGAGTTTGGCTCCACGCGCAAAAAGGTCACAAATACGTGCAGTTGTGTGAACTGAGTAATTGTGGATAATCAGATACGGGTATGCTCACAGCCCGCACATCGGTCAAACACATTATGTGACCGTTGTGCGCGCTGAGTAATTGTGTGCAAACGTAAATGTTTTATCACAACGTATATAAGGACGGTCACAATTTATGCCCGTTGTGCTCGTTGGGTAAATCATATAACAGTAAAAAGTTTTTACATAGGTAATTTCAATTTCGGACATTGATTCAAGTAAGCATCGATGTATATATCACATATATCAATTTCGTAATGTCATGCAATTGTATCAAATTAAATGGCAGTGTATTAAGGTCTGAATTCTATCATACTACAACATTTATACGTTACACTGTACATACCACAACAAATTTGAAACTACATTTCGTACATAATGACATAAAACACCAAAAAATATCTACCCACAAACACTCTTCTCCGTCGATGATCAAAAATACAATATAAGACAAGAGAAAGGCTTGTGCGCCAAAGGCCCGGCCACCTCAAAAACCTGGAGGCGGAGGCGGAGGCGGAGGTGGTGATGGTGGGGCAACAGTACGGATGTCTCTAGGAGAGGGCACCAGAGTCTCCATCTTCTCTTGTATGTTCGACATTATGAGCATCATAGTGTCGAAGTCGCTACGCAGAAGTGAGATCGCCAGATTGGTGTTGGAGAGATGGGTTTCAATTTCTCCTAATCTACGATTAAAGTTCACCGGCTGATGGGAGGATGATGAAGCAGCAGATGCGGGGCTTACATTGCATATGAGTATATCCTTAAGCTGACGTTGTTCATCTGTAAGTACAGAGACAGACGTAGTAAGCTCCTCGAGTTTGCTACGGAGGTTGTGCAGAACAGAGTCCTGACGGCGAGACATCCCATCCATAGAGAGGAGGCCGTTACTGTTGTCCTCGAGTGGGTCTTTTTCAGCCAGAGATGGAACTGATGAACCTGCATGTAAAGGAGGAAACCCAGGAGGAGGCAACAGCACATTGTGTTCACCTTGAGTTGGACCAAGCGAAAGCGAATCACGCAGAATGGGTCTATAGGCCGGGAACGATGAGGGAAGGGGATCATCGTGTTCAGGTGACGGTGAATCATCATCACTAACTCCCCAAGGGTCAGAAAAAGTCGACTCACGAGATCGTTTTGGCGGCATGAAGAAACCCGAGTACGAAATGCGAGAGTGTTGAGATGAAGAAGAAAACGGAACGACAGACCAAAGGAAAGAGGAATGAAATTTTCCGCGAAACCCCTCGTCTACTGACTCCATATATATATAACGATTGGTTATTTTAATCTCAGCCGCTGGATTACATATGGAAGTGGAACTGACTAAAACGATCTCATCAGACGGCTGGGGTAAAGCATCCGTTCGGATGGGAAAAAAAATCGTAATGAAGGGCTTACACGGAAACCGAGGTTCTACTTGACTCATTCTCCAGTTACCACATGTGAACTTTGTTGAGAAGAAAGCAGAATCATTTACTGTCATCATTACGTACCTCCGAAATGAGATTGTACGAGATGGCGGTTGTACTTTCATCATTACGTGGCATACCGATGGCGTCTCGCAACCGATCTATAAATATCTATTGTTTAGTAGCCACTGCACGTTCAGGAGCGATGTGTATTCAAACGGAAAGCAAATGCCCATGAGGTGCACGTATATCGTTCCAACCTAGAGCCACCGATTGGCACCCGATCTATTACCTCAGGCTCCACCTTTACGGCAGTAGTCCTCTCTATTGACAGGGATTCATGAGTAACAGGCGGGAACTGATATAATGGAGCCGGTGCAAAGGCAGGAGCGATGTGTATTCAAACGGAACGTAAATGCCCATGAGGTGCACGTATATTGGTCGAGCCTAGAGCCGCCGATTGGCACCTGATCTATTACCTCGGCCTCCACCTTTACAGCAATAGTCCTCTCTATTGACAGGGATTCATGAGTAACAGGCGGGAACTGATATAATGGAGCCGGTGCAAAGGCAGGAGCGATGTGTATTCAAACGGAACGTAAATGCCCATGAGGTGCACGTATATCGGTCGAGCCTAGAGCCGCCGATTGGCACCCGATCTATTACCTCGGCCTCCACCTTTACGGCAGTAGTCCTCTCTATTGACAGGGATTCATGAGTAACAGGCGGGAACTGATATAATGGAGCCGGTGCAAAGGCAGGAGCGATGTGTATTCAAACGGAACGTGAATGCCCATGAGGTGCACGTATATTGGTCCAGCCTTGAGCCGCCGTTTGGCACCTGATCTATTACCTCGGCCTCCATCTTTACGGCAGTAGTCCTCTCTATTGACAGGGATTCATGAGTAACAGGCGGGAACTGATATAATGGAGCCGGTGCAAAGGCATGAGCGATGTGTATTCAAACGGAAAGTAAATGCCCATGAGGTGCATGTATATCGGTCCAGCCTTGAGCCGCCGATTGGCACCCGATCTATTACCTCGGCCTCCACCTTTACGGCAGTAGTCCTCTCTATTGACAGGGATTCATGAGTAACAGGCGGGAACTGATATAATGGAGCCGGTGCAAAGGTAGGAGCGATGTGTATTCAAAAGGAACGTGAATGCCCATGAGGTGCACGTATATCGGTCCAGCATTGAGCCGTCGTTTGGCACCCGATCTATTACCTCGGCCTCCACCTTTACGGCAGTAGTCCTCTCTATTGACAGGGATTCAGGAGTAACAGGCGGGAACTGATATATTGGAGCCGGTGCAAAGGCAGGAGCGATGTGTATTCAAACGGAATGTGAATGCCCATGAGGTGCACGTATATCGGTCCAGCCTTGAGCCGTCGATTGGCACCCGATCTATTACCTCGGGCTCCACCTTTACGACAGTAGTCCTCTCTATTGACAGGGATTCATGAGTAACAGGCGGGAACTGATATAATGGAGCCGGTGCAAAGGCAGGAGCGATGTGTATTCAAACGGAACGTGAATGCCCATGAGGTGCACGTATATCGGTCCAGCCTTAAGCCGCCGTTTGGCACCCGATCTATTACCTCGGCCTCCACCTTTACGGCAGTAGTCCTCTCTATTGACAGGGATTCATGAGTAACAGGCGGGAACTGATATAATGGAGCCGGTGCAAAGGTAGGAGCGATGTGTATTCAAATGGAACGTGAATGCCCATGAGGTGCACGTATATCGGTCCAGCCTTGAGCCGCCGTTTGGCACCCGATCTATTACCTCGGCCTCCACCTTTACGGCAGTAGTCCTCTCTATTGACAGGGATTCATGAGTAACAGGCGGGAACTGATATAATGGAGCCGGTGCAAAGGCAGGAGCGATGGGTATTCAAACGGTAGTGATCGTCAAGGTAATAGGTGCAGTCAAGAGAAAGGGTTTTCTCCTCTCTTCCAAGAGAGTCTTCAACACACAACACACTTCTCCTTCAAGTTCTACTTCAAGGCATATGGGATTGTAAGTGTTGCTTTCATAATTTCATAACTTTCGTTATTTTGTTTTTGTGCTAGGTTTGCGAGAGCGGTTTGCTTACTCCCTAGTTGTAGGAGTGAAGGACATCGATTGTATTCGATTTCACTTGTAGGGTTGCTACAAGTGGGTTTAAAGGCAACCTCAAGTTAGGGTTCTAACTTGAGTATCCGGAGGTATCCGGGTGGAAGGGACGAAGGATAACCGGGAACAAGGCGGGAAGTTACTTGGGTAATCCGAACCCTTGAAACATAATTGCGTTTGCATTTGTTTATTATTTGGGTTTAATTTTAATTCCGCACTATATTTGTTGATCATATATCATATATATGTGTGAATTTTGTGATATGGTCTCCATGTATGCTATATCTATATGTGTTGTGATTTGAGACGTTAAGTTTCCTTCGTGTATCTCAATGTTGATATTGGACTTTCGTTCCTCTTATCACCTAAGTTTATAATGTGGTTTTATGATTTTTTGGATTTTATATATATTTAGACTCTTATTTGGCACGATTGTTGTTATTTTACTCCCGCCTTTTGGATAATGCCATAGGGGGATCGAAATAAACAAACAAAATCGTAATGAATGTTCTAGGTATGGTCTAATAAACAGACATACAAAAACTGGATGTAGGTTGCTACACTGTTTTTTTATACATCGGAAGTTGCTACATTGACTCTCCAAATTTGGATGGCCCTGTAGCAAACCGGTAAAATGATTCCAGTTTTGCAGGGCGGTTGATGGAGGAAAAACGCCATATTTGGCGTGTTGTTGCAGTGTGGTTTGGAGATGATATAACCGGCCAACTTCCGCTTAGACTTGCATGGAGTCGTCGAATATAGCTTAATTCACGTAAACTAAATATGGGAAAAAAACCTAATTAAATGTCACATCATCTACCAACTAGATTCAATAGGGTTGGATAGTGGGGTGTCGAGACTCGAGAATATATTGTGGGGCCCGCTAAACAATATGTGGACCTTCGCGTTCGAATGTTGTTAACTGGGCAATTTGCAGTAGGTTTCGCGTCGTTCCGCTGTGCTGCGTTGAAAAATTCTATCTTTTTCCCTCTGTGTGCTCCACTTTCATGTGTTACTATTAATAAGACGAAAAGCGATGGTACGTAGAGATGGATGAGGTGGATGAGGTGAGAGGTTGGTGGGACCACTAACAAGAATTTGACCGGTCATCTACTCATCCAACTGCCGAATTTGCTGGTACTTTGTTTGAGAAAAGTTTTTCACGTAAGCGCCATATCAGCGAATATTTGTATCCATTCTGACAAGTAAAACATTTTAGTCGTTTAATATATCTCCTCACACAACTGTATACAGTAATGACATTTGTGCGCGATGAGGAAATTCGTATAATAAATCCAAATATTCGACCGCACACAACTATCCCTCATTTACGCATATACTGCGCGTGACTAAATTATGTTTGCTCACCGCGCACAACGGTTCAAATTTTGCCCCGTTTTGCGCGCTCAGTAATTAATCCGCCGTTTGTTTATACTTGTAATAACAAACGGAAGTGCGAGAGAGTCAAGAAGCAAGATGGCCACCCATAATGCAGGACCCGACAAAAAATTTGAGTTGCCGCCAAACTCAGAGTATTAATGTAGCATACCGCAAAAAAACCCCGCGAAGACCCCAGAAAACCCCGACATGCGTCCGGTCAAGTGGAGGATATTTATCCCGCCAAATTTGGGGATATATCACCATTCGCCATGATTTGTGCCTTCACTGCAGATATGGCTGAGAAATCGTGTCAGTGGGACGAAGAAACTTTGCAAGGCCAGTCTTCAGAGGGAAGAAGAGACGGTGACGTAGATGATAACCGTTCTCTTCATGACAGGGGGGATGTGCGGCCGCAGTTGCCTGAGACTCCCCTAAGGGATACGTGGCCATGGGGAGGTCTCGTTCTGGCAGGCTATGTCCCCCCGACGTACGAGAGGGCATTGCTGTTGAATCTGCCCACTGACGTTCCATCAGAAGGTACTAGGGGGAACCGTCACCGACCCTTCTTCCCCGTCTGGGACGACGAGTCTACATTGGTGGATAGGGGGGTGGCCAGTCGGCTGGTGTAGAACTCCATCCGTCCCATTGACCAAAGTGTCCTGGGTCAAATTGACATTGAAAGGCTCGCTAACTCAGTCGTTTATGGCAGTTACCAGGTTAAGTACTAATGTCGTCTCGTTGTGCTGTTGCCTTACTCTTACAGTCTTATCCATGATTCCCTGCAGACATCATTGGTCGGGGCGGAACTGCGTCGCCGAGTGGTGCAATTGTTGATTGCCGAGCGGAAAAAGGCGGTTTCCTTCGAATCTCAACTTAAGGATTTGAAGGAGCAGCTGATGAAAGAGAGAGACCGTAGATCTCAGGCGGAGTGGGAGGTTGCGAAAGCTAAAGATCGGGCGGCCTCTATGTCAGCGGTTCGGAAGAGCTCCGAAGAGCGATGGTACGTAGAGAAGAGCAGTCTACTGGCTCGTATAGCCGAGTTGGAGAGAAACTCGCTTCCTCCAAACTCGATTGCAGATGTGAGGCATGAGGCTGAGGTGAGGAAGCGTCAACGATCTGGTCGGGAGTCCGGTGGAGGATCGGCCCAAACGTAGGACGGTTTGGCTACCAACGCCCCCTCCAGCGAGGCGTTTGTGTGAATCGTGGTCATCTTAGTACCCCAAATGGTTTTCATATTTTGAGAGGTGAACATGTGATGGTTTATGCGTTAGTAATGAACCCCGAACATTCAATTGGCAATGAACACCGTTTGGTGCAGTCTTTTACCGCTTGTTAGTTTAAATATCTGTTTGCCAACCATTAGCGATCTTCGTACACCGATTGCTTAATTTCTTGTGGATATTAAAACTATTAGCATACATCCATCACAGAAATGGTCAAGAATGGTGAGAAATATCGAAGTTTCCCGGGAATATACTTAGTGCACGTGAACTGCGTTGGAATTGAGCTTAGCATCAAAGTGTACCAGATATACAATTTTTTTCTCATTGCTCACACCGGTCCCACCTTTTACCTAATGTGTATGGATGAATCTGATTTGTCAGTGTGTTTCATTGGAGTCATTTTCTCCAGCATTCACATAGCCTCTACATGCATCGAGATTGTTACGTATAGAGTTTTCCTTTAAACGAACTTGGGATATTGGACTTATGCCATAGATTCAAGTAGACCATCGTCAAGGAGAGAAAGATTCAAGAATACGCAGAGGTGGAAATCACTTCATGCAACATAAATAACACATTTACTGCATTATACGGTCTTTAACATCAATAACATACCAAAGCACACAATTATGAGTCCAACTCTTAGCATTCTCCTTTATATCCGTTGTGCGCGGTGAGCAAATTTTTAATGCTGTAACATAAATTACTCAAATCTCACAATGGGCAAAATTATGCCAGTCGTGCGAATTTAGCTACTGTATCCCATAACATAAATGTTCAAAGCGCACAACAAGCAAAGACATGATGGCACGTTGAGTTCCCGTTGTGTAGAAATCCCATATATTTTGTACAAAAATCCCAAAAAATTCAGTATATTCTTTCATTATAAACTCAGTCACTACATTTGCACAAAATTATAAATTCAATGCTCTGATGATACGGTAATTACAGTGGGAGATTTGCCTACATCTTTACAGAATAATGTCTCGAATTATCGCATCCTCTCTTCAAGGCCTTCCACCCATCCTTCGGCCGCAGGAAGGCGGTTAGCCTTCCATTGCCTTATTACCGGTGGGACCGGGCTTCTATCTTTAAGTTGAATATTTACAAAGTGATTATTATTTACAAAACCTATGGTGAAGGGACCACGTTTCGTACCTTGGTGTGGTCCTGATCTTAACGGAAAAAATGAAAGACATTGTTACATTGATAGCAGATGTATTACACAGTTATAACGACTTGAGATAATATGTCCAACTTCAGGGAAGGTCATCCAATATTGCATCGGGGGGTGGTCACCCATATAGTTAATTGACACTACCTGTTCTTGTGCACTTTCCTCACCCATCACCTTTGAGTACACATCATAGTGGTCACGCAGCTCTTGAAGCAACTCTCTTCTGACCACCTTCCACTGGTCCTCTCCCATCCCTAGATGTGAAGATATAGCCCTGTAACCACAGTTCCCATCTGCCGTCACATCTGTGACGTTCGATATATATTTGGCAATTGCAGCGGGGAATTGATCAAGATAAGGTATGCCTCCTTGAACGGCTCTAGCGTCCTTTGCTTCATAATTTTCTGCTGCAAATGAAGCGGTAGCAGAAACCCCAGTCATACTGCCAGATGTCGCGGCTTTGACAGTTGGGTTCTTTCTAGCAAGTTGAGGAGGAATGGGTGGGGCAGACATATTTTTGATCCTTTGGGACCATCTCGGCTGGACACGGCCGACGCTTTCTTGTTTCGATGAGACTTCAGGTGGAATTTGAGCAGAGCAACTAGCCGCATCGGCGAAGTCATGATCAAAATGAGCAGAATGAATGGGGGTGGTTGTATCTTCATTTGTCAAATTATTATCCCTTTTTCTTCTTCCATTGAACACGACATTAACTTGCGGCTCTGTAATCAGATTTGTCGCTAGGGTAGCTAGCTCCTTCAACTTAATTAACAACTCCTGCTTCATCGGCCCATCAAGTTGAGCATAGAGCTTGTGTATGCGCTCTAATTCAGCATGTATAAGCCCATCTTCTTCAGACATCAATTCCGGCTTAGCCTCCATGTCTAGCTGCTTCCAATGAGAATTTACGGCATCTAAGGGAATGGGGCGATTTTCCCTTGTGTATTCGCCAATCTCATTGGCACATGGTACCCCATAAATCATTTTAGCTAGACAATCACCTGGGCATTGGTCCGTTCCCATAGGGTCAGATTTATCAGCTTCCACAGACATTATCTTCAACGCCGCAGCGGCTGTAAATCCTATCAGCTCCCTGAACAAGAACCCATGCACATTATGTTGCAACATGATCTTAGATTTCTCGAATGATGCCTTGATCTCGATATGCTGCCCCTCTAATGATTCATGTATGGTTGGCCAAGAAGCGGATAAACTGAAGGCCGATGAACCCAATGCCCTTTTAAGCTTAGAATGTTCAGTCTGGGCTCTTTTGGTCTGCCCTCTGTTGGTACTGACATTTCCAAAGTGGAGATTGCCATCTGTCCATACAGAAATAAACTTCTCCTTGTACTTGTCCAACCAAGATGTCTTCACATAGCTCACGACCCTTGTGTGATCTTTGTACTCGATCTCCAATGCCTTCAGTTTAGCAACATACTCCTCCTCCTTGCATGCCCCCACCAATAAATTCCAGCTAGAGATGAAACCTAACCATTTTTCTTGATCTTCAAAAGAGGGCTGGCAATTTTTGGCAATATTTTTGGATATGTGCATTCTACATATTTGGTGCACCGCAAGGGGAAATTCATGGCCAATGGCATTCATAAGTGCTGGCTCTAGTGCTGACAAAATTACACGTGGCATCCTGTATCCCTGCAGCAAAGAGCTCAACTTCCCCAAGGCCCACAAGTAGTTCTCCTCACGTACGGCCTCCGTGTAACAAAATGCCGCTGCGAACTGAATATCTGTGGACGTCACCCCATACATCTCCATCAATGGTGGCCTGTTGCGGTTGGTCTTCAACGCGCAGTCCATAACCAAAATCTCTGGAAATATTCGTAATAACTCAACCGACTACGGATGTGCCCAAAATATAGTCCTCACTGCAGTTGTCACTTCGTCCACTTCATGATACACAATGTAATTACGCTGTGTCAGTAGATTAAGGAATAGCTGCATTTCTGCTCTCCAGGCCATTTCCCCTGCCTTCATCCTCTGTATGGCTTTATAAATAGTGTTGATTGTGGTAGATGTTGCATTATCCTTTTCCTTCAGGTATTTCAAGATTTCCCTTGGCCTAAGCAGTCTATGTGACAAGTCTCTCACCGTGGCCATCTCCCCACCTCCGAACCTCCTCTCATCTGGATGTCGCTCGATGTACATTGCGGGTTTATGGTTGTGATTGCCACGTACAACTGTCAAAATCCACTTATCTGTTGCCACACCATTAGCCCTCAAGTAGAAGGGACATGAACACTTCTTGCTTCGAGTTGATTTTTTGGCCGATATATCCGGCATGTGTGTCCGATATGTCCCACTTCTTTCATAACAAAAATAATAAGTTGGGACCCTATTGCCCTTTGTACTCATATTTGATGATTTTGTAACAACCAAATTCCCGGTTTTCACACCGACCCCTTTTACCCATTTACCAAGCTCTTCTATGCTGGGGAAAATTTTATTTGTTGTGAACTGATTTGTATAATCTTCATTAACCTCTGAGCCTTCAACAATACGCTGAATTAAGTACCAGATACCAATATAGTCACTAAATGTTAAGCTTTATTTTCTAGTAAATTAGTCAGTTAACAAAGCAAAATAATTTCAAACCTTTGCTTCTTTGTCCGCTTCATCCCAGATCCCCTCAATGTGTACCGAGCCCATCTCAATCTTCGTAATTTCTACGCAATCATGTTCCAAATGTACATTGCAGCAATCAATTTCTGAAATTATTAAAAAATACCAAATTAATTAGCATCAATTAATGGCTTACCAACTTTACGATGCAATGCGGCCGCAGTCGACTATTTTAGGGCACCCCAACCCAATGACACAAATCTTTTGCACTGCCTTAATGACCTTCATTTGATATAAGCAGGAACTCTTATAGTCTATATACCTCAGCGAATTAGAATAATTTCTGTTGATCAAACCCTATCTCGTTAGCTTTTTCCGCCTTAGGTCACAAAACTGATCGCATATGGAAGCTGTTATGATGCATTTGTATATACGGATGCGTAGAAATAGTGGTTAATAGTGTAAATTACTCATCGTGAACAGTGGGAGGGCAAAAATGTAAATTGCTCTCCTCTGTGAACCATCTAGCAGTTTGCCCACCGCACACAACCGCGCAAAACACGGAATTGCTCAGCACACACAACCACGCAAAACTGGGAATTGCTCACCGCTCACAGCCAATCAAAACACGGAATTGCTCAGCGCACACAACCACGCAAAACTCGGAATTGCTCAGCGCACACAACCACTCAAAACCCGTAATTGCTCACCGCCCACAACCGTTTTGGTCAAGTCCACGTGCACATGTGGACGGGTTATTTGCTAGTAATATTTCAAACTAGACTTGTTTACTCAACCAGCATAACGGGTAAATTATTGTAGACCCGATATGACCCGGTAGGACCCAAAATTGTCCCGTGATACCTTCTGCTCGCAGCGAATTGACAGACAATTACACAGATTGCTCACGGCGGAATTTCAAACGGCAAGTATTTTCAAAGATCGCTCCAGTCGCCCAGACCGAAATCCAAAAGCTTTGTTTTTATTTAATTGCTCGAAGGATACATCACTTAGTCAACTGGTGAGATCAAACAAAGAGCTGAATCGAGAGAAATCGATTTAGGGGGTTTTGACCTAAATTTATCAACATCGACTCTTTGGTACGTCTATACTTTTAAGTACAGTTTATCTGCCTTTCTTATTTTGATTTTACATGCATTCATCCACGGTTGTGGTTGATGAAGTCGGTACAAAAATCCAAGGTAATATTGATTTATCTTCTCGGTAATAATGCATTAAATCTTTGAGGATCAGGTTATGAATTGTTTGATACAGGATACTATGGATTTTACGACCGACTTTACCACCAATCAACTGTTCAAGGATAGAAAAGAGCTGTTTCAGTGGATACAAAACGTCGGGTTAAGTCATGGGCATGTGATTGTTACACGTTCGGGGAGATTAAGTAAAACGGCCAAAGGGCATCATGCTGTGTACTTTGCGTGTGAAAGAAGCGGTGAGTATCGGGGACACCGAAAGCTAAAAAAGACCAACCAGCCTGTTAAAACCAAGAAGTGTTCATGTCCTATCTCATTGCGTGGTTATATGGTGGGCGTGGGCGTTGAGGAGTGGAAGGTAACAGTCGTTTGTGGCAGGCACAACCATGAAGCAGCTAAATATGTCGATGGCCATTCTGATGACGGGACGTTGCAGGGAATGGAGATGGAAACAGTGCGTGACTTGGCGAATAGCAAGGTTCGGCCAGCTAAAATTTTGAAAGTACTGAAGGCAAATAAAAACTTCAGTGCTACCTCAATCAAAGCAATTTATAATGCATGAAACCGGTTACAACGGGGGAAGAAGGTAGGTATTGTAAAACAGTTGAAGGAGTTAGCATCAGCTGATAAAATTGTGGGTGCTGAGAATGTGAAGGCTGTGAATAATGAGGGGGAGGATCAGAAGGTGGGGGAGGCGTTTTGGGAGAATGCAGTGCCTACTGAGTTGCAGGAGGAGGATCATACTGGGAAGATGGGTGGGGAGGATGATAAGGTGGATCGTAATGAGGCGGAGCAGACTGCTGAGGAGGAGGATGATGATGATGAGAATGCAGTGGCTAAGGCCTTTGAGAAGGAGCATGAGGTTCTACGTCTTCAAATTTCTACCCTGGTAGCGGAGATTGCTAAGCAGCATGCTGAGATAACGGATACGTCTACATTGACGTGTAAGCCGGGTAAGGGAAGAAGTAGACCGTTGTGGAAACGTACAATAAATAAGCCGTAACAATCAATTTCACATGATGATAGTGACGAGGACTTGGCTGCCGACATAATATTACCATATTGGAACGCTTTTCCTGAGTGTCTACGACCCCTTATAGTGCATGTCGTAGATGTGAAAGCAGACGGAAACTGTGGGTATAGGGCTGTGGCAGCTCAGTTGGGACTGGGTGAGGACGTATGGAGGCAGGTGAAATATGACTTGCGAGAAGAGATGCAGAACCACGACGGCTTGTACCGGCAACTTATGGGTGCCGTGGAATTTAAAAAGAATGTAATGGCACTGGGCCATTTGTTAAACCGTCCAAAAGCTAAATGGTGGATGCAGATGCCAGAAATGGCACATGTCATTGCCTCATGCTACGACTGTGTATTACATATTCTTGCACCTCATTAGTGTGTGACATATTTTCCTTTAAGAACTCCTCCAGTACCCATATCATCCAGACGCCACATAACGTTGGGTCATGTGAACAATAATCACTTCGTTATTGTTAAACTTGCCCCATATGGTCCTGTCCCTCCGACTTCAAGTATGTGGCTAAGATACCGTTCCGATGTGTCAGCCGGATGGCCGGCTGCTTATGAGGATAGGATGCATCAATTCCAGTCAATAGTATTTGGGCACGATATATCAACCGTTGACGTTATTGAAATATTGTAGGATAAAACGTTGTATCATTTTACTGTGGATTGTTTATTTCATATTGACATATTGGTAGCATGAAATTTTATCATGTCTGCCTAAATGTGCAAATGTTATCATCTGTATGCCGTGCTTTGGTGTATGATATCTATAAGTTATGCTCAACGATAGACCTACTAATCAAGTTTGCCTCTTACTAACTTTTTGGTGAACGGGTACAAACTGATATATACTGGATTTTGAATGCTTAATAACACACACGCAATCTATCCAGATTTTCTTAAGGGTGTTAATTAATACAACTAATGATAGTTATCATGTTGGTATTATATTATTTTATACGTATCAATAATGTTGTTAACATCGGCATAAGAATATGAGTAATCCAATAGAATAAATATTAAAAATAAAATTTAGATCTCCTCAGCGCGCACCACGGTCAAAATCGTTCTCAGCGTCGTGATTAATAACGATTACCGTTACTAATGTCAAGCCTGACAATCCATGTAAGATTACTCAGGGCGCAAAATGGTTCGAATCGTGTTAAAATATAACCGTTGTGCGCGCTGAGTAAAATTAGCCAACTAAACCACCGAATTTACTCGAAGCGCGCAACGGGTTAAAATTTTTACCCTTTTTGACCCGTTTTGACCCTCTTTCATCCCTTGATAAATTCTACTCACCGCTCACAGCCATAACCTTCCACAGATTGCTCAAGGTGGAATATCAAACGGCCAGTTTTTCGTAGATTGCTCAAGGCGCACAGATGGAAATTCCAAAGATTTGATTTTTATTACTGTGCTCGACATTTACATCACAGTGGCAACTGCTGCGTTCAAACAAATCGGTGAAGCGAGAGCAATCGATTTAGGGGTTTTCGACCTAAATTTGTCGAAATCGCGATTTGGTAAGTATACAATGTTAAGTACATTTTATTTGATATCCTTATTACAATTACAATGTGTAGAAAGAGGAGGCGAAATTTTTGGTTTTTAATTGCCTGCAGATACAGTTGAGATTGATGGAGATGCTAAAAAATTCGGAGGTAATATTGATTTTTCTTTACATCAATAATGTAACTAATGTTTGGTTCCCGGTCCAATTAGTTGTATGAATTGTTTGATACAGGTGTATATGGATTATACAACCGAATTTACAACGATTCAACGTTTTAAAAGTAGAGACGAGCTCTTTCAGTGGATAAAGAGCGTCGGACGACAACAGGGGCATGTGATTGTTACCAGTGCGTCGAGTGTGAATAAATCGTCCAATAGGACTCCCGCTGCCTACTATGCATGTGCAAGAAGCGAGAACTACAGGGGACACCGACCAGTACGAAAGATCAACTGGCCAGTTAGAACCAACAAGTGTGGATGCCCGTTCAAATTGTGTGGTAATGAGGTGGGCGATGTCGGTGAGTGGAGTTTAACGGTCGTTGATGGCAGGCACAACCATCAAGCTGCTAATTATGTCGCGGGCCATTCCGACGACGGGGTGTTGCAGGGAAAAGAGGTGGAAGCATTGCGAGACTTGGCAAATAGAAAGGTGCCGCCGTCAGCAATTTTGAAAGGCCTGAAGGAAACTAAATCCTTCAATGAAACACCAATCGAATCAATTTATAATGCACGTTCCCGATTACTAAGGGGGCAGAGTGTGGGTATGGTAAACAAGTTGAAGGAGTTAGCATCACCGTGTAGAATTGTGGGTGATGAGCTTGTGGTGCATGTGGATAATGTTGAGGAGGAGCAGAAGGGAGATGAGGAGAAGGTGGATGAGGCTGAGGAGGCGACTGCATTGGCTGCTAATTGGCAGGATGATGTGGTGGATCGTAATGCGATGGAGCAGGCTGCTGAGAAGTTGGCTCTTAGTGGGCAGGAGCATAATGCTGCGGAGGAGGATGAGGTTAATGCAGCGGATGAGAATATGGAGCCGAGGGTGCATGATGTTTATGGGGATGATGAGGCTGAGAATGCAATGGCTGCTGAGTTGACTGTAGATGATTATGTTATTGGGGAGATGGTGGAGACGGAGGAGACGGTTGCCCTTAACGTGGAGATGCAGAATGCTGAGGAGGTACTAGTGGAGGATAATGCAGCGGCTGAGACTGTGGAGCCGAAGGTGTATGAGGAGAAGGCGAACGAGGAGGATGATGATAAGGAAGTGGCTACTGATTTGATTGCTGAGGAGTATACTGGGAAGTTGGTGGATACGACGGGGACGGTGGAACGTAATGTGGCTGACCAGACTGCTGAGATGGATGAGGGGGAGAATGCAGCTGGGGAGAATGAGGAGCCGCAAGAGGATGAGGCGAATGTGGAGGATGTGGAGGATGAGAAGATAGAGAATGCTGGGTTGATGCAAGCTGAGCTTACGTTGGAGTTGGGGGCGACGGTGGAGACGGGGGATCATAATGTGGATGCTCAGATTGCTGGGAGGGAGGAGGAGACGGCTGTGGCCTCGTATTTTGCTGAGCACGAGGAGATGGATGGCATGCTTAAACAACTTTCTCCCCTGGTTGATGAGATTTCTGATCATTTTTCGGATGTGACGGAGAAGCCTACAGTTAGGAGGAAGCCTGTTAAGGCTCCACGGTTGCATTCAATTGCGGAGCATACGGCGGCGGCGAAGGAGAAGCCTAAATGGAAGAGGCGGCCTTCGAAGGAAAGTAGTAGGCGTCCGAAACTTCAAATAAAGAAGCCAAAACCTTCGTTTCCCCCTGATGATTATGTTGATGATTTGCCTGCCAACTTCCTCATACCATATTATTTGGATTTTCATCACAAGCTACAACCCCTCATGGTGGGCGGCGTAGACATGGATGCAGATGGCAACTGTGGGTACAGGGCTGTGGCAGTTCAGTTGGGCTTGAAAGATTCCGATTGGCGGACTGTCAGAGCTGATTTGCTCTGTGAGATGCGGACATACAGCGGCTTGTAGTTCTGAGTGAGGTTTCATATAATAATAATTTGAAGGCAGTGAACTATTTTATTACTGATAAAGGTGCAGGACGGGAAAATTGGATGCAGATGCCAGACATGGGACATGTCATTGCCTCATGCTACAACTGTGTAGTACATTTGATTTCAAATGATATGTGTGTGACATTTTTTCCATTGAGAAGTCCTCCAGTAAACCGAGCCTCCAGACTCCACATAACGTTGGGTTATGTGAACGGAAATCACTTTTTTATCCTTCAACTTAAACCAACAGGTGACGTCCCTCCGACTTCAGTTGTGTGGACAAGATCGCATGACCCTGTGGCCGATGGATGGCCGGCTGGTTACGAGCAGAGGATGCAGTCATTCGTTGTTAGGGTAAAAGGTACGAAGATTGCTACCGCTGATGCTTTTTAGTATCTGTAAGATAAAACGTTTATCAATGTAATAAGTTTTTTTTGGTATAAAAATGGACCACTTTGGCGGATGAAATTTTATCATGGCTTCCGAAATGTGCAAATGTCATCATCGGTATGGATTGATGTTGTGTATCATACCAATTACACCGAGCGCAACACTGCAGTAATATTGCCCATTTTACGCTTTGAGTAATTATGTCTTTACCTACCAAATTGCTCAACGCGCAGAACTGGCAATATTAGTGCCGGTTTTGCGCTCTGGGTATTTTTAATAACATCAACCTGTGTTCCAAATTGTTATGCGATGAGAATGTGTCATTGTTAGTGTGTCCAATACTCCAAGTGAGAGTAGGGTTATTGTATCATATATGTTATTGTCTGACAAAATTGCTTACCACAAACTCCCATTGATAAGTTTTGCCCGTTGAGCGCCTTTATTAGCCAATTTGTTAGTGGTTACTACAATTGCTCACCATTCACCACGATCAGAACAAATAATTTTGGCTGGTTGTGCGCGGTGAGCAATTTTGTTAGTGCGAAAAAAAACTCCTACTCGTCCACTCAATAAAATTAACTGATATATCCATATTTATTGCTGCTCGCACCGTGCAAATTTTTAATGGTTAACAGAAATGCTCACAGCGCACAACGGCGATATATTGGAACCTTTGGTCTAACTAATAGTCTAAGAGACCCCTCGAGTCTGCAGATTAGTGTTGGTGAACATACAGAGCAGGGATCGTTAATATACAGCGGATTGCTACCAGCCGGATGTTCTGCTCTATAATGATTAATGCCTGCCTAAGTTTTGCGCGTTGGGATAAACTGTAGCCACTAAAAAAATAGCCCAACGCGCACAACAGGCAAAATTATGCCCTTAGGCTCGGGCAAAATTACGAGCACAACGGGAAAACAACGCGCACAACGGGCAAAAATTACGCGCACAACGGGCAAAACAACGCGCACAACGGGCAAAAAGGAAAGCCGGTGGTTCGCTTTTTGAGCATATAAAAGGTAGTTTATCAACAATTGTTAAACGCGCACACACCTAGTAGCCTTATGCCCGGTGTGCGCGTTGAGCAAAGTTGCGACGATAGCCCATTTGCTCAACGCGCCCCGCACGGACTAATTTTGCCCGTTGTGCGCTTTGAGCATATTTGTTGGATGCTGTAATTTTTGTTCCCACGGTCAATCATTCACACTCCTATTTTCATCATACTAAAATTATGATTCCGTAATATGCCAACAGTCAAACTTCACTTAGAAACTTTACCTAGTCAATCTGATTCAGAAACTGCATGCAAACCTTTAGATTAACGCTGATACATATTCAAACGATGACCATTCCAAAATGGCCAACCCATTCTAACATACTGAAGTACGTACAGATACAGATCCAAACAGATACATATCCCTTTACTCTTACAAACTGATACATTTGAGTGTCTTCACAGATGTTTGCAATGAAGTGGCGCGTGATCTGCGTGTTTCCCCCTTCAACTTCCGCGAGTTCATCGGGCGCACATCTTCGTTGCGTTTATTAACGTCCTTGGATAGTTGGATATGAGTGTCGCGTCGTTGTAACCTGCAGTCAAGTATGTAGCCGTGTCAAACACAACGCCTGGAACCCCGATTCCCCTGTGGCGATGTACGACACGGGCAATGCGCTCTACATCTACGTTGCACTTGCCGAATTTCTGCCCTGATCTGCTCAAGATGATTGTCATACCAGATGTTTGCAATGACGTGGAACTTTGTCCTTTGTAGGAGACGCAGTGAATTGGAAAGTCGGCAGACCGTTTCGCGTATTACCGTCATTGCTGTCGTCGTTGTAACATGAAGTCAGGACAAAAGACACCGATTGGAACTTCGTTACCGGAGAAGATGTAAAACAACACAGGGTTGCATAAGAAGTTGTGTTTGGGAGTGTAAGAGATCGGAAAGGATAGGATGGAGTGTCTGTGCGTGAAAGATGATGTATAGTGAAACGATGAAGGGTTTGATGGAGGAGATGGAGTGTATAAAGAGGAGATTGAGATGGAGATGGAGTGTATAGCAAGACACGCAAAACAAATACATAGCCACAATTCATAATAGGAGGGAATAACAAGCTATCATGGTACAACACCCAGCAGCTTTCCTGAAACATGAGAGACATCATAGCCAATATCACCCCAAAAGAATATGGTATAATCATCGTACACATTTTTCATAGTGTTGTTTGGGACAAATTTTCTCAACGCAGTTGCAACACCCCCCAGCATTGTCGGGGATGCTTGATTATAAATGGACGATAGCCCTTCGTTGCATAAGTTTCCAACATGAACCATTTACCTTTACGTGAAAAGAGTACAGGATGAATGCTATCGTCCATATCTATATCAAGCAGGCACGAACAGCTGAAGGACTTATTGTTTCCATACGGAGGTTGTGTGGGCAAATAAAGAAGATGATAGAAGAAAGTAGACGAAGTTTAGAGAAGATGAGTGCTCGGTGTCCGCCATTTATAGGGGAAATTGGACCAATCATAATGAAGCGTATAAAAAGTCCGTGATCCTACAGTAATGCAATGGATCTCGGGAATCAACATTTAGAGCGTCTCCAAAGGGGCTCCCTAAATTATTTTAGAATGTGGAAAAAATTAGGTTAATTATTCTCCGCGCAAAACCATGAAACCCTACGGTTTTTCGCCTTGATCACATAATAGGAAAATTACACTCAACAATACTACTCTCCACTAAGATTTTTTAATACATTATATTCGCCGCGCACACCGGGCTAAATAATACAGATGCGAGTAACTATCATAATTGCTCACCGCGCAGAACGTTTAGAAAACGAGAATTGCTCAATGCGCAAAACGCAGAACGCATGACAGCGAATTGTATTGATGAGAAGAAGTAGAGTTAATGTGTGGCTACATCGAAGACCCCGTCATGCTACAGAGGGGTTCTCGTGAATATACAAATGACTGCTCATCTACAGCGGATTGATGTCAGACAGATGAAGAGACGTTAATTGCGATGGGAGAGAATTGATGTAGCTGGAGCGATTTGAAATCTCTCAGGGAGACCTTTGACCCGAAAAATGACACAAATGTCCTTAAAAGCAAGAGCAATTGTGACCCAGTGGAGAACTTTGTGGCAGTTCACCCTCACTGCGACAAAATTGGTTGTGTGTGGTGAGCAATTCTGAGGTTTGAGTGGTTTTGTGCGCTGAGCAATTCTGATTTTTGAGAGGTTGTGTGCGGTGAGCACTTCTGAGTTTGAGTGGTTCTGTGCGATGAGCAATTTTGAGTTTTGAGTGGATTTGTGCGCTGATCAATTCTGAGTTTTGAGTGGATTTGTGCGCTGATCAATTCTGAGTTTTGAGTGGGTTTTGTGCGGTGAGCTTATTCTGAGATTGAGTGGTTGTGTGCGGTGAGTAATTCTGTGGTATGAGTGGTTTTGTAGCCGCTTACTTAATTGCTCAACGCTGAGACATAATTGATCAAAGCAAAGAAAGAAAATCCCCCGTATTCGATCTCTCCTCACAATCCCAGGGTGTTAGGGACGATTTGCCTCTAGACACTCCTCCCCTCTCAAAAGAAACCTCACGTTGGCCTGATCATTGGGTAGGCCCTCCTTTGATACCGGACCTCTCCTTCCCGACGAATTCTTCCTCTTACAGGCGGATCGCCAACGAGTTATTACTCTTACACATGGAGCGACCCGCCTTCCACTCCCCGACTTCCCTTGTAGAACTTACACCAGGGGACTTAGGGCGGACCGCTCCTCCCCTCCAACGCCTACTCCGTGACGACCTCCACCTCCAGGGGCGGCGTCGCCGAAACCTCCCATTGGCCCGATCGTTGGATAGGCCCTCCGTTGATACCGGACCTCTCCTTCCCGACGAATTCTTCCTTTCTCAGGCGGATCGCCGACGAGTTATTCGTCTTACACATGGAGCGGCCAGCCTTCCACTCCCCGAATTCCCTTGGAGAACTAACGCCAGGGGACTTAGGGCGGACCGCTCCTCCCCTCCAGCGCATACTCCGTGACTACCTCCACCTCCGGTGGAGGCGTCGCCGCCCACGGGGTGTTGGTCCAAATCACCGGTGAAGGCATCGCCATGCCAATCACCCCACTAGGCACCACCATTCCCAGACAACGGGTCCCTCCGCCATCCAACGGTCTGCCTTCCACTCATCGACCTCCCGTCGCACATCCTGAAGTGGAACAAAACCCCAGCCCGCCATCCAACGGCATGCCTTCCACTCCTTGACGCCCCGTCGCACATCCTGGTGCAGGTTATAGTAAATTGGAACGAAACCCCCGACCGCCATCCAAAGGCCTGCCTTCCACTCCTCGACCTCCCGTCGCACATCCTGATGCAGTTTACAGAAAAGTGGAACGGCCCGCCATCCAACGGCCTGCCTTCAACCACTGGCGTCTTTATCGACGTATTGTAAAGAACGCGAAAATGTCCCTCCAAGCAAGTTGTTAAATTCCGTCTATGATAAAATTAACTTGTTTACATGCAAACTTTTAGATTATCTCTGATACATAATCAATCTGAAGACATTTTAGATTAAATCAGCTACATATTCAATTGACTTCGTAAACTGATTGCAATTTTTTAGATTATATCTCAGACATATTCCAATTGATGACATTTTCAAAGTGACCCCGCCATTCAACTATATGGATGTACATACTGATACAGAACAAAACATATTCATTACCTTATGCTCTTTACAAACTGATACATATGATTGTCTTCGTAAGATGTTTGCAATGAAGGGGCTTTTTACCGGATCTATTGTCGGCGTGATCTGCGTGCTTCACCCTACAACGACGCCTGCAATGACGACACTCCTATCCTGCCTACGGTTGCCGTAAGTCGGCAATGACGTTAACTAATGCAACGAAGCGATCATCTTCGTTGAGTTTATGGACGTGTTTGCCAACTATCTGCCACCGTTGCCCTTATAGGAGTGTCGTCATTGCAGGCGTCCTTGTACCCGGCTGTCAAGTATGACGACGGTTCAAAGACACCGAAAAGAACTCCGAATCCCAAGAGGCGGTGAACACCGACACATGGTTCGTTATAAATAGAATGAGATTTTCATTTTCGAGATCAGAAAGGACAGTAGGAGGAGGTGTTTGTGTGTCTTAGAAGATCTATAGTACAAATATGAAGGGGATGGAGGAGAAGATAGTGTAAAAGAGGAGATGGCCGTTCCATGTGAATGCGTGAAAAAAGTACTGGTTGAATTCTATCGTCCATTTTTATCTCAAGCATCAGGCCCGAACAGTAGAAAACCATCTCATCTTTACACCCCATATCCATCTCCATCTCGTCCATTTCTACCTCATGCATCATGCTCGAACATAAGAAGACCTTATTGTTTCCAGATGGAGGTTGTGTGGGCAAAAAGAAGAAGATGATATAAGAAATTAGAGGAAGTTGTGAGAAGATGAGGGCTCCTTGTCCGCCAATTTATAGGGGAATTGGACCAATCAAAATGAAACTAAACGGTTTTTCGCCTTGATCAACAATGATGCCAATTGGAAAATTACTCCCAACAATACTAATCTCCACTAATCCTTTTTAAAACATTTTATTCGATGCGCACACCGTGCCAAATAATACAGGAGCGAGTAACAAACTAACAATCAGAATTGCTCACTGCACAAAACGCATGGAAAAATGGAATTGCTCAAGGCGCACAACGCACAACGCATGGCAGCGATTTGTATTGGTTTATGAGGATGCGACCGAAGTAGAGTTAATGTGTGGCTCCATCGAAGACCCCGTCATGCTACAGGAGGGGTTCTCGTGAATATACAAAAAACTGCACGTCAATCTACAGTTGATTGATACCAGACATGTGCAGTTCTCAAGAATGTTTGGCCGGCCGGTGGGATGTGAGCTGGAAAAATTAATAGCCGCTAACATAATTGCACAAAGCTAGGAACAAACAAATTTATGGCCGTTGTGCGCGATGAGCAAATTTTTAATGGTTTAAATAATTGCTCATAGCGAACAACAAGAAACGACATGTGTAGACGCTTTGAGTCGTTGTGCGCTTTAACATGTGTTCGCTTTGAGCATCTAAGGTATTTTATAGACAATGGTTTAACGTGCACAACCAATCTGAAGACATATTCAATCGAATTCAACTATATTGATGTACATACTGATACAGACCCAAACTGATTCATTAGCCTATGCTCTTACAAACTGATACATATGATTAAGCCTGGATGGCGGCCCTTGGTCACATAGGTTGGCGGTGGATGGCTACTGTCCCTCTAAGGCACAAGCACTCCTTCCTGCTGTTTTCGATCGCTTGCCTCGCATCCAAATTGAAGAATAAAATGAAGAAGAATCGCGTCGGAATACGGAAAAAGGCGAAATTCCTGTTACTATTGATCCAGACGTTCTAGACTGCTTCATTGGATGCGAGCCCTTGCGGTGTACATCGACCACGTTTACAGTTACCGTGCTCAGCGTATTTGTCATGCAATCCGAAGGCATCTGCTGATCCCAGTATTCTAGCGCTGAAGCTTCCGGGTCTGGAAAATCAAACATTTCATCCTGGTAACAAAACAGAATGCTTAATGCCATCATACATACATACGTAGTTTTGATTTATTCAGAGGAAATAATTAGAAAATTTGTACTTACTCCAATGACTAGATCCTCCAGGTTCGGGCAGCTATTCAGCAAGCATGACAGGATTGAAAACGTCGTTGTTGTGCAGGGTATCCATCTGAGGGTGAGTTCTTTCATCTTCGGCAAGAGACACCACAGAGTAACGGACATGATATAGATATCTGATATGGAAGATAGCATTCATTTAGCTGTTCGTCCGTTTATAATCAGGCATGCCCGAAAAAGGGTTTCCAGATGTGAGGATTTCGCCTTCCACGAACAACTAAAGGACTTACTGTTTCAATAGGAAGGTTGTGGGGGCAAATAAAGAAGAAGATGATGGAAGAAAGTAGATGAAGTTGTGAGAAGATGAGTGCTCCTTGTCCGCCAATTTTATAGGGGAATTGGAGCAATTAAAATGAAGCGTATAATAAGTCCTTGATCCTACAGTAATGCAATGGATCTCGGGAATCAACAATTATTTACTCAACGCGCAAACCGCGGAATACCAACGCGAAAATCGCGTAATCCCAATTATTTTAGCATCTGGATCAAAATTGGTTAATTACTCTCCGCGCATAACAAGGAAACTCATCGATTTTTCGCCTTGATCAACATTGATGCTAATAGGAAAATTACTCCCGAAAATACTACTCTCCACTAAGATTTTTTAATAAATTTTATTCGACACGCACCCCGGGCTAAATAATACAGAAGAGAGAAACTAGTATAATTGATCCTCGCGCAAAACGCATGGAAAATGGGAATTGCTCAATGAGCACAACGCAGATGGGTCAATGAGGATGTGAATGCTGCAGTACCATATTAACTGTGTGGCTACATCGAAGACACCGTCAAGCTACAGAAGGGTGCTCGTGAATAAGAAAATACTGCTCCTGAATCTACAGCTGATTGATACCAGACATATGATTTTCCCAAGAATGTATGACCAGTGGCAAGTGAGCTGGCAAAATTTATATTTTGGCCGTCGTGCGCGGTGAGCAAATTTTTAATGGTTTAAAAATTTGCTCAAAGCGCACAACAAGTATCGCCAGATGTTCACTTTGACCCGGTGTGCGCGTTCAGCAAATTTGTTATGGCTAACATAATTGCGCAAAGCGCACAACATGCAGAATTATGACCGTTGTGCGCGTTAAGCTCTATAGTTGCGTCGATGACAAATTTGCTCAACGCCCCCACGGGAATAAATTTGACCGTTTTGCGCTTTGAGCATATTTATGAATTGCAATAATTTTAATTCCACCGCGTACCAGCGCATTGAATCAATCACATTCCAAATTTCATCATACTTAAACACGCACAACCAGCAGAATTATGCCCGTTGTGCGCATTTAGCTAAAGTGTAGATTAAATCTCATACATATGCTAGTTGATGTTATTTTGAAAATGACCCAGCCATTCAAATATATTGATGTACATACTGATACAGATCCAAACTGATTCATTAGCTATGCTCTTACAAACTGAAACATGTGATTGTCGGTGTGATCTGCGTGCTTCCCCGTAAACTTCCGCGAGTTCATCGGGCGACCATCTTCATTCCGTTTATTACCGTCGTTGCCGATTTTCTGCCATCATCGGCTGGATATGAGTGTAGTCATAGCATGCGTCGGTGTAACGTGCAGTCATGTATGTAGCCGTTTCAAAGAAACCTAGAGAACTCTGATTCACATGAGGCGTCGAACAACACCAACAGATCAAAATACTAAACATCGCTGGTCTTTGAACAACTTACAAGCTCAGATGCAGAACTGCATGCGGCGATGTGTTCCAGTAAGAGAATACTAAACCCTTCATGCGGCCCCAACCTCGTCGCATCTCTTCGTTACAACCTCCTCAAGATCTGCTAAGGCGCACGTAGGTGGAGGATCTTCGTTGTAGACAATGAAGGCGGATCCTACGGAGAACACAGTGGCATTTGATGCATCCATCACCAGGTCAACATTCTTCCTGACGGTTCGACCGGCAGCTAGATCCACCTTTTCGAGGAAGCCCCTTTAAGGAGGCTCGAACTGATCGGTGAAGTAAAAGCTTAATCCAGAGAAGATCTTCACCGCCTGTAAGAGACCAATATAAGAGACCAATATGATATGTGCACTACTGGACATGGGCCTCCGCACACGTATACACAAGGAAAAGTGTTCATAAGATGGCTTCCTCCGATAATTATCCAAAGACTCAAATAGTTCAAAACATTTTCCAATTCAAATAGTTCAAAGGCGCGACATGCCGTCATTGGCGTGTCATTACAGTCACTTCCCTGCTCGTTTTGTAATTTCTGTCGCTTTACTTGAGCATCATCAACATCATCTGTTCGGACGAGGAAATGGATGTGTGACTCTTCACATCATTTGATTTTCTGGAAATCTGAGACAACCATGCCTTTTGTGTTTCCGCACAGGTTCCAGGCTTCCAGCTTCTGCATTATGAGACAATTATGATCTGCTTCATCCACAGTCAGATTTGGCCAATTTGCCTGCGAGCCAAGAGATCGAAAAGAAAGGAGGGAGTGCTTGTGCCTCAGAGAGACGGTACCCATGCATCACCAACCTAATTGACCCCGAGCAGCCAACCAGGGCGCAAAGGCCCGGGGGGCCATTCTTCTCTTCGCAGACCAGGGAGAGAAGCATATTAGGGAGGTGACTGCATCAGCCTGTATTCCTCCGATTTCATACGTTTCTCCAGGGCATTCACGGCATTCACGATCCATTTATCCTACAGTAATGCTAGGGATCTCGGGAATGAACATCTTATTTACTCAACGCGTAATCCCACCGAGAAAAACGAGTAATCCTAAGTATTTTAGGCTCAGCTGAAAAAGAGGCAATTTACTCTCCCCACACGACAAGGAAACTGAACCGTTTTGCGCCTTGAATTACTCTCCGTCAAAGACTCGAAAAATTATTTATTTTTCAGCGCAACAAAAACAATCAAATTGTTTCTGTTGTGCGTGCGGGTTAATTGGTTCCACTATAAGCCCTTGTGTGTAATGTGGAGTCCTCAGATGTGAGACCGTGTGTGTACAGCGGTTGGATATTGATTAACACTATGACTTTTAACCACCTCGCACGACGCGCACGACGGCTAATTGATATCAGCCCTTTGTTGCGTTTATTAACGTCATGGATTGGTAACGGCTATTTATTACAAATGTATTTTACAAATCACGTGACCAAATTTAATAATTTTAGAACCGATGGAAATATCTCAATTATACCTACTACATGAGACCAATATTGGATATTTTTTGAGCAAATTTAAAATATTTACAATATTACAAGAAATACTAAATACTTAAAAATTAAAAAAAATTAACATTGAAGAATAATATTATTTACAGTTTTCTTTCATGCAGGAACTATGTATTAGATTAACCCATTATAATGATAAATATTTTTCATTAGTAAAGCTTAAACAAAAAGCTTAAACAAAGAGAAAATAGGATTTGAAGATGGTGGGTTGGAGTTGCCCATCCTCAAAAATAGCATCTTTTAGAGATATTCCATTTTGAAAGGGGGTTTTTAGAGATTTGTGGTGGAGTTGCTATATGGAATTGGAGCAATCAAAATGAAGCGTATGATAAGTCCTTGATCCTACAGTAATGCAATGGATCTCAGGAATCAACAATTATTTACTCAACGCGCAAACCGCGTAATACCAACGCGAAAATCGCGTAATCCCAATTATTTTAGCATCTGGATCAAAATAGGTTAATTACTCTCCGCGCATAACAATGAAACTCAACGATTTTTCGCCTTGATCAACATTGATGCTAATAGGAAACTTACTCCCGACAATACTACTCTCCACTAAGATTTTTTAATACATTTTATTCGACACGCACCCCGGGCTAAATAATACAGAAGAGAGAAACTATTATAATTGATCACCGCGCAAAACGCATGGAAAACGGGAATTGCTCAATGCGCGCAACACAGATGGGTCAATGAGGATGTGACTGCTGCAGTACCATATTTACTGTGTGGCTACATCGAAGACCCCGTCAAGCTACAGAAGGGTGCTCATGAATAAGAAAATACTGCTCCTGAATCTACAGCTGATTGATACCACACACATGATTTTCCCAAGAATTTATGACCGGTGGCAAGTAAGGTGGAAAAATTTATAGCCGTTACATAAGTGCTCAACGTTCAGTACCAAAAAATTGCTCAAAGCGCACAACAAGTATCGCCAGGTGTTCACTTTGACCCGGAGTGCGCGTTCAGCAAATTTGTTATGGCTAACATAATGGCACAAAGCGGACAACATGCAGAATTATGCTGGTTGTGCGCGTTACGCAAAAGTTGCGTCGAAGACAAATTTGCTCAACGCCCCCACGGGAATAAATTTGCCCGTTTTGCGCTTTGAGCATATTTGTGAGATGCTATAAGTTTACTCCCACTGCGCGCCACCGCAGTGAATCAATCAAATTCCAAATTTCATCATACTTAGTCTGAATTCCAACCAACCCTACATCCAAACTTTTAGATTTAAGTCTTATTATACTTGTTCAATCTGAAAACATTGTAGATTAAACCGGATACTTATTCACTCTGACTTAGAAACTACATACAAACTTTAAAAATAAATCTGATACCTTTTCAATCTAAAGGCATATTCAATAGAATTCAGAAACTGCTTGCAAAATTTTAGATTAAATCTCATACATATTCAAATTGATGACATTTTGAAAATTACCCAGCCATTCAAATATATTGATGTACATACAGACTGATACAGATCCAAACTGATTCATTAGCCTATGCTCTTACAAACTGATACATATGATTAAGCCTGGATGGCGGCCCTTGGTCACATAGGTTGGCGGTGCATGGCTACCGTCCCTCTGAGGCAACAGCAATCCCTCCTTTTGTTTCCGATCTCTTGGTTCGAATCCAAATTGAATAAGAAAATGAAGAACAATCGAGTGGGAATATGGTGAAATTACAGTAACCATTGATCCAGACGTTCTAGAATGCTTCGTTGGATGCGAGCCCTTACGCCCGCCTATGTTCCAGGTTCAAAAATCCATGTTTTTGAACCTGGAACATTGGCGGGCGCAACGGCTCGCATCCAACGAAGCATTCTAGAACGTCTGGATCAATGGTTACAGTAATTTCGATACTTCCTGGGCCCGAGGACGTTGTTCGTGCTTCAATCTTGAAGGGTATTCCGAAGGAGCGGACAAAGTTCGATGATCTTAAGAAGGATGAGATGATCCTCGATCGCTAAAAGCAAAAAAATGAACTGTTAAAAGCTTGGGGGAGGCGTCCATAACAATCTATAACCATCTAGTTACCTCGGTCGACCATCGTCGTTACGTTTATTATCGTCGTTGCCGACTGTCGGCAACAGTGAAACATGATAGGAGTGTCGTCATTGCACGCGTCGTTGTAACCGGCTGTCAAGTATGTATCATACTTGACACAATGTGCTGGTTATGTCCCCCTGACCAGTACTTCTTGGGCGGTTGACCTGGGTGCCCAGTGTCGGGGACGGTCATATGGAAACCCTTTTTCGGGAATGCCTGATTATAAATGGACGAACAGCTGAATGAATGCTATCGTCCATATCTGATATCTATATCAAGCATGCACGAACAGCTGAAGGACTTACTGTTTCAATAGGAAGGTTGTGGGGGCAAATAAAGAAGAAGATGATGGAAGAAAGTAGATGAAGTTGTGAGAAGATGAGTGCTCCTTGTTCGCCAATTTTATAGGGGAATTGGACAATCAAAATGAAGCGTATAATAAGTCCTTGATCCTACAGTAATGCAATGGATCTCGGGAATCAACAATTATTTACTCAACGCGCAAACCGTGGAATACCAACGCGAAAATCGCGTTATCCCAATTATTTTAGCATCTGGATCAAAATTGGTTAATTACTCTCCGCGCATAACAAGGAAACTCATCGATTTTTCGCCTTGATCAACATTGATGCTAATAGGAAAATTACTCCCGACAATACTACTCTCCACTAAGATTTTTTAATACATTTTATTCGACACGCACCCCGGGCTAAATAATACAGAAGAGAGAAACTATTATAACTGATCCTCGCGCAAAACGCATGGAAAATGGGAATTGCTCAATGCGCACAACGTAGATGGGTCAATGAGGATGTGAATGCTGCAGTACCATATTAACTGTGTGGCTACATCGAAGACCCCGTCAAGCTACAGAAGGGTGCTCGTGAATAAGAAAATACTGCTCCTGAATCTACAGCTGATTGATACCAGACATATGATTTTTCCAAGAATGTATGACCAGTGGCAAGTGAGCTGGCAAAATTTATATTTTGGCCGTTGTGCGCGGTGAGCAAATTTTTAATGGTTTAAAAATTTGCTCAAAGCGCACAACAAGTATCGCCAGATGTTCACTTTGACCCGGAGTGCGCGTTCAGCAAATTTGTTATGGCTAACATAATGGCACAAAGCGCACAACATGCAGAATTATGCCGGTTGGGCGCGTTACGCAAAAGTTGCGTCGATGACAAATTTGCTCAACGCCCCCACGGGAATAAATTTGCCCGTTTTGCGCTTTGAGCATATTTGTGAGATGCTATAATTTTACTCCCAATGTGCACCACCGCAGTTATCAATCAAATTCCAAATTTCTTCATATTTAAACTGTTAAACACGCACAACCAGCAGAATTATTCCCATTGTGCGCATTTAGCTAAAGTCATGACAAATTTGCTCAACGCCCCCACGGGAATAAATTTGACCGTTTTGCGCTTTGAGCATATTTGTGAGATGCTATAATTTTAATTCCACCTCGCACCAGCGCAGTGAATCAATCACATTCCAAATTTCATCATACTTAAACGCGCACAACCAGCAGAATTATGCCCGTTGTGCGCGTTTAGCTAAAGTGTAGATTAAGTCTCATACATATTCTAGTTGATGTTATTTTGAAAATGACCCATCCATTCAAATATATTGATGTACATACTGATACAGATCCAAACTGATTCATTAGCCTATGCTCTTACAAACTGAAACATGTGATTGTCGGTGTGATCTGCGTGCTTCCCCGTCAACTTCCGTGAGTTCATCGGGCGACCATCTTTGTTCCGTTTATTACCATCGTTGCCGATTTTCTGCCATCATCGGCTGGATATGAGTTTAGTCATAGCATGCGTCGGTGTAACCTGTAGTCGGGTATGTAGCCGTTTCAAAGACACCGAGGAACTCCGATTCACATGAGGCGTCGAACAACACCAAATGGTTACATAACAAATAGAATGAGCTTTTTATCTTCGCGATCGGAAAGAACAGGAGGGAGTGTTTGTGTGTCATAGACGAGGTATAGTAAAATGATGAAGGATTTAATGGTTTGGATGGAGTTTATAAAGAGGAGATGGATATGGAGTGTATAGTCGAGGAGTGGAAGGCGAAATGCTCACATATGGAAGGCATTCATCGGGCATGCATGTTTATAAATGGACGATAGCCCTTCGTTGCGTTTATTACCACCATTGCGTAAGTTTCCAACAGCAACCATTTAGCTTTACGTGAAAAGATAACTGGTTGAATTCCATCGTCCATTTCTATCGTAAGCATCAGGCATTAGGGCTCACTGTAGGATAACGGAGTATACTCATCAATTTGAATGGTCAATTTCACACTAAATGGACCGTGAATGCCCTGGAGAAGCGTATGAAATCGGAGGACTACAAGCTGATGATGTCACCTCCCGAATATGCTCCTATCCCTGGTCTGAGAAGTGCGAAGAGATGAATGGCCCCCCTGGCCTTTGCGCCCTGGATGTCTGCACTGGGTCACATAGGTTGGCGGTGCATGGCTACCGGCCCTCTGAGGCACAAGCACTCCCTCCTGTTCTTTTCGATCTCTTGTCTCGCAGCCAAAATTGGAAATCCCCAGGACGAAAGGGACAATTATGATCTGCTTCATCACAGTCAGATTTGCCCAATTTGGCTGCGAGCCAAGAGATCGAAAAGAACAGAAGGGAGTGCTTGTGCCTCAGAGAGACGGTAGCCATGCACCGCCAACCTAATTGACCCAGAGCAGCCAACCAGGGCGCAAAGGCCCGGGGGGCCATTCTTCTCTTCGCAGACCAGGGAGAGAAGCATATTCGGGAGGCGACTGCATCAGCCTGTAGGCCTCCGATTTCATACGCTTCTCCAGGGCATTCACGGCATTCACGGTCCATTTATAGTGAAAAACGACCGATCAAATTGATGAGTATTAAGTCCGTTATCCTACAGTAATGCTAAGGATCTCGGGAATGAACATCTTATTTACTCAACGCGTAATCCCACCGAGAAAAACGCGTAATCCTAAGTATTTTAGGCTCAGCTGAAAAAGAGGCAAATTACTCTCCCCACACGACAAGGATGCCGAACCGTTTTGCGCCTTGAATTACTCTCCGTTGAACACTCGAAAAATTATTTATTTTCCAGCGCAACAAAAACAATCAAATTGTTTCTGTTGTGAGTGCGGTTTAATTGGTTCCACTATAAGCCCTTGTGTGTAATGTGGATTGTGGAGTCCTCAGATGTGAGACCGTGTGTGTACAGCGGATGAATATTGATTCACACTATGACTTTTAACCACCGCGCACGACGCGCACAACGGATAATTGATATCAGCCCTTCGTTGCGTTTATTACCGTCATAGCTTGGTAACGGCTATTTATTACAAATGTATTTTACAAGGCACATGACCAAATTTAATAAGTTTAGTACCGATGGAAATATCTCAATTATACATACTACCTGAGACCAATATTGGATATTTTTCGAGCAAATTTTAAAATATTTACAACATTACAAGAAATACTAAATACTTAAAAATTAAAAAAATTAACATTGAAGAATAATATTATTTATAGTTTTCTTTCATGCAGAAACAATGTATTAGATTAACAATGTATGTAGAAACAAGTATAGCCAGGTGTTCACTTTGAGCCGGTGTGCGCGTTCAGTAAATTTGTTATGGCTAACATAATTGCGCAAAGCGCACAACATGCAGAATTATGCACGTTGTGCGCGTTAAGCTCTATAGTTGCGTCGATGACAAATTTGCTCAACGCCCCCACGGGAATAAATTTGACCGTTTTGCTCATTGATCATATTTGTGAGATGCTATAAGTTTACTCCCACTGCGCGCCACCGCAGTGAATCAATCAAATTCCAAATTTCATCATACTTAATCTGAATCCCAACCACGCCTACATCCAAACTTTTAGATTTAAGTCTTATTATACTTGTTCAATCTGAAAACATTGTAGATTAAACCAGATACTTATTCACTCTGACTCAGAAACTACATACAAACTTTAAAAATAAATATGATACCTTTTCAATCTGAAGGCATATTCAATCGACTTCATAAACTGCATGCAAAATTTTAGATTAAATCTCATACATATTCAAATTGATGACATTTTGAAAATTACCCAGCCATTTAAATATATTGATATACATACTGAATTACTGATACAGATTCAAACTGATTCATTAGCCTATGCTCTTACAAACTGAGGGGTTCTCGTGAATATACAAAAGACTATTCGTAAATCTACAGCTGATTGATACCAGACATGTGCATTTCTCAAGAATGTTTGACCGGTCGGTGGGACGTGAGCTGGAAAAATTAATAGCCGCTTACATAATTGCTCAATGCCCAGTACCAACTAATTTATGGCCGTTGTGCGCGTTGATGATATTTATAATGGTTACTTTAATTGCGCAAAGTGCACAACAAGCACAGCCAGAGCCAGCTGTTCGCTTTGAGCATCTAAGGTATTTTATGAACAATTGTTTAACGCGCACAACAAGCAGAATTTACTCGTTGTGCGCGTTAAGCTGATGTTTCATCGATGACAAATTTTCTTAACACGACCACGGGAATAAATGTAATCATACTTATTTTGAATCCCAATCAAGCCTACATGCAAGCTTTTAGATTTAAGTCTTATTATACTTGTTCAATCTGGAAACATTGTAGATTAAACCGAATACTTATTCACTCTGACTCAGAAACTACATGCAAACTTTAAAATTAAATATGATACTTATTCAAGCTGAAGTCATATTCAATCGAATTCAACTATATTGATGTACATACTGATACAGACCCAAACTGATTCATTAGCCTATGCTCTTACAAACTGATACATATGATTGTCTACGTAGATGTTCGTAATGAAGGGCTCGTTGTAGGATAACGGACTTATACTCATCAATTTGAAAGGTCAATTTCACTATAAATTGACCGTGAATGCCCTCAAAAATTTCGCTTTGTGTTTGAGATTACCCACAAAAATTACTCACACCGCAACATCTGTATATACTGTATATTCACGAGCTCAACAACTGTAGACTCACGGGTTCTTTCCATGACTCACAGTAAATCAACTGTAGTATCATCCTCATCCATGGGCAGTCAAAATCGTCTATAATAAATGGCGTCTCATTCTAAAATGTTGGTAACTGCTAATTTGATTGCAGCATTCAAAACCTCTCAATAAATACGCAGTTAAAGCCTCGCTTTAATATGCAGCATTCAAAGCCTATTTTAATACTAGTTTAATATTTGACCGTTTGAATTCAAAACAGCTATTTTTTGAACTCTATTTATATCCCACTGCTTTCCTCAAGAAAATACACGGAAAAATTGCTTCCTCCAAAAATTCTTCTGTGCTTCATCCCGTTCTCCTGGGTAGCTATACTGTGCAAAATCCAAAGTCTCTGGCCAAGTGTGGATGCGGCCAGGGGCTGCTGTGTTAACCTTTGGGAGCAACCGGCAACAGCGATTACCACCGAGGTCGCGCCACAGCGATTTCAATTATATCTGCCAAGTAATCTACTTCTCGGATCTTCCTCGTATAGCCACGGTATTCTACGTAGCCAAGTGTGGACGCGGCCAGGGGCTGCTGTGTTAACCTTCGGGAGCAACCGGCAACAGCGATTACCACCGAGGTCGCGCCACAGCGGTTTCAATTACATCTGCCAAGTATTCTGCTTCTCGGATCTTCCTCGTATAGCCACTGTATTCTACATATTTTTCTTACAATATATTTGTTTCTCAGTTTAACCGGACAAATTCTAACCATTGCTTCATTCTGCTTGATGTAGAAATATACCATGGTAAATGGAAGATAAAATTGAAAGTTACTCCTGCTATTTCAATGTGGACCATTTCCTTCATGATGTAGATGCCTGTAAAGAGAATGGGATGGCGGTAGAAGATGACTCCAATGAAATCAGTCTAACTTCGCAACCAAAATGCACCTTCAAATCTTCCCAGAAGATCTCAGCGGTCAGCGTAGTAGCATTTGCAACCAAAATGCACCTTCAAATCTTCCCAGAAGATCTCAGCGGTCAGCGGACCTTCTAGGATACATGGGCATTTTCTTCCTTTCTTGGGTGTGAAAGTAGGGATTTTCGAGGTATTCCATTTGGTAAGTATATACTTTTAAATACACTATAGGTGTAATTCTTATTCAATTGGGTGGAAAATGATGTAGAAATTTGGTGATTTTACATGCATGCAGATACGGTTGAGATTGCTCGAGAAGGTACAAAAATCCAAGGTACTATTTATGTCGTAAAAAAATCCAGCGTTCAGTGGAGGTTAACAGTCATTGAGGGCAGCTGGGCAGGCACAACCATCAAGCTTCTAATTATGTCGAGGGCCATTCCGATGAAGGGCAGTTGCAGGGAATGAAGATGGAATCATTGAGAGATTTGGCAAATAGCACGATGAGGCCGGCTGAAATTTTGACAGTCATGTAGGAAAATCCTACCTTCCATGCAAATAAATTTATAATGCACGTCACCGTGTAAAAAGGGACAACAAGAATGTTGTCACTTTGCATGTAAAACTTCCGATAGGATTCCTGCTGCCCTTCATCGGAATGGCCCTCGACATATTTAGCAGCTTGATGGTTGTGCCTGCCCTTAACGACTGTTAACCTTCACTCCTCACCGCCAACGCCGACGCCCACCATTACCACGCAATGAGAACAGACATTGACACTTCTTGGTTTTAACTGGCCTGTCGGTCGTTTTTTCCTTTCGGTGTCACCTGTAAACCCCGCTTCTTTCACATGCAAAGTTGTTTACTTTGCATGTGAAAGAAGCGGGGTTTACAGGTGACACCGAAAGGAAAAAACGAACGACAGGCCAGTTAAAACCAAGAAGTGTCAATGTATGTTCTCATTGCGTGGTAATGGTGGGCGTCGGTGTTGGCGGTGAGGAGTGAAGGTTAACAGTCGTTGAGGGCAGGCACAACCATCAAGCTGCTAATTATGTCGAGGGCTATTCCGATGAAGGGCAGTAGCAGGGAATGGAGATGGATCATTGAGAGATTTGCCAAATAGCACGCTGAGGCCGGCTGAGATTTTGAAAGTCCAACCTTCCATGCAAATCAATTTATAATGCACGTCACCGAGTAAAAAGGGACAACAAGAATGTTGATATTGAAAAAAATTCGGTATAAAATTGATGTTAGGTTTTGTGCAAAATAATCACTTGTTGTAAGAAATTAAAAGATATGTTTACCCATATTGCTACATTCGGATGGAAATTTCACCACACTTGTCACTTGTGCTTTTTAAGCCCCGCGGACGACGCGCACGACCGGGGTAATTTTGCCCGTCGTGCGCGCGAATGGAAAATGCTACACACTTGTACGTTTTAGCCCCGCGCACGATGCGCACGACGTGGGAAAATTTTGCCTGTCGTACGCGCAGATGGAAATTGCTTCACACTAGGCGTTTTAACCCGCGTGCACGACGGGGCGTATTTTTGCCCTTCGTGCGAGCGGCTGGAAAATGCTCTACACTTGTGCGTTTTAAGCAACGCGGAAAAGGCGCACGACGGGGGTTATTTTGCCCGTCGTTCGCGCGGATGGAAATTGCTTCACACTTGTGTGTTTTAACCCCCGCAGACGACGTGGTTAATTTTGCCCGTCGTGCGCCCGGATGGAAATTGCTCCACACTTGTCCATTTTATGCCCCGCGCACGATGGGGGAATTTTGCCCGTCGTGCGCGCGGATGGAAATTGGTTTACCCGTTGCGTTTTACCCCTCCCGCACTACGGGGGTAATTTTTGCCTGTCGTGCGCACGTTTGGTAAATGCTCCACACTTGTGCGTTTCCCGCGCACGACGCCCACGACGGGGGTAATTGCTTCACACTAGGCGTTTTAACCCCCGCGCACGACGGGGTTAATTTTGTCTGTCATGCGCTAGGATGGAAATTGCTGCACAATAGGCGTTTTAACCGACGCGCCCGAAGGGTTAAGTTTGCCCGTCGTTCGCGAAAATGGAAATTGCTTCACACTAGGCGTTTTAACCCCCGTGCACGACGGGGCGTATTTTTGCCCGTCGTGCGCACGGCTGGAAATTGCTCGAAACTTGTGCGTTTTAAGCCCCGCGGCCGACGCGCACGACGGGGGTTATTATGCCCGTCATGCGCGCGGATGGAAATTGCTGTACACTTGTGCGTTTTAACCCCCGCGGATGACGTGGTTAATTTTGTCCGTCGTGCGCTCGGATGGAAATTGCTCCACACTAGGTGTTTTAACCCACGCGCACGACGGGGGTAAGTTTGCCCGTCGTGCGCGCGGATGGAAATTGCTTTACAGATTGCGTTTTCCCCCTCGCGCACGACGGGGGTAATTTGGCCCGTCGTGCGCACGGCTGTAAATTGCTCCACACTTGTGTGTTTGCCCGCACACGACGCGCACGACAGGGGTAATTTTGCCTGTCGTGCGCGCGGATGGAAATTGCTCGACACTTGTGCGTTTTAACCCCCGCGGACGATGTGCACGACGGGGGTTATTTTGCCCGTCGTGCGCGCGGATGGAAATTACTGCACACTTGTGCGTTTTAACCCCCGCGGACGACGGGGTTAATTTTGTCCGTCGTGCGCTCGGATGGAAATTGCTCCACACTAGGCGTTTTAACCCACACGCACGACGGGGGTAAGTTTGCCCGTCGTGCGCGTGGATGGAAATTGCTTTACAGATTGCGTTTTCCCCCTCGCGCACGACGGGGGTAATTTGGCCCGTAGTGCGCACGGCTGTAAATTTCTCCATTTGTGCGTTTGCCCGCACACGACACGCACGACGGGGGTAATTTTGCTCTTCATGCGCGCGGATGGAAATTGCTCGACACTTGTGCGTTTTAACCCCCGCGGACGACACGCACGACGGGGGTAATTTTGCCCGTCGTGTGCGCGGATGGAAATTGCTGCACACTTGTGCGTTTTAACCCCCGCGGACGACAGGGTTAATTTTTTCCGTCGTGCGCTCGGATGGAAATTGCTCCACACTAGGCGTTTTAACCCACGCGCACGACGGGGGTAAGTTTGCCCGTCGTGCGCGCGGATGGAAATTGCTTTACAGATTGCGTTTTCCCCCTCGCGCACGACGGGGGTAATTTGGCCCGTCGTGCGCACGACTGTAAATTGCTCCACACTTGTGCGTTTGCCCGCGCACGACGCGCACGACGGGTGTAATTTTACCCGTCGTGCGCGCGGATGGAAATTGCTCGACACTTGTGCGTTTTAAGCCCCGCAGACGACGCGCACGACGGGGCTTATTTTGCCCTTCGTGCGCGCGGATGGAAATTGCTGCACACTTGTGCGTTTTAACCCCCGCGGACGACGGGGTTAATTTTGTCTGTCGTTCGCTCGGATGGAAATTGTTCCACAATAGGTGTTTTATCCCACGCGCACGACGGGGTACGTTTGCCCGTCGTGCGCGCGGATGGAAATAGCTTTACAGATTGCGTTTTCCCCCTCGCGCACGACGGGGGTAATTTGGCCCGTCGTGCGCACGGCTGTAAATTGCTCCACACTTGTGCGTTTGCCCGCACACGACGCGCACGACGGGGGTAATTTTGCCCGTCGTGCGCGCAGATGGAAATTACACGACACTTGTGCGTTTTAAGCCCCGCGGACGACGCGCACGACGGGGGTTATTTTGCCCGTCGTGCGCGCAGATGGAAATTGCAGCACACTTGTGTGTTTTAACCCCCGCGGACGACGGGGTTAATTTTGTCAGTCGTTCGCTCGGATGGAAATTGCCCCACACTAGGCGTTTTTACCCACGCGCACGACGGGGTAAGTTTTCCCGTCGTGCGCGCGGATGGAAATTGCTTTACAGATTGCGTTTTTTCCCTCGCGCACGATGGGGGTAATTTGGCCCGTCGTGCACACGGTTGTAAATTGCTCCACACTTGTGCGTTTGCCCGCACACGACGTGCACGACGGGGGTAATTTTGCCCGTCATGCGCGCGGATGGAAATTGCTCGACACTTGTGCGTTTTAAGCCCCGCGGACGACGCACACGACAGGGGTTATTTTGCCCGTCGTGCGCGCGGATGGAAATTACTGCACACTTGTGCGTTTTAACCCCCGCGGAAGACAGGGTTAATTTTGTCCGTCGTTCGCTCGGATGGAAATTGCTCCACACTAGCCGTTTTAACCCACGCGCACGACGGGGGTAAGTTTGCCCGTCGTGCGCGCGGATGGAAATTGCTTTACAGATTGCGTTTTCCCCCTCGCGCACGACGGGTGTAATTTGGCCCGTCGTGCGCACGGCTGTAAATTGCTCCACACTTGTGCGTTTGCCCGCACACAACGAGCACGACGGGGGTAATTTTGCCCGTCGTGCGCGCGGATGGAAATTACTCGACACTTGTGCGTTTTAACCCCCGCGGACGACACGCACGACGGGGGTAATTTTGCCCGTCGTGCGCGCGGATGGAAATTGCTCGACACTTGTGTGTTTTAAGCCCCGCGGACGACGCGCACGACGGGGGTTATTTTGCCCGTCGTGCGCGCGGATGGAAATTGCTGCACACTTGTGCGTTTTAACCCCCGCGGACGACGGGGTTAATTTTGTCCGTCGTGCGATCGGATGGAAATTGCTCCACACTAGGCGTTTTAACCCACGCGCACGACGGGGTAAGTTTGCCCGTCGTGCGCGCGGATGGAAATTGCTTTACAGATTGCGTTTTCCCCCTCGCGCAGGACGGGGGTAATTTGGCCCGTCGTGCGCACGGCTGTAAATTGCTCCACACTTGTGCGTTTGCCCGCACACAACGCGCACGACGGGGGTAATTTTGCCCGTCGTGCGCGCGGATGGAAATTGCTCGACACTTGTGCGTTTTAAGCCCCGCGGACGACGCGCACGACGGGGGTTATTTTGCCCGTCGTACGCGCGGATGGAAATTGCTGCACACTTATGCGTTTTAACCCCCGTGGACGACGGGGTTAATTTTGTTCCTCGTGCGCTCGAATGGAAATTGCTCCACACTAGGCGTTTTAACCCACGCGCACAACGGGGGTAAGTTTACCCGTCGTGCGCGCGGATTGAAATTGCTTTACAGATTGCGTTTTCCCCCTCGCGCACGACGGGGGTAATTTGGCCCGTCGTGCGCACGGCTGTAAATTGCTCCACACTTGTGTGTTTGCCCCCACACGACGCGCACGACGGGGGTAATTTTGCCCGTCGTGCGCGTGGATGGAAATTGCTCAACAATTGTACGTTTTAACCCCCACGGACGACGCGCACGACGGGGGTTATTTTTCCCGTCGTGCGCGCGGATGGAAATTGCAGCACACTTGTGCGTTTTAACCCCCGCAGACGACGGGGTTAATTTTGTCCGTCGTGTGCTCGGATGGAAATTGCTCCACACTAGGCATTTTAACCCACGCGCACGACGGGGGTAAGTTTGCCCGTCATGCACGCGGATGGAAATTGGTTTACAGATTGCGGTTTCCCCCTCGCACACGACGGGGGTAATTCGGCCCGTCGTGCGCACGGCTGTAAATTGCTCCACACTTGTGCGTTTGCCCGCACACGACGCGCACGACGGGGGTAATTTTTCCTGTCGTGCACGCGGATGGAAATTGCTCGACACTTGTGCGTTTTAAGCCCCGCGGACGACGCGCACGACGGGGGTTATTTTTCCCGTCGTGCGTGCGGATGGAAATTGCTGCACACTTGTGCGTTTTAACCCCCGCGGACGACGGGGTTAATTTTGTCCGTCGTGCGCTCGGACGGAAATTGCTCCACACTAGGCGTTTTAACCCACGCGCGCGACGGGGGTAAGTTTGCTCGTCGTGCGCGTGGATGGAAATTGCTTTACAGATTGCGTTTTCCCCCTCACGCACGACGGGGGTAATTTGGCCCGTCGTGCGCACGGCTGTAAATTGCTCCACACTTGTGCGTTTGCCCGCACACGACGCGCACAACGGGGGTAATTTTGCCCGTCGTGCGCGCGGATGGAAATTGCTCGACACTTGTGCGTTTTAAGCCCCGCAGACGACGCGCACGACGGGGGTTATTTTGCCCGTCGTGCGCGCGGATGGAAATTGCTGCACACTTGTCCGTTTTAACCCCCGCGGACGACGGGGTTAATTTTGTCCGTCGTGCGCTCGGATGGAAATTGCTCCACACTAGGCGTTTTAACCCACGCGCACGACGGGGGTAAGTTTGCCCGTCGTGCACGCGGATGGAAATTGCTTTACAGATTGCGTTTTCCCCCTCGCGCACGACGGGGGTAATTTGGCCCGTCGTGCGCACGGCTGTAAATTGCTCCACACTTGTGCGTTTTCCCGCACACGACGCGCACGACGGGTGTAATTTTGCCCGTCGTGCGCGCGGATGGAAATTGCTCGACACTTGTGCGTTTTAAGCCCCGCAGACGACGCGCACGACGGGGCTTATTTTGCCCTTCGTGCGCGCGGATGGAAATTGCTGCACACTTGTGGGTTTTAACCCCCACGGACGACGTGGTTAATTTTTTCCGTCGTTCGCTCGGATGGAAATTGCTCCATACTAGGCGTTTTAACCCACGCGCACGACGGGGCAAGTTTGCCCGTCGTGCGCGCGGATGGAAATTGCTTTACAGATTGCGTTTTCCCCCTCGCGCACGACGGGGGTAATTTGGCCCGTCGTGCGCACGGCTGTAAATTGCTCCACACTTGTGCGTTTGCCCGCACACGACGCGCACGACGGGGGTAATTTTGTCCGTCGTGCGCGCCGATGGAAATTGCACGACACTTGTGCGTTTTAAGCCCCGTGGACGACGCGCACGACGGGGGTTATTTTGCCCGTCGTGCGCGCAGATGGAAATTGCAGCACACTTGTGTGTTTTAACCCCAGCGGACGACGGGGTTAATTTTGTCCGTCGTTCGCTCGGATGGAAATTGCCCCACACTAGGCGTTTTTACCCACGCGCACGACGGGGTAAGTTTGCTCGTCGTGCGCGCGGATGGAAATTGCTTTACAGATTGCATTTTCCCCCTCGCGCACGACGTGGGTAATTTGGCCCGTCGTGCGCACGGCTGTAAATTGCTCCACACTTGTGCGTTTCCCCGCACACGACGCGCACGACGGGGGTAATTTTGCCCGTCGTGCGCGCGGATGGAAATTGCTCGACACTTGTGCGTTTTAAGCCCCGCGGACGACGCGCACGACGGGGGTTATTTTGCCCGTCGTACGCGTGGATGGAAATTGCTGCACACTTGTGCGTTTTAACCCCCGCGGACGACGGGGTTAATTTTGTCCGTCGTGCGCTCGGATGGAAATTTCTCCACACTAGGCGTTTTAACCCACGCGCAAAACGGGGGTAAGTTTGCCCGTCGTGCTCGCGGATGGAAATTGCTTTACAGATTGCGTTTTCCCCCTCGCGCACGACGGGGGTAATTTGGCCCGTCGTGCGCACGGCTGTAAATTGCTCCAACTTGTGTGTTTGCCCACACACGACGCGCACGACGGGGGTAATTTTGCCCGTCGTGCGCGCGGATGAAAATTGCTCAACAATTGTACGTTTTAACCCCCACGGACGACGCGCACGACGGGGGTTATTTTGCCCGTCGTGCGCGCGGATGGAAATTGCTGCACACTTGTGCGTTTTAACCCCCGCAGACGACGGGGTTAATTTTGTCAGTCGTGTGCTCGGATGGAAATTGCTCCACACTTGGCATTTTAACCCACGCGCACGACGGGGGTAAGTTTGCCCGTCATGCGCGCGGATGGAAATTGCTTTACAGATTGCGGTTTCCCCCTCGCACACGACAGGGGTAATTCGGCCCGTCGTGCACACGGCTGTAAATTGCTCCACACTTGTGCGTTTGCCCGCACACGAAGCGCACGACGGGGGTAATTTTTCCCGTTGTGCACGCGGATGGAAATTGCTCGACACTTGTGCGTTTTAAGCCCCGCGGACGACGCGCACGACGGGGGTTATTTTGCCCGTCGTGCGTGCGGATGGAAATTGCTGCACACTTGTGCGTTTTAACCCCCCGCGGACGACGGGGTTAATTTTGTCCGTCGTGCGCTCGGACGGAAATTGCTCCACACTAGGCGTTTTAACCCACGCGCACGACGGGGGTAAGTTTGCCCGTCGTGCGCGTGGATGGAAATTGCTTTACAGATTGCGTTTTCCCCCTCACGCACGACGGGGGTAATTTGGCCCGTCGTGCACACGGCTGTAAATTGCTCCACATTTGTGCGTTTGCCCGCACACGACACGCACGACGGGGGTAATTTTGCCCGTCGTGCGCGCGGATGGAAATTGCTCGACACTTGTGCGTTTTAAGCCCCGCGGACGACGCGCACGACGGGGGTTATTTTGCCCGTCGTGCGCGCGGATGGAAATTGCTGCACACTTGTCCGTTTTAACCCCCGCGGACGACGGGGTTAATTTTGTCCGTCGTGCGCTCGGATGTAAATTACTCGACACTAGGCATTTTAACCCACGCGCACGATGTGGGTAATTTTGCCCGTCGTGCGCGCGGATGGAAATTGCTTTACAGAATGCGTTTTCCCCCTCGCGCACGACGGGGGTAATTTGGCCCGTCGTGCGCACGGCTGTAAATTGCTCCACACTTGTTCGTACGCCCGCACACGACGCGCACGACGGGGGTAATTTTGCCCGTCGTGCGCGCGGATGGAAATTGCTCGACACTTGTGTGTTTTAATCCCCGCGGACGGCTCGCACGACCGGGGTTATTTTTCCCGTCGTGCGCGCGGATGGAAATTGCTGCACACTTGTGCGTTTTAACCCCCGCGGACGACGGGGTTAATTTTGTTTGTCGTGCGCTCGGATGGAAAATTGCTCAACACTAGGCGTTTTAACCAATGCGCACGACGGGGGTAAGTTTGACCGTCGTGCGCGCGGATGGAAATTGCTTTACAGATTGCGTTTTCCCCCTCGCGCACGACGGGGGTAATTTGGCTCGTCGTGCGCATGGCTGTAAATTGCTCCACACTTGTGCGTTTGCCCGCACACGACGCGCACACGCGGGTAATTTTGCCCGTCGTGCGCGAGGATGGAAATTGCTCGACACTTGTGCGTTTTAACGCCCGCGGACGACGCGCACGATGGGGGTTATTTTGCCCGTCGTGCGCGCGGATGGAAATTGCTGCACACTTGTGCGTTTTAACCCCCGCGGACGACGGGGTTAATTTTGTCCGTCGTGCGCTCGGATGGAAATTGCTCCACACTAGGCGTTTTAACCCACGCGCACAACGGGGGTAAGTTTGCCCGTCGTGCGCACGTTTTCCCCCTCGCGCACGACGGGGGTAATTTGGCCCGTCGTGTGCATGGCTGTAAATTGCACCACACTTGTGTGTTTGCCCGCACACAATACGCACGACGGGGGTAATTTTGCCCGTCGTGCGCGCGGATGGAATTTGCTCGACACTTGTGTGTTTTAAGCCCCGCGGACGACGCGCATGACAGGGGTTATTTTGCCCGTCGTGCACGCGGATGGAAATTGCTGCACACTTGTGCGTTTTAACCCCCGCGGACGACGGGGTTAATTTTGTCCGTCGTGCGCTCGGATGGAAATTGCTCCACACTAGGCGTTTTAACCCACGCGCACGACGGGGGTAAGTTTGCCCGTAGTGCGCGCGGATGGAAATTGCTTTACAGATTGCGGTTTCCCCCTCGTGCACGACGGGGGTAATTTGGCCTGTCGTGCGCACGGCTGTAAATTGCTCCACACTTGTGCGTTTGCCCCATACGACGCGCACGACGGGGGTAATTTTGCCCGTCGTGCACGCGGATGGAAATTGCTCGACACTTGTGCGTTTTAACCCCCGCGGACGACGCGCACGACGGGGGTTATTTTGCCCGTCGTGCGCGCGGATGGAAATTACTGCACACTTGTGCGTTTTAACCCCCGCGGACGACGGGGTTAATTTTGTCCGTCGTTCGCTCGGATGGAAATTGCCCCACACTAGGCGTTTTAACCCACGCGCACGACGGGGTAAGTTTGCCTGTCGTGCGCGCGGATGGAAATTGCTTTACAAATTGCGTTTTCCCCCTCGCGCACGACGGGGGTAATTTGGCTCGTCGTGCGCACGGCTGTAAATTGCTCCACACTTGTGCGTTTGCCCGCACACGATGCGCACGACGGGGGTAATTTTGCCCGTCGTGCACGCGGATGGAAATTGCTCGACACTTGTGCGTTTTAAGCCCCGCGGACGACGCGCACGACGGGGGTTATTTTGCCCGTCGTGCGCGCGGATGGAAATTGCTGCACACTTGTGCGTTTTAACCCCCGCGGACGACGGGGTTAATTTTGTCCGTCGTTCGCTCGGATGGAAATTGCTCCACACTAGGCGTTTTAACCCACGCGCACGACGGGGGTAAGTTTGCCCGTCGGGCACGCGGATGAAAATTGCTTTACAGATTGCGTTTTCCCCCTCGCGCACGACGGGGGTAATTTGGCCCATCGTGCACACGGCTGTAAATTGCTCCACACTTGTGCGTTTGCTCGCACACGATGCGCACGACGGGGGTAATTTTGCCCGTCGTGCGCACGGACGGAAATTGCTCAACATTTGTGCGTTTTAACCCCCACGGACGACGCGCACGACGGGAGTTATTTTGACCGTAGTGCGCGCGGATGGAAATTGCTGCACACTTGTGCGTTTTAACCCCCGTGGACGACGGGGTTAATTTTGTCCGTCGTGCGCTCGGATGGAAATTGCTCCACGCTAGGCGTTTTAACCCACGCGCACGACGGGGGTAAGTTTGCCCGTCGTGTGCGCGGATGGAAATTGCTTTACAGATTGCGTTTTCCCCCTCGCGCACGACGGGGGTAATTTGGCCCGTCGTGCGCACGGCTGTAAATTGCTCCACACTTGTTCGTACGCCCGCACACGACGCGCACGACGGGGGTAATTTTGCCCGTAGTGCGCGCGGATGGAAATTGCTCGACACTTGTGCGTTTTAAGCCCCGCGGACGGCGCGCGCGACGGGGGTTATTTTGCCCGTCGTGCGTGCGGATGGAAATTGCTGCACACTTGTGCGTTTTAACCCCCATGGACGACGGGGTTAATTTTGTCCGTCGTGCGCTCAGATGGAAAATTGCTCAACACTAGGCGTTTTAACCCATGCGCACGACGGAGGTAAGTTTACCCGTCGTGCGCGCGGATGGAAATTGCTTTACAGATTGCGTTTTCCCCCTCGCGCACGACGGGGGTAATTTGGCCCGTCGTGCGCACGGCTGTAAATTGCTCCACACTTGGGCGTTTGCCCGCACACGACGCGCACACGGGGTTAATTTTGCCCGTCGTGCGCGCGGATGGAAATTGCTCGACACTTGTGCGTTTTAACGCCCGCGGACGACGCGCACGACGGGGGTTATTTTGTCCGTCGTGCGCGCGGATGGAAATTATTGCACACTTGTGCGTTTTAACCACCGCGGACGACGGGGTTAATTTTGTCCGTCGTGCGCTCGGATGGAAATTGCTCCACACTAGGCGTTTTAACCCACGCGCACGACGGGGGTAAGTTTGCCCGTCGTGCGCACGGATGGAAATTGCTATACAGATTGCGTTTTCCCCCTCGCGCACGACGGGGGTAATTTGGCCCGTCGTGCGCACGGCTGTAAATTGCTCCACACTTGTGCGTTTGCCCGCACACGACGCGCACGACGGGGGTAATTTTGCCCGTCGTGCGCGCAGATGGAATTTGCTCGACACTTGTGCGTTTTAAGCCCCGCGGACGACGCGCATGACGGGGGTTATTTTGCCCGTCGTGCGCGCGGATGGAAATTGCTGCACACTTGTGCGTTTTAACCCCCGCGGACGACAGGGTTAATTTTGTTCGTCGTGCGCTCGGATGGAAATTGCTCCACACTAGGCGTTTTAACCCACGCGCAAGACGGGGGTAAGTTTGCCCGTCGTGCTCGCGGATGGAAATTGCTTTATAGATTGCGTTTTCCCCCTCTCGCACGACGGGGGTAATTTGGCCTGTCGTGCGCACGGCTGTCAATTGCTCCACACATGTGCGTTTGCCCGCACATGACGCGCACGACGGGGGTAATTTTGCCCGTTGTGCGCGCGGATGGAAATTGATGCACACTTGTGCGTTTTAACCCCCGCGGACGACGGGGTTAATTTTGTCCGTGGTTCGCTCGGATGGAAATTGCTCCACACTAGGCGTTTTAACCCACGCGCACGATGGGGTAAGTTTGCCCGTCGTGCACGCGGATGGAAATTGCTTTACAGATTGCGTTTTCCCCCTCGCGCACGACGGGGGTAATTTGGCCCGTCGTGCGCACGGCTGTAAATTGCTCCACACTTGTGCGTTTGCCCGCACACGACGCGCACGACGGGGGTAATTTTGCCCGTCGTGCGCGCGGATGGAAATTTCTCGACAATTGTGCGTTTTAAGCCCCGCGGACGACGCGCACAACCGGGGTTATTTTGCCCGTCGTGTGCGCGGATGGAAATTGCTACACACTTGTGTGTTTTAACCCCCGCGGACGACGGGGTTAATTTTGTCCGTCGTTCGCTCGGATGGAAATTGCTCCACACTAGGCGTTTTAACCCACGCGCACGACGGGGGTAAGTTTGCCCGTCGTGCACGCGGATGAAAATTGCTTTACAGATTGCGTTTTCCCCCTTGCGCACGACGGGGGTAATTTGGCCCGTCGTGCGCACGGCTGTAAATTGCTCCACACTTGTGCGTTTGCCCGCACACGATGCGCACGACGGGGGTAATTTTGCCCTTCGTTCGCGCGGATGGAAATTGCTCGACATTTGTGCGTTTTAACCCCCACGGACGACGCGCACGACGGGGGTTATTTTGCCCATCGTGTGCGTGGATGGAAATTGCTGCACACTTGTGCGTTTTAACCCCCACGGACGACGGGGTTAATTTTGTCCGTCGTGCGCTCGGATGGAAATTGCTCCACACTAGGCGTTTTAACCCACGCGCACGACGGGGGTAAGTTTGCCCGTCGTGTATGCGGATGGAAATTGCTTTACAGATTGCGTTTTCCCCCTCGCGCACGACGGGGGTAATTTGGCCCGTCGTGCGCACGGCTGTAAATTGCTCCACACTTGTGCGTTTGCCCGCACACGACGCGCACGACGGGGGTAATTTTGCCCGTCGTGCACGCGGATGGAAATTGCTCGATACTTGTGCGTTTTAACCCCCGCGGACGACGCGCATGATGGGGGTTATTTTGCCCGTCGTGCGCGCGGATGGAAATTGCTTTACAGATTGCGTTTTCCCCCTCGCGCACGACGGGGGTAATTTGGCCCATCGTGCGCACGGCTGTAAATTGCTCCACACTTGTGCGTTTGCCCGCACACGACGCGCACGACGGGGGTAATTTTGCCCGTCGTGCTCGCGGATGGAAATTGTTCAACACTTGTGCGTTTTAAGCCCCGCGGACGACGCGCACGACGGGGGTTATTTTGCCCGTCGTGCGCGCGGATGGAAATTGCTGCACACTTGTGCGTTTTAACCCCTGCGAACGACGGGGTTAATTTTGTCCGTCGTGCGCTCGGATGGAAATTGCTCCACACTAGGCGTTTTAACCCACGCGCACGACGGGGGTAAGTTTGCCCGTCGTGCGCGCGTTTTCCCCCTCGCGCACGACGGGGGTAATTTGGCCCGTCGTGCGCACGGCTGTAAATTGCTCCACACTTGTGCGTTTGCCCGCACACGTCGCGCACGACGGTGGTAATTTTGCCCGTCGTGCGCGCGGATGGAATTTGCTCGACACTTGTGCGTTTTAAGCCCCGCGGACGACGCGCACGACGGGGGTTATTTTGCCCGTCGTGCGCGCGGATGAAAATTGCTGCACACTTGTGCGTTTTAACCCCCGCGGACGACGGGGTTAATTTTGTCCGTCGTGCGCTCGGATGGAAATTGCTCCACACTAGGCGTTTTAACCCACGCGCACGACGGGGGTAAGTTTGCATGTCGTGTGCGCGGATGGAAATTGATTTACAGATTGCGTTTTCCCCCTCGCGCACGACGGGGGTAATTTGGCCCGTCGTGCGCACGGCTGTAAATTCCTCCACACTTGTGCGTTTGCCTGCACACGACGCGCACGACGGGGGTAATTTTGCCCGTCGTATGCGCGGATGGAAATTCCTCGACACTTGTGCGTTTTAAGCCCCGCGGACGACGCGCACGACGGGGGTTATTTTGCCCGTCGTGCGCGCGGGTGGAAATTGCTGCACACTTGTGCATTTTAACCCCTACGGACGACGGGGTTAATTTTTTCCGTCGTTCGCTCGGATGGAAATTGCTCCACACTAGGCGTTTTAACCCACGCGCACGACGGGGTAAGTTTGCCCGTCGTGCGCGCGGATGGAAATTGCTTTACAGATTGCGGTTTCCCCCTCGCGCACGACGGGGGTAATTTGGCCCGTCGTGCGCATGGCTGTAAATTGATCCACACTTGTGCGTTTGCCCGCACACGACGTGCACGACGGGGGTAATTTTGCCCGTCGTGTGCGTGGATGGAAATTGCTCGACACTTGTGTGTTTTAAGCCCCGCGGACGACGCGCACGACGGGGGTTATTTTGCCCGTCGTGCGTGCGGATGGAAATTGCTGCACACTTGTGCGTTTTAATCCCCGCGGACGACGGGGTTAATTTTGTCCGTCGTTCGCTCGGATGGAAATTGCTCCACACTAGGACTTTTAACCCACGCGCACGACGGGGGTAAGTTTGCCCGTCGTGCGCGCGGATGGAAATTGCTTTACAGATTGCGTTTTCCCCCTCGTGCACGACGGGGGTAATTTGGCCCGTCGTGCGCACGGCTGTAAATTGCTCCACACTTGTGCGTTTGCCCGCACACGACGCGCACGACGGGGGTAATTTTGCCCGTCGTGCGCGCGGATGGAAATTGCTCGACACTTGTGCGTTTTAACCCCCACGGACGACGCGAACGACGGGGGTTATTTTGCCCGTCATGCGCACGGATGGAAATTGCTGCACACTTGTGCGTTTTAACCCCCGCGGACGACGGGGTTAATTTTGTCCGTCGTGCGCTCGGATGGAAATTGCTCCACACTAGGCGTTTTAACCCACGCGCACGACGGGGGTAAGTTTGCCCGTCGTGCGTACGGATGGAAATTGCTTTACAGATTGCGTTTTCCCCCTCGCGCACGACGGGGGTAATTTGGCCCGTCGTGCGCACGACTGTAAATTGCTCCACACTTGTGCGTTTTCCCGCACACGACGCGCACGACGGGGGTAATTTTGCCCGTCGTGCGCGCGGATGGAAATTGCTCGACACTTGTGCGTTTTAACCCCCGCGGACGACGCGCACGACGAGGGTTATTTTGCCCGTCGTGCGCGCGGATGGAAATTGCTTTACAGATTGCGTTTTCCCCCTCGCGCACGATGGGGGTAATTTGGCCCGTCGTGCGCACGGCTGTAAATTGCTCCACACTTGTGCGTTTGCCCGCACACGACGCGCACGACGGGGGTAATTTTTCCCGTCGTGCGCGCGGATGGAAATTGCTCGACACTTGTGCGTATTAAGCCCCGCGGACGATGCGCACGACGGGGGTTATTTTGCCCGTCGTGCGCGCGGATGGAAATTGCTGCACACTTGTGCGTTTTAACCCCCGCGGACGACGGGGTTAATTTTGTCCGTCGTGCGCTTGGATGGAAATTGCTCCACACTTGGCGTTTTAACCCACGCGCACGACCGGGGTAAGTTTGCCCGTCGTGCGCGCGGATGGAAATTGCTTTACAGATTGCGTTTTCCCCCTCGCGCACGACGGGGGTACTTTTGCCCGTCGTGGGCACGGTTGGTAACTTCTCAACACTTGTGCGTTTTAAGCCCACACCGCACACGACGCGTAGGCTGTAGCGCGTTGTTCGCGGGGAGTAATACACTCCGTTCTGGGTCGACGCGCACAACGGTGCCGTATAGTGTAAAATATTTCTTTGAAAAGGATATTAAGGGCGGGATGGTAATTGCACCAATAGTTCTAAAAAGTTGCTTTCATAGGGGCTATAAGGACGGGATGGTAATTGCCCCAAAAGTTCCGGGCGCTTAAGGGCGCGTTGGTAATTGCACCAAAAGTTCCTCATGTTCCGCTTTTAACAACAGCCGTGGGATCGGATCGGACGGTCAGGAGGGGTCGAGCGCAGGAATCCCATCTGAGCACGAGCTCAGGCGCATTTTACCCATATATATATATATATATACTAGTCATAACTCGTGCCCGCTTGCATGGTTCATTTAAGATTTCCCCCCAAGAAATCTTTGTTCCCTAAAAAATTATTTCCACAACCAAAATTATACAGAACAACAAATTTAGCGACACGGGCATCTTCGACGTGGAACAACAAATTCGGCGCATGTGCATTTGCCATAGAACAACAAATTCGGTGCATGCGCATTCGACACAGAACAACAAATCAGCGCAAAAAAAATTGGCGCGGGCGCCTTCGCCACCGTGGCATTGCCTTCCTCTTGAAACCGGTTCACTTGCTGCTGATAAAGACAGATGACCGTGATTTTCCCTCTTTGGTTTGCTCTGCTCTGAGCTTTTGCCCCAAATATTTTATTAGTTTTGAGAGAGAGAGAGAGAGAGATGAAGAAGCTGAGCTTTTACCAATTTGAGATTTGAAGAAGCTTAGCTTTTACCTATTACATGCCGCTCACATTCATGGTTCATACTAAATGAGACTCCAAATTTCGATGTACATCCAAATTCAAATTTCTGCTGAATTTCAAAGTTGGAACAAATTTCAAAGCTCACATTCATGGTTTTAAAGCTCCCATTTTTTGAATTAAATCTTGACCCTTGGATGCAAAGGATGTGGATGCATCCTGATCGTTGTTGTTGATTGGGACTTGTCCTAGTCAGCCTTAGGATTAAAAAACAGTTGTGTTTTATAGTGTGTATGTGTGTGTGTATATATGTATTTAATGTAGAAAAGGTGGCAACTGATCTATTAGATCAGGTGCAAAGAAACAAAAAGGTGAAAAGTACAAGCCCCACATAGGCTTGTACTTTCTGTGGGGCCCACCTTTTTGTGTCTTGCACCGGATCTATTGGAATCATGTAGATCAGGTGCAAGACACAAAAAGGTGGGCCATATATATTTTTATAGTTGTGCCACCTAGTCTACATGAATCCATATATATATATATATATATATATATATATATATATATATATATATATATATATATATATATATATATATATATGGGGTTAATGTGTCTGCACATGTGTGCAGGCAGAATTACCTGCGCACGTGCCCTCTGTTCGGGGTTTTTAGGTATTTGTTTTGAATTTTTTTTCAGTAGGTAGATAAACTTGTTATGTAGCTCCTCACAAAATTTCGGGTCAATCCAACACTATATGAGCCTCCGTTCATCGATTTCAAAAGTGTTGCGAAAAACTGTCCAGAATTTTGAGCCTCCGTTCATCGATTTCAAAAACATTGCTCAAATTGTCCAGAATTCTGGACAGTTTCGCGCAACGTTTTTGAAATCAATTAACAGAGGCTCAAACGATGTTGGATTGACCTGAAATTCTGTGGGGAGCTACATAACAAGTATATCAACCTACTGCAAAAAAATTCAAAAAAATACCTAAAAACCCCGAAGAGAGGGCACGTGCACAGGTAATTCTGCCTGCGCATGTTCTTAGGTACATTTTGGGTGTATATATATATCTATTATACATTTGACATCGATTTTTGAATCCTAGGGTTGACTAGGACAAGCTGACTAGGACAAAGGGGTTGATAGAAAGAGGGCCATGATTAAATCTAGAGAAATGAATGGTTGGGATGAAGCTTTGCTTGGAGAATTGTTGGTCCCATTTGACTCAGCCCGTTTGCTTTCGTGACATGGGGGAGAGTAATATTCTTTTTTGGGGGAGGGCAAGAGTTTTTTCGGGTAGAGTAAGATGCTTTTTTGGGGAGAGCCGTGTCATTATTACCCATTGCCGCAGTCGAAATCAGAACATTTCAAAATGAGCATTGGGAATGAGACAGCAAGCTTGGGGATCGAGATTTTTAGCATGAGATCTTAAATGAATCGAGATAACAAGCAGGGGATCTTAATTTTTGATCGGACAACAGCTCATTGTACGGTGCAAATTTCTTTGTTTTTTCTAATATTTTGATCGATTTTTGGTTAGATCTGTAGGATCTCATCAGGTTTTTTTCTTGATTGCTCGATCTTATGAGCTATTTGAAATTTTTTTGTGAGGATCTCTGGGTTTTTATGGAACCGGATCCCAAATTGGATGCTTCCTTGCCTGTTTCGGGGGAGCCAATTATCGAAGATAGAGGCGGCACACCAAGAAACCTCTGCCCATCAATCAAGTAAAAACCAACATATTTATACATACAACATATTTATGGAACATATTTATTTGATCGATTTTTGGTTAGATCTGTAGGATCTCATCAGGTTTTTTTTCTTGATTGCTCGATCTTATGAGCTGTTTGAAATTTTTTTGTGAGGATCTCTTGGTTTTTATGGAACTGGAGCCCAAATGGGATGCTTCCTTGCCCGTTTCGGGGGAGCCAATGATCGAAGACAGAGGCAGCGCACCAAGAAACCTCTGCCCATCAATCAAGTAAAAACCAACATATTTATACATACATATCTCCTTCAAAAATTTCAATTGATTTTTACATTTATCAGTAAATAAAGTTTGCAACCAAGAAGGCTGGCACACCAGCAGATTCCATATATATGCACTAACCCCAGAAGAGATGATGATGATTATGATGCTAATAATGGAAAACTATATGATGATTGCAGGAACATATTGACAAATTGTACCGTGAAGCTAAGGGCACAAAAGTAGGACTTGATCAACCCATTCCAAAGGAATAGCTGGATTCTGTATAGCAGTCAAAGCAAACATGTACTTTTTCTTTTAGCCCATTACAATTGTCTGCCCAGTAATTGATGGAAAATAAAGCACATCTACTTATTTTTCTCTGTCATTTTTGCTTCCATACAATTTACAGCATGAAAGATGTATGGTAATGACATTCTCTGCTGACACACTAAGAAGAAAGTATAGTTTGTAATTGTGATGCAGGGTGTTAGAGATGTGCATGTTTGCACTAACCCCAGAAGAGATGATGATGATTATGATGCTAATAATGGAAAACTATATGATGATTGCAGGAACAGATTGATGAATTGTACCGTGAAGCTAAGGGCATAAAAGCATGACTTGATCAACCCATTCCAAAGGAATAGCTGGATTCTGTATAGCAGTTGAAGCAAACATGTACTTTTTCTTTTAGCCCTTCACAAGTGTCTGCCCAGTAATTGATGGAAAATAAAGGACATCTACTTATTTTGCTCTGTCATTTTTGCTTCCATACAATTTTCAGCATGAAAGATGTATGGTATTGACATTCTCTGCTGACACACTAAGAAGAAAGTATAGTTTGTAATTGTGATGCAGGGTGTTAGAGATGTGCATGTTTGCTTTGCGGAACAGGGACGGTGATCGAAATTGACTCTTCTTATTGATTTTTGATTTTTGATTTTTTTTATTTTCAGGTGAATTAAAGTTGCCATCATTTGCAAACAAGGCCATCTCCTCAGAAACCCATCATCAAAGAAGCAACGGCATTAGCTGATGTTGTCTCCGTTCCCGAGCTGAGGTTTCTTTCTTGACGCATGGTAAGTGTTTGTTAAAATGCCTGTGAGAACCCATTTGTTGATTGTTTCTTTCTTTTTCCTGCAAAGAGAAGAAACCCGAGGAAGTAAGAATATGGCTGAACATACGTCAACCCTCAATATTCGAAGAATATATTTGACTCTCTTTGCGAATAAAACTTTTATTATTTAGAACCAAGCATGCATTTTCGTTCCTTAATTTTCTTCTTTTATGCATATTTTCTTGCTTCTGTGAGGAACCATATTCATTTTTTCCAGTTTTCTTTTGATGTAGAAATGATTTGATTTGAAATTGTTGGCAGCATATGATAATTGGCGGAATACCTCTATTGGCAATTTCATTTCTCAACAATGACCCTGCAACAAGTGGGATCATCAAGGATCTCACATATAGCGATATTTTTGCACTTCTGTGTACCTCTATATTTGGCAGTGCCATCTGCTATGGAGTATATTTCTACAATGCAACTAGATGTTACATTCTTTCTCTCATACTTTATTAAGCAATACAAGGCTCTAATTTTCCACCACCATCTCTCACCCCTCCTGATCATGTTTGACTGTTATGTTGGAAGATGCAGGAAGCTTAACAAATCTTAGCTCCCTTACATTCTTAACTCTGTTGTTTTTGTCCATATTTGGGTGAGGCTCCAAGGACCCTCTAATTCATCGGAAAATTCTTTGTTTTTCCAGTATTCCGCCACTGTTTGCATTCCAATACATTCCATCAAAGCTGTAATCATGTCAACCTTAGTAGACATGATTAGAGACATCAGACGAACCATAAGACCATCCTATGTAATTCATACCTGATAAAAAATAGTGACAATTAGCAGATTTCCATATTACTCCTTTCTGACATATCTAAACTTTTAAGTGTGTTGCATCATGTTGATATCAAGTCCAACCAATCGGACAGCACAAAAACCTAACACAGAGACACCTGGCTGTTTACTTCTCACTTCATTCATCATGTAGCTCCTTATCCTCAAACAGGTTGAAGGATTTAGAAGTTAGAACCCCATAGAAAGTATGTTGTATTACAAATTAGTTGTAAAAAGTAAGTTATATTTCTAGAGTTGTTCTTAGGCAATATGCTACATGTATAGTTAAAATCCTGTGCATGCTAAAATCCTGTGCATTTTAACATTTCAAAATCCTGTGCATCGATCAGGCTTACACTTCTTTAATGTTTTAGCATGTTTTTAGCATTTTCTTCAATGGTCATATTGACACTTGGATTGCCTTTCACAGGTTATATTGATCGATGCCATGGTTATTTTTTAGGAACATGTAGAAAAGTATTTTTTGTTCATAACTGGAAAGAATTTTATAAATCGCAATTCTGTCAGATTTCAGTTTGTTTATGTTTTTCGAAGCATTATTTTTTCCATAATAGCAATTCTGCAATTTGAATATCAGTGTATAGTGTATCTGATTGAACCTTATTTTGTGGATTACTTACTGATGTCCTGCTTTATTGATTACAAATTTAAAGCATGCCAGGTAATGAATTGCTTGAAATAATGTATTATGGACACACTAAGAAATGGAGGAGTTATGATAGATGCCATCGCCACGTCTGTGATTTTTCTTTGTCACACTGCCGTCTAATAAAGCCTTTTGATTCATGCTATAAACATCACTTTTGATGCCGCAGCTATTTGTCCAGTAAGTTTTCTAATGTAAACATGTTTGAGTGATCATCTTAGTTAGTTTACTTACATCTTACTGACTTTGATAAACTGTCATTTCCCCCTAAAAATTTTAGGCCGGTGGAGAGGGACTCCTTCGCACTGACCATATGTTTGCAATACTTCTTGTTACTAGCTTACAAGTAGATAACACAGATATTGCTATGTTAAATCAAAAATAAAACCTGACACAATTGCTTATTGTGATCATGATGCAACGCAAAATGTGGACATGCATATGAGTTAAAATGCTCGGCGACATCCTATAAGAAGCTGTGCATGTTCTTTTGCAACAAGAGCTATGACCTACCTTTGTGTTCTGTTAGGCACCTACGGTCACAAGGAAGAAAGCCATTGCTACAACAACTGGAAAACACAAGATGGCAACCTCAAATGTTCTTGAACCATTGTTCTTCAGTGAGAGAGATATCAAATATTTATTATTACATGTCTTATTACTCCATCTATGTGTTATTGGCAGGAAATCTTTCAAAGATGAATGAGTGAATGTATAAAACAAATGAATAATTCATGTCGTGTTGAGTTTCTCCCTTTTAATTCTTTGGATATTTGGCTTTGGCATACCTAAGTTATGTGATATTTCAAAGGTTGTATCTTCAAATTTTTTTAGTTAGTCAGAATTGGATGATTCGTTGCATCTTAGATTCCAGAGCACTTAAATATATGCAAGCAGTAGAAGTATATACAAGATTCCATGATTGTATTCTGGGTTTATCCATTAAAAGGTTCTTTCATTTCAAGAGAATAAATACGAAAGAGAACATATGACTCGATGATTTCTATTTTAAAAAATAATAATAATAAAGATGATACTTTCGAACATTCTGCAAAAGCACAAGTAAATAAATTCTCGAATATAGCTCCATTTCCTGTTAACTCCTAATTGCAGAGTTGATGCATAACCTGCATGTGGAATGTAGAACCTTTGTTCCCATGATGTTACTAAAATTAATTTCGTTTGTTTACTGAAAAATAATGCATTCGTAGGGAAAATCGCGTTTCTTCTTAAATTTCCAACAAAAACGGTAATTTGTTGATTGTGGCCCCCGTGCCGCTAAATTTTTTTACGCTACTTTGTTGTTCTAGGCCAAAGGCGCGGGCGCCAAATTTGTTGTTCGATGCCGAATTTATTGTTCCGCGCCAAAGGCGCTTGTGCCGAATTTGTTGTTCTGCGCCGAAGAAGCCTGTGCCGAAGGTGCCCGTGACACTAAAGATTTTTACGCTAATTTATTGTTCTGTTAAATTTTGGCGGTGGAAATAATTTTTTGGAGAACAAAGATTTCACGGGGGAAATCTTAAATGAACCGTGCCCGCAGGCACGGGTTATGACTAGTGTGTGTGTGTGTGTATATATATCTCTATATTATAAAAGAGGGATGTTATCAAGAGAAATTGGATAAGAGAAATTGGACAAGAGAAATTGGATAAGAGATATCTATATTATAAAAGAGGGATGTTATCAAGAGAAATTGGATAAGAGAAATTGGACAAGAGAAATTGGATAAGAGGTATCTATATTATAAAAGAGGGATGTTATCAAGAGAAATTGGATAAGAGATATTGGACAAGAGAAATTGGATAAGAGGTATCTATATTATAAAAGAGGGATGTTATCAAGAGAAATTGGACAAGAGAAATTGGATAAGAGATATCTATATTATAAAAGAGGGATGTTATCAAGAGAAATTGGATAAGAGATATTGGACAAGAGAAATTGGATAAGAGATATCTATATTATAAAAGAGGGATGTTATCAAGAGAAATTGGATAAGAGATATTGGACAAGAGAAATTGGATAAGAGATATCTATATTATAAAGAGTGATGTTATCAAGAGAAATTGGACAAGAGAAATTGTATAAGAGATATCTATATTATAAAAGAGGGATGTTATCAAGAGAAATTGGATAAGAGATATCTATATTATAAAAGAGGGATGTTATCAAGAGAAATTGGATAAGAGATATTGGACAAGAGAAATTGGATAAGAGATATCTATGTTATAAAAGAGGGATGTTATCAAGAGAAATTGTATAAGAGATATTGGACAAGAGAAATTAGATAAGAGATATCTATATTATAAAAGAGGGATGTTATCAAGAGAAATTGGATAAGAGATATTGGACAATAGAAATTGGATAAGAGATATCTATATTATAAAAGAGGGATGTTATCAAGTGAAATTGGTTAAGAAAAATTGGACAAGAGAAATTGGACAAGAGATGAGATTTTGAGTGATATCTATTATATAATGCCTGACCTTTGTCCTATATGGCAGTTTTGTCCTACGTGTCTCAATTTTGTCTTACGTGTCTCCAAAATTATGACTAGGATAATCTACTCACACACAATTATTTAAAACTGAGTTTTGAAAAAAAACGGTTCTAACTTTGGATCCTACGACTGTTTTGAAAAGGAACGGTTCTAAAAAATAAAAACCTGTTGTCTTCAATTCCCGTGCCCTCATTTACAAGTTCTCAACAATTCCCAACAACAACCTGTTGTCTTCAATTCCCACTAACAAACTGTTCTCTTCATCCTTCAACCTTCATCCCACAAACGTAACTCATCTGCGACGTCCTCGATTCAAGACGTCCTCTGGTACTCTCCTCTCTGTCTCTCTCTCTCTCTCTCACAATTTCATTCATTAATTTCTGATCCCTAGGGTTTCGGTTAATTTTTGACATTTTTTGGTTAATTTTTGACATTTGAAATCAATGTTTGGCATTTTTTTTCATGTTCGAAATCAACGCTTTCTTAAAGTAACTGACCTTTTGAGTGTTTGGGTTTCATTTTTTGGCATTTGTCTGTTTAGGTGAATTACTCTACATTTTTTTGGGTAGAGGAAATGTCATTTTTATGTAGTTCCCCAGTTAATTTCATTCTTAAAGTTACTGACCTTATTTAGGACCGTGCCAATGAATTATTTGAAACTTTTTACCAGTTTAGCATTAATTTAATAAGCACCAGTTCATCATTAATTAATTTAATAAGCACTTTATTTATGATGGTTCCTCAGCATTAATTTAATTATTTGAATCATTTATGATGGTCCTCATTGAATTATTCACTGTGTTGATTTGCATGGTCCTCATTTAATAATGCTAATGAAAAGTGCCCTTTGATTACCAGTTTAGCATTATTCGTTTAGGACCGTGCAAATGAACACGATCCAATTATTTTTTTAGGATTAGCCCAGGTGAACACGGTCTAATTTGTTAAACAGTATAGCATTATCATTATCATTATCATTATAATAAACTGTTTAGGATTAACAGCTTACCATTATCTTTAGCATTATGACTGTGCATGGGTTACCCTATCTAAAGTACACAGACTGCGACAAATTGAGTTTCAATAGGCAGATTGAGTTTCAAATTTTTGATGATTGAGTTCCAAAGGGCACTTTTCATTTAACTGATTGAGTTCCAACTGATTTTGTTCCAAAGTGAACTGTTCCAAAGGGATTAAAATCAACTAAACATAAAAAATTTCCATTTCATGTCAACTAAACATAAAAATGCGACAAAAAACTTCTTGCTGGAATTTTTAATTGATAGAGATTGTGACAGACTGCTCACACTTATATCCAGATTAGACATGCAACCAAGAACAATGATAATTCAACAAGCTTGATGCCAAAGAGGACACAATTCTTTCCAATTCTAATTGGGAGTTGTGAGTGGGGATATCGCTCAATTTTTTTAATTGTGAGTTGTGCGTGGGGATTTCACATTATTCTAATTCTAATTGATGCCAAACATGCCACGATTTGATATCGCTCAATTAAGAGGACACACGCTTAATTGATATAATTTCTTTCCAATCCTGTTTTAATGGTAGTTTACAGTAAACGTTGGGCGGAAACATACAGATAGCAACACAATTCCCTAAGGGTAGATTTTCTTTGATATGGTTGTATAGGAAAGATAACAAGCTACCTTTCTGAATGCCAAAAATAATGATCTCCCATTTGAAAAAAAACATGTCTTAATTGGAGGAATAAAAATGCATTTGGGAGATGATTATCATGTCACCATTTCACCCGTGCACTGACTGTCCTCCTCGGTTTCACACTCGGGAGACGACCTTCGCCGTGCCCTATGGGCACGGGTTATGACTAGTCTATATTATAAGAGAGGGATGTTATCAAGAGAAATTGGATAAGAGATATCTATATTATAAAAGAGGAATGTTATCAAGAGAAATTGGATAAGAGATATTAGACATGAGAAATTGAATAAGAGATATCTATATTATAAAAGAGGGATGTTATCAAGAGAAATTGGATAAGAGAGATTGGACAAGAGAAATTGGATAAGAGATATCTTTATTATAAAAGAGGGATGTTATCAAGAGAAATTGGATAAGTGATATTGGACAAGAGAAATTGGATAAGAGATATCTATATTATAAAAGAGGGATGTTATCAAGAGAAATTGGATAAGAGATATTGGAAAAGAGAAATTGGATAAGAGATATCTATATTATAAACGAGTGATGTTATCAAGAGAAATTGGATAAGAGATATTGGACAAGAGAAATTGGATAAGAGATATCTATATTATAAGAGATGGATGTAATCAAGAGAAATTGGATAAGAGATATTGGACAAGAGAAATTGGATAAGAGATATCTATATTATAAGAGAGAGATATTATCAAGAGAAATTGGATAAGGGATATCTATATTATAAAAGAGGGATGTTATCAAGAGAAATTGGATAAGGGATATTGGAAAAGAGAAATTGGATAAGAGATATCTATATTATAAGAGAGCGATGTTATCAAGAGAAATTGGATAAGAGATATCTATATTATAAAAGAGGTATGTTATCAAGAGAAATTGGATAAGAGATATTGGAAAAGAGAAATTGGATAAGAGATAGGGCAATCTTCCATTGCGAAAAAATGGTGCGAAAGCCCGTGCGAAAACATTTTTTTTATTTTTTGGAAATTTTTTTTTTCAAAATTTCTTTTTTTGATGTTTAATCCATACAAATATATACCCCAGAGAAAATAATGGGTGAACCCGTTGGGCATTAGAGCACCCATCCACCCGTTACAAATTTAACGGTCTCAAAACGTGCGAATTTGATGAAATGCCTTGATCGAAGACCAAATGACATTATTTCTCAACAATTATTTTTTGTGGGGGGTATAACAACATATGATGAGGGTGGAAAAAAGAATTTTTGAAAAAAAAAATTTCAAAAAAAAGATAAAAACATTTTCGCACCGTGCGAAATGTTCTCATTAGAAATATTCCTAAGAGATATCTATATTATAAAAGATGGATGTTATCAAGAGAAATTGGATAATAGATATTGGAAAAGAGAAATTGGATAATTGATATCTATATTATAAAAGAGGGATGTTATCAAGAGAAATTGGATAAGAGATATCTATATTATAAGAGAGAGATGTTATCAAGAGAAATTGGATAAGAGATATTAGAAAAGAGAAATTGGATAAGAGATATCTATATTATAAACGAGGGATGTTATCAAGAGAAATTGGATAAGAGATATTGGACAAGAGAAATTGGATAAGAGATATCTATATTATAAGAGAGGGATGTTATCAAGAGAAATTGGATAAGAGATATCTATATTATAAAAGTGGGATGTTATCAAGAGAAATTGGATAAGAGATATTGGACATGAGAAATTGGATAAGAGATATCTATATTATAAAAGAGGGATGTTATCAAGAGAAATTGGATAAGAGATATTGGAAAAGAGAAATTGGATAAGAGATATCTATATTATAAAAGATGGATGTTATCAAGAGAAATTGGATAAGAGATATTGGAAAAGAGAAATTGGATAAGAGATATTGGAAAAGAGAAATTGGATAAGAGATATCTATATTATAAAAGATGGATGTTATCAAGAGAAATTGGATAAGAGATATTGGAAAAGAGAAATTGGATAAGAGATATCTATATTATAAAAGAGGGATGTTATCAAGGGAAATTGGATAAGAGATATTGGACCAGAGAAATTGGATAAGAGATATCTATATTATAAGAGAGTGATGTTATCAATAGAAATTTGATAAGATATATCTATATTATAAAAGAGGGATGTTATCAAGAGAAATTGGATAAGAGATATTGGACATGAGAAATTGGATAAGAGATATCTATATTATAAAAGAGGGATGTTATCAAGAGAAATTGGATAAGAGATATTGGACAAGAGAAATTGGATAAGAGATATCGTTATTATAAAAGAGGGATGTTATCAAGAGAAATTGAATAAGAGATATTGGACAAGAGAAATTGGATAAGAGATATCTATATTATAAAAGAGGGATGTTATCAAGAGAAATTGAATAAGAGATATTGGACAAGAGAAATTGGATAAGAGATATCTATATTATAAAAGAGGGATGTTATCAAGAGAAATTGGATAAGAGATATTGGAAAAGAGAGATTGAATAAGAGATATCTATATTATAAAAGAGGAATGTTATCAAGAGAAATTGGATAAGAGATCTTGGAAAAGAGAAATTGGATAAGAGATATCTATATTATAAAAGAGGGATGTTATCAAGAGAAATTGGATAAGAGATATTGGACAAGAGAAATTGGATAAGAGATATATATATATTATAAGAGAGAGATGTTATCAAGAGAAATTGGATAAGAGATATCTATATTATAAAAGAGGGATGTTATCAAGAGAAATTGGATAAGGGATATTGGAAAAGAGAAATTGGATAAGAGATATCTATATTATAAGAGAGAGATGTTATCAAGAGAAATTGGATAAGAGATATCTATATTATAAAAGAGGGATGTTATCAAGAGAAATTGGATAAGAGATATTGGAAAAGAGAAATTGGATACGATATATCTATATTATAAAAGAGGGATGTTATCAAGAGAAATTGGATAAGAGATATTGGACAAGAGAAATTGGATAAGAGATATCTATATTATAAAAGTGGGATGTTATCAAGAGAAGTTGTATAAGAGATATTGGAAAAGAGAGATTGGATAAGAGATATCTATATTATAAAAGAGGAATGTTATCAAGAGAAATTGGATAAGAGAAATTGGAAAAGAGAAATATGATAAGAGATATCTATATTATAAAAGAGGGATGTTATCAAGAGAAATTGGATAAGAGATATTGGACAAGAGAAATTGGATAAGAGATATCTATATTATAAGAGAGGGATGTTATCAAGAGAAATTGGATAAGAGATATCTATATTATAAAAGAGGGATGTTATCAAGAGAAATTGGATAAGAGATATTGAAAAAGAGAAATTGGATAAGAGATATCTATATTATAAAAGAGGGATGTTATCAAGAGAAATTGGATAAGAGATATTGGAAAAGAGAAATTGGATAAGAGATATCTATATTATAAAAGAGGGATGTTATCAGGAGAAATTGGATAAGAGATATTGGACATGTGAAATTGGATAAGATATATCTATATTATAAAAGAGGGATGTTATCAAGAGAAATTGGATTAGAGATATTGGACAAGATAAATTGGGTAAGAGATATCTATATTTTAAAAGAGGGATGTTATCAAGAGAAATTGAATAAGAGATATTGGACAATAGAAATTGGATAAGAGTGATGTTATCAAGAGAAATTGGATAAGAGATATCTATATTACAAACGAGAGATGTTATCAAGAGAAATTGGATAAGAGATATTGGACAAGAGAAATTGGATAAGAGATATCTATTATATAAAAGACGGATGTTATCAAGAGAAATTGATAAGAGAATTTGGGCATGAGAAATTGGATAAGAGAATTTGGATATCTATTATATAAAACAGGGAAATTAAATAAGGGAAAATATAAGAGATGAGATTTTGAGGGATAAAAGAGGAGGTGGGGAATTTTACACATACAACCCCGGTTTTTGTATTTTTGACTATGGACCCTCCCCACACACACCCACACTTTTTATTCTCACCCCTTCCGGACATTTTTTTCCAGTTCTATGAAGATTTTTAATCTTATCCTACTAGGACAAAGCTTTGTCCTACCTGGCAAGTTTGTCCTAGGTGGTAATGACAATTTTGGGGGGACTTAAATTTTGGGGGAAAACTTAAAATTTGGGGGAAACTTGAAATTTTGTGGGAAAACTTGAAATTTGGGTGAACTTGAAATTTGTGGGGGAGACAAACTCAGCCATTAAATAAACCGTGCCCTATGGGCACGGGTAATGACTAGTATATATATATAATGGGTATCATACGCCATATGAGATGATGTCTCATATGCACTCTTACATAAAGGGGCAAGTACAAGCCCACATAGGCTTGTACTTGGTTTACTTTCACCCCGTTATGTGCGAGGGCAAATGAGACACCCTCTCATATGGCGTATGATACCCATACATATATAAATAAATATATATATATATATGTATGTATGTATGTATGTATGTATGTATGTATGTATGTATGTATCTATTCTATAAAAGAGAGCATATTTTGAATTTTGTCCCAATCATAAGTCCAGTCATATTTTTTTGTCCCAATCACCAAGAACAGCCTAGATTCACTCTGAGGAATGGCTAGGATGAAGCCATGTACGCGTGTGCGTCCCACAGGCAAGGGTGTGACAGAAAAAATTGACCTGCAAAAATTATTTTCAATTCGTGTTCTCCAACACACGTTGGAAGTAAATTGGGGGGAACTCAAAAAATTTTGGGGGAAAAAATGTTTCCCTCATCCCCGATCCCGCACAAATATCCCGCCTCTTCATCAAATTGGGGGGAACTCAAAATTTTTGGGGGATAAAAATCTGTGCCTCAGCCCCGATCACGCACAAACCTCCGGCCGCTTCATCATCATACCCCAGATCACAAAAAAAGACATCTTCATCCCTCAAACCCTCAAACCCAGGAAAAGGAGCACGAGCAGCGCATGGACTTCGTTCTGAGGATTCAGCCATCAAGGTTAAGCAGATTGAGGTTGACAATGAGACCATGGATATGCTTGCCTCCATCGACATGTCTCATCTCCCCGTCGTCGAGAAGCAGCAAGACGGTTGCCAGGGTTTCGGTAGGCGAAGGAGGAATTAAGATCGTTTGAGTTTGCTAATTGGTAAAATGTCTTTACTATGATAATTTTACCCCTCTGGAATCTGATGCTTAGGTGTTTTTGAACAATTTGATATTTTTATTGGGTTTGTTAAAAAATGTCTATTTTTGAGTTGGATAAACAGGTTATGGATGAGTGATTAATGTGATTATAGTTCTGATTTGATTTTAAGAAAAATTTGTTGTTCTTTCTGATGTATAGAGAAAAATTCTTAATTCTCTATGTCAACAATCCTATTTTGAAAAAGCTTAGATGTTCTTTCGATCTCAGATCTCTAATTAATGTAAGAAGTGGAGCATGTATCTTTGAGGTGATAGTTTGTGTCTACATGGCCGGCATGTTCATCGTTGCCGACTACAACAACATCTGCCAGTGCGAAACTCTAGCTAACATCAAGATGCACCTCACCGCACAAGTATGGACATTGGAAATTTCTTCAAGTCAGAGCTATAATCACAATGGCAAGCATCCTGATGCAAAAAAACATTGGAATATTCTTCTGCGAAGGGTTGCATATTTTTTATTTTTCAAGTTTGCTTTTTTTAATTCAGACTGCCCTTACCTTCATGTTGTGAATAGTTGCAAAATTACCTTCAAGTTGTATTCTCTGTCACCAACTTGTATTACTTCTTAATTATGAATTATCTGTCAACAAGTTGCAAAATTACATTCAAGTTGTATTCTTTGTCAACGCACTTACTTCAAGTTGTGAATAGTTGCAAAATTACCTTCAAGTTGTGAAAAGTTGCACAATTACCATCAAACATTGAATGCATGATTAATATAGTTCGAAACCATGCTAAGAGTTATGAACTGGAAACTTTTACCTCTTGATTGGTTGATTGCCGTTGTTTTACTTGGAAACTTTTATACAACCAAAAAAATTTATGTGTATAAAATTTTACCAATAGCTCTGTAAATAGTATTTAATATACTATTCACAATTTTACAATAGCTCTTGACTGGAAAATTTTCGGTGTATAAAAATTTTACACTAGCTTTGTGAATAGTCTGTAATATATTATTCACAATTTTACAATAGCTCTTGACTGGAAAACTTTTGAATTGGTTCCTTGATTATAAAACATTTGAGGGATAGTAAAACATTTGGGTGCTGGCCATAGCTCTTGATCTAGAAGCTTACAAATAAACAGACCTTATTTTTTCATTTAAACTGCATTTCTGTATAAAATGTTTAAACTGCATTTCTATAAAAAATGTAATAGACATTATTTTTACATTTATCTTTTAGTAGCAAGTCAATAGGAATTTTATTGATATCTCTGATATACCTTAGGCATTTCCTTTAGTAATGCAAGGTGAAGCTGTTGAGATCTGAGTACATATGGCCTCCCAAATGAGATGTCAAAATACTTTTTTTACAGATGTCAGACCAAATATTTAGTCTTGCTTAAATGTTGATGCATTTAATGCCTCTATCCACTCGATCTCAGATCTCCAATGGATGGTGTAACAGTGGAGCTTTGCTCCAAAAAGAGATCCCCTTCAAGCCTGCTCGAGCATTGCTTTAGGTCTTTCTTATTTTGGAAGAGATGAATTCATACAGTGAAATTTTCATCTCCCATTTGATTTTTGAGCCCTGAAATTTCATTTTATTCCATCAAAATCAGAACACAACACCTATAATTTTAATCTCTCATGGATGTATATACAATCGCATGCTTTCTACAATTGAGAACACAACACCTATAATTTTCAACCATATAGTTCTTCATTCGTATACATGTGCACAAAAATTTCAGTTATAAGTGGTGCCAATAAATTTAGCCCATGCCATGGGGACAACCATTGAATAAATAACATTTCTCTTTTACCTGTCTGTTTGGCTTTTTGCTTCATAACATTTTTGGTTGATTCTGTATCCAGGAATGGGTCATAATTGGATGAATGCCCTTTCAACGGTGGAGATGCAACTGCGGTGGATTTAATTAAGGTGAGGCATGCATATTAATCTGGTGTGGATCTTAAATCAAATGGCATGGTAGCCGAAGTGAGTTGCCATTTCTGAACTCATTGAAAATGAAGATGTCAATCCGTCTTAGTATTGTGCAAATGAACCTCGGCATCGTGTTAAGTTATTTTAATGCCAAATTCTTCAGAAATAGTCTGAATATTTGGTGATTTAATCTAGCAATATTGCTTAATAGATTAGACGTTAGCTACTATATTTTATACATGGCAAACTGAAAAATTTGTTAGTTGTTTTTTGAGGAACATGAACTTTGCTGGATATTTTATACTATGATAATTGTATTTCTTTTTGTAAGCGTTGATTATTCTCAATTCCCCTAGAAGTGGGTAGAGCATATGGTTTTTGTATAACTGTCCACTACTTGTGGTATTGACAGAATCATAACCATACTCCTCCTTTAAAGTGGGTAGAGAAATTATGTTTTCCTTGCAGTTATGGATTCTTTTGCCAGTTTAAATAAAAATTATAGTATAGTTCATTTTATCAATTTAAAGCAGTCTTTACCATGTTCCCAAATCCTAAATTGATCTGGCACTTTTATGTTTTGTTCATGCAGAAAAGCTTTGTTTTGTTCATGCAGAAAATCCTAAAATCCTAAAATTTACAGAAGTTTTTATGTTTTGTTCATTCAGATATTATTACATTGAATATGTTAAAGTATTTGATAGAGAAAAGCTATGAGTTCCAAAAGTAATGTAAGTACCAAATGTGGGTTGTAATCTATAATCGACCAATTAAAAATGTTCAAGACAGTCTTTAATCTGTCTCAATTTATTCAATGCATGTTTTGCTGCTTAATATCTAAGCTGCACAATACAATGTCATCCATTCCTTAACCATTTAATTCTTTATGTATTATATAGAAAATTTTCATGTCATTTGTTAAATTTACTCAACACTTTAATCTGCACAACCCAAAGGTTTCGATCCAATATTTTATTCGTCCAGTGGGATCATAGTGATAACATACTGGCTTATTCAATTTTGATACAGAATTTAATTTTTTAATTTTTATGTAAATGGTTAATTTTTAGGAAACTGTGAAATACGTAAATGGGTGTAAACTTGATGTCTATTTGGTGTAACAGGTATTAATGAGACCTTTGAACTATTTTACAATGCAGGAGGATTCTAAGATTGAGATCTACCAGCTTATATTTTATGGTTTGTATGGTTCAAGTCTAGGCGTTTCAAGTAGGATGTTTGATTTTTATCTTTGAAACTGATTATTATGATATCATTCTCAAATACTAATTCATTCATATGTTCCTTGCAAGTTGGCATACATTAAGTAATGTTTATGTCTCTCGGTTTAAATGTGTCTAAATATTCGTTGATTACGTTCTACTTTGTGAATTTTTTTGTCAGATTGAATTCATCATTTGATGTGCAAAATTCACTAAAACTAACCCCCTACCTTAATGTGAAAAATTCATTTGATGTGCAAAATTGATTTTAGCTGCCCGGGCATGATTTTAATGGAAAAGGGTTTGTTTTGGCTCAGAATTAACATTTGAAATTATTTTTTAAAAATGATGGCTGAAACCTGCAAGCACCTCAAGCGACATAAGCCTGCCGTCAAGTCCATTTAGGTTAGGTCCCTAAATTCCCTATTTTTGGGGTTTAAAATGTCTCTTTTTCTTTACAATTCCTACTTTTCCTATCCTTTGTCTTTGCTCACAAAATCCACTTCCCATAAGATTTACTCATGTGGTCATTATTCAAAGTTGCAATTCCATGTACATTTTTCATCAAAGATGATTTTTTTCTTCTTTCTATGTTTCAATGATAATTATCTATTGCTCAGTTTTTTTTCATATTAATAAAAATTTTTGTTTGTATGAAATGTAGAAGCCCAGATGGAGATATCATAGACTATGTTTATGTCTCTCATCAGCGGGCCTTTGATCATCCTTTCCTCAAAAACCACACTATCCAGGTCCTTCCTCTTCTCACTCTCTTCATTTCAAAAAAATTCCATATGATAAAAATGTAATACATAAATGTCATGTTAAAATTTCCCAATCATTTGTTAACCAATTGTACATACTGCAATTACTCATATGATATTTGCTAATGTGGATTAGATTTAAGCATTACACCAAGCTGCCTTCTTGACGAACCATGGACACATTTACGTATATTAGAAACTTAAGACTTAATTTGATCAACCTCACAATGTTTGTTTAACATAAAGGTTACTTTTACACTTTAAATCTATGATCTTTTTAGTATAGGCTACAAATCAAAAGTGGTTGATGATGTGAAGCTAAATTGACTAATGAACTCGCTTATTGCCATCACAATGTTTAAAGAGCCATGTGATACGTCACCTGACTCCTGAAACTAAATCTGCTGCTACCCTACATATTTTTCTAACCTTTGGTAGTATTTAGTTCATCTTGGCAGGCTTCAGCTTTTAATTAAGCAAGTAAACTTTCCATTTTATAACGTGAATTGGCATCAGAAGTCAAACAGTAATGTGAATCAGTCATTTGCTTACACGTATTTAACTGAGGTTTCATCTTTGCAATTCAACTTTCCAATTTGCACACATCACACATCAAGTGCCGAAAGAAAAAGTTTCACATTAGTACTAATTCCAGTGTCATTCAACAAAGAATTCAGATCCAAGAAGCTGAGAATCTGAAACGATGACATCTTAGTTTTTTTCACACGATGTTTTTAAGTTACATAGAGCCTCGAGTTTCAATACAATGTTAATATCTTCTAAACAAAAATTCTGATGTGATTTGTAATGGTTAGAACTCAACTGACATTTAGTTGATTGAAGTATAATGCTGTCTTTAATCTTTTGTGAGATATCCTAGATCTTCCTTGAGCCGATAAATAGAAGGATCCAAGGATGATCAGCAAGACATTTTAATTTTTATCAGATATGGTAAGAAATTCAGATTGGAACAAAGATTGCAACTGTTTTCGTTCTTGATTTCAAAGTTGCAATCTTTTCCAAGTTTACTCTCATGTGTCTCTCCATTTGGTCTCCTGCAAATGGGTTTGTTCTGATTTTTGATTTTTTTGATTTTTAGGATTGGGTGATGGGGACGTCACCTCAATTAACAGCAGAGGGCAAGGATTTAGCTTGCACTTTTTTGGGGAAAATCTCTATTTATTTCCTAATTGGTTTATTTCTCTTTCACAAAATTAATTTTTCTCCCCTTAGCTGGCGTTGTTTCTGGATATTGCACCATGATATTTGGGTAGTCGGTTAGTTGATTATGGTATATCGATGTTTACTACCATTTTGATCATTGTAAAAGTTGATTTACTTTCTAAGCTGTCTTCTTCTATATTTGTATGGATTTTTGTTTCTATTTCGTAGAATATTGTCGTATTTTCTTTGAAAATAATAATGTTAGTTTCATGTTCATGCTGTCTTTCTGCACTAATCGGTATCATGCTCTATATGCAATTTCTTCATGCAAATTTTGAAATGTGCATTGGGTATTTGATACTCTTTTCATTCATGTCCAGCAGATTTGCTCAGCTCCAATGAATCCAATGCTCACTTGCAAGGAGGAACATCGACATGAGATTCAGTTGCAGCATTGGCGATGCTATTGGAAAGAACATGGTGTCAAAAGGGTGCATTCAGCATTCAGGGTCTGCATTCAGGTTATAGTTGCTGAATACAGACTATAACTTCTTTACATATTCCTATGCTCTTGCAATGGCTAATGACTATCTTTGATGATTGGCCAGAGAACAACTTTATGCTTAGTTCTTGCTATGACAATAACTTCTTTACATATTCTTATTGGGTTATTTAGTACCGACCCCCTGTGTTTTCTCCAAAATTAGTACCACCCCCCTATGGTTTCAATAATTAGTAAGACCCCCCTCTGGCACCTCAAGTTTTTCGCCACAATTAGTATCACCCCCCGATGTTTTCTCAAAAATTAGTATCATCCCCCTATGGCAGGGGGGTCTTACTAAGTATTGAAACCGTAGGGGGGGGTGGTACTAATTTTTGAGAAAACACAGGGGGTCGGTACTAAATAACCCTATTCTTATTTATTGAATGCTATTCAAATTTCTATAGATTTTATGCTTAGAACTCACTTGCTTTTATTTACAGGTTGATGTGCTAATAAGGGGAAGCAACATTTCGGGAAGGAGCACATTGATAAAATCAGCACCAGGTCATTTTGATGCATACTTTGCAGTTGTGCAACATTTCGGGAAGTTTGTGTTTGTTAAAAAATTCAGGGTTGCAAAAACTATTGCAGGATGGAGGAGCTAGGTCTGCCCCGAGAACAACAAGAATGTTATTTGGATATACGCAGTAATGCAGGCATGGATCGGTCACTCTGGTTTTAGTATCGGATTTGAGATGAGTTTGATGGGTATGCAAATTCCCATGACGGTTACAATGCTGATATTCAAAGTCCATTTTTGTTGTAGTTGTATTTAGGGGCTTTCTGAGTAATTTGATTTTTTTGTCATTTTTCAGGTCTACTCATGGCAAACACAGGTTCATGTTGGCATCCAAAAAACAAGTTGCATATGAAAATGTATTCCTATCGGTAACTTATGCAGCATAAAACAATGCAATCCATGCAATCGCAATTCTTTCTTATCATGAGCAAACCCAAGTCCGAATCAAGCGATAACAATGCAATTCATTCCAAAGCACGAACAACTTCTTTCACAGCAAGGAATACAACACAAACGAGATATATACCAACCATAAATATGTACATGGTTTATGAAATGAAGAAGAACAGAAAGTTTTTACAAGCCAAAACCATGAAACCCAGGAGACCAAAAGATCGAGGTTTCATCCAGTCCAGCATCAAAAAGTATTCACAGGAAATTAGGATCCAGCTGCTTCATGTTGATAGAATTGATCAGAGGATGCGGTCATCTCCAAGTTCTTGAGAACTTTTCCATCTTGTTGCCAACTTCCTAAAGAAATACATGGAAACATTGAAAAAAGCATCTCTTTTAATTTGATTTGTCAAAGAAAGGTATAGTTCTACTCGAGAAATTGCAAATGGAACTAGAATATTTAGGGGCTTTGTGGGTAAGAATTCTCAGTAGCCAGACAAGCTAATGCAAATGTATTAACTGGGCTGGAAAAGTTCTTACTTTTACTATGGATACCTATAATGAGCAGGTTGTGCTTTAGTGTTATTGAAGGTCGTTGGCTATGACCTCTCCACAATGTATTTTACAACTCTTAATTGATATCTTATTGATGTCTTCATATTGAATTTTGAAGAGATTATAATTTATGTGGATCGGTTGTTGCCGCTTTATGCCAATTCACATTCAGATCCACGTGCTATATGTAGCATGCTGATATCTCGGTCGATGGCTGTCAGGACTTGATGGTCATGTGAAATTTACATTCATAACCACGAGCTATGTGTAGGAAGCTTTATGCCAATGCATGGATGCTTGATAGTCTTGGTTATATGTTTCATCTTAAATCTGTGTGCAGTTTGCTTCAAGTTGAAAATTGTAACTTGCAATACAAATCTTAGTTAAGTATCGTAATTTATGTCGACTTGCTATTTGAAAGTTGGCATGTATTGGGAATTTGTTGCAACTTAGATATGTGATATATAATTTGCTTCAAGTTGAAAAATGTTATGATCACTTTTTCTCTAATTTTTGATTCTCTTCTTAGCCCAGAGATTTGGAAGTGATCCAGTTGAAATTGTATTAATTGTGATTGCAAAGTTGATTTTTTAATTGTGATTACAAAGTTATTTAAATCGGTGGATTGTTTTAATTGTTCTTGCAAAGTTGATTTTTTTGCTTAATCTACAGATTGCTTTAATTTGATGGTAAAGTTGATTTTTTTTCTTTGTTGGTTTTAGGTATTTGAATTGATAAGGAAGCAGGAAGAGACAAGGCATGCGGCCTGGCTATGGCTGTAAAGAGGGCAAACTGCTAGGCTTTGCAACATTGAGGTTTACATGTTTATTGCATCATCTGCACAAAACAATTAAATGTTTTACATAATTATTTTTGTGTGTGTAAACATTGGAAGCATGTCTCTGCAACATTGAGGTGTACAAGCATTTACCATTACGTAAAAAAATTAGGTTTCTGTATCATTGTTAGTTTGTACATGATTCCAAAATGATGATACATCCATGTTGTGTTGTTCTCTACAACATTAAGGTGTATAAGAATTTACAGCTGTGTATAAACATTTACATGTTATTGTATTCATGATAGTTTGTGCATGATCCAAAATGATGACACATTCATATTGTGTTATTCTCTGCAACATTGAGGGGCTACGGACTCCATAAGCTTGCTAGGCAAAGCCATTGGGAAATTGATCTTCGAGGTGTCTCAACGCTGAATATGGAATCAAGAGTCTCATCGGTAGGACATCATCAATGATGACTGAATTGTGATCTAATGCTCTCAAGAGAAAAAAGTGGATTAGTTTATTCCATTGTTAAAAAGTGTTGAATACTATTTCTAAGAATAGAGCAGAGTGTCGTAGTAACAAAATGATTAAAAAAAGTTTTCAAATAAATCATATGCCTAATACCCTTCAAAAAATAATCATAAGCCTAATGACTATTTACTAATTGGCACAAAGTGTTTTAGAGTTAGAACATTCCAACCATTGGTATACTATAAAAGATAATAAATAACTCATCTATGATATTTAGCTTATCAATCTGGTAGAAAAGAAGGATTATGATAGGATAATAAGGGAAATGAATATTTACACAATCAATAACCTCATAAATAATACACATTGCAAACATCGAATGTACCCTAAGAATATGCAGCTTTCGTCCCAATATATGCAATGACCTTTACTTATCAAGATGATGGGCTTTAGCAAGTGAGTCTCCATTCGATGTAGTCAAAAGCTTAATTAGTCAAGAGCAACATATGGGATGATTAACATTTGTTAGACAACCGAATGAAACCATACATAATTAGCAATGACATGGAAAACTTACATTGCAAATGACTGAGAGAACTGTGAATTGCGATAGAGATAACAACTAAAGAAGTATGCACAAAGTAATGATATACATGGATATACATGCATCAATGTAAGCAATTGATATACAACGTGTCTTTCGCACACTTAAATTGAAAGAGCACAGTTTCAACTGAATGATCAAATTGAAAGAAAACAATATCAAGCAGAACAATGCATGCACTGTAAATAAATGTCTCAATATGAAGATCAAATGTCTTAACATGATGATTAAATCCTGAGAGTCAATGGGTAGGATGAGAGTTTGTGAACATTTTGGGGGAAATCCTAAAATTTTGGAAGAACTAAATCTGTAGAGAACTAGATGTTGGAGGACCAAAAATTTTTGGGGCACTAAATTTTTGGGCGAACTAAAATTTTTGGAGAGTACAAAACTTTGGGAGAACTAAAATTTTTGGTGGAATCAAATAATAGTTATTGCCCTTTATTTATTGTTTGTTTAAAATTAGGGGATTTAAGATTTTGAAAGAAGAATATCTTAACCGAACCGTGCCCTATGGGCACGGGTTATGACTAGTGTGTATATATATATATATGAAAGTTAGTGTGCATCTTTATTAAAAATGTCAAAATTTACAACGAATACAATCGGTAGCTAGGTGAAATGGGGGAACTGTTAGAGAGGGGTGAGGGCACAAGCGTCGTCACCCTCTACCAACATACTCCCTCCCCCTAAACCACCCAAAATGACAAAATTTTATACATCGAAGTGATACATGGAAAATTAAATCTATCATGCATCTCTAAAATCCCATTTTTCCATTGCTTGCTTGGCATCAGTCTCTGTTGGGTCATGGTCTCTAAGAATAATCCTGATATCAGCTGCTATATCTTCAAATAATACAGACTTAGGCTTTTTAATGTCGTCAAAAATTCTTCTATTCCTCTCCTTCCAGACATGCTATACCAGAGTAGAAAGGACGGTCTTCGCCAACATGCTATGAGTATCCTTTTTTCGCAAAATTCAACAAGTAGTAGTCTCCCATATTTAGCAAATGAGGTTCGATGGGGTCTGAGACTCCCAATTTGAGTAGGCTCCTGCTTAGAATATATTTTTTATATCCGCATTCAAAATATAGGTGATTTATAATTTCGACCTCCACCGCATCACATAACACACAACCAATCTCAGTGCTTATACACCATTTATCCATCATTTCTCTGGTTAGCAACTTCCCACGAAAGGCTCTTGGTAAGGTTAACGACATTTTAGGAACATTGTATTTAGACCAAACTAGTTTAGTATAAGGAAAGGGCATACCCCTATGGCGTGTCCCTTCCCAGGCTTCTCTGAAGCTAAATTCTTGGCTCGGTGCCCAGCCCAACTCGTTGCATCCCGCGGTAAGCACAAAATTCTGCAGAATGGGCCGAAAATTGTCAAGTGCTGCATCATTTGTACAACCATCTATAGTCCAGTAATCAATTACCCTCTTGGTTGTAGCATCAGATGGGACATCATATAAATCATATAGAGGACCACATGGTAACTAGTTGTCTTGCCAAAATAGAGTAGAATTTCCATCGCGCACATGCATCTTAATAAGCTATTTAGAGAATAAAAGTGTGTTATGTCTCTGTAGTTGTTACGCATATAGCTTGCCCAAAGCCCATCGGTGGATAACATCCTCCATGTCAGTCTTACACCAGCAGTCATGTTGAGATCGGTGAGCAATCTCATTCCCACCCCCTCCTCCTTTGGTGTGCAGATGTCTTTCCAGGCCCAGACTTTGGAAGATCCCAAAATGAACTTCCTACAAGTAGAGGTGTCATGCCCTATTTTGCATTATACGTGTATTCTACTGAAAACACGTGGTATTTCAACTTACGACGCATACGTGGGTATGAAATAAGCGTAGATATCGATGTATGTGACGTAGTACAAGGAAGATTAGGCCGTAATAGGCATGTGTGACCCTGAGCTATAGGTGATGTATACATGATTCTTCATACATGTATACTGGTGATATATATAAGTTAGTGGAGATGTATATATATACATGGTAGAAGTGTAAGTGGGGATATATACGTATGTATTATAAGATCATGTATGTGTTTCCTATCTATTGTATTATGATTGTGTTCCCGCATGGAAAATGTACCAGTGTGTGTATGACTATCCTTGTATGGATAGAGTAGTGGAGTGTCCACATTGTCTTTGGTCATGTGGGAGAAAGTGCATGTGTGTGAATCTATGTGTGCTTATATGGGTAGGTGGTGTAGATATAGGTTGGAATATTAGTGTATATATATCGCTAGTGATACGACTATTTTGACCGGGTCCGGAGGAGCCAAGTCAACCACGACCAGTCAACCAGCCAAACTACGGCCTCGGGCTCCGGCCCAAGGATCTTACGGGCGGGTCGCGTTTCTCCACCCACGACGAAGGCCCAAGAGATTGCCCGCTTCTGTAGCGGAGGAAATCGGGGCCCAAATCAAGGAAGCCTTCGCCAAATATGGCAGCCGCCCCGTGCCATCATGATCCGCCAATTATGGCAGCCACCTTCATGGCTCGCCAAATATGGCAACCGACTTCATGGCCAGGCTGAATGGCCATCATTCCCCCGCCATTATGGCCCGCCAATTATGGCAACCGCAATGCCCATTACTCCAGCCTTCATGGCCCGCCAATTATGGCAATCACTCATGGCCATGACTCCACCTTCATGGCGTCATCAAGTGGGCGCAATTAGAGGGGGTCAACCCTTCCCCATTTGCACGACCCCATGAATGGAGGCCATGATGTCACGTCATGGCACATGATGAGCATGGTTCGTCTATATGAGGAGGGGGCGGGCGTCATTTGGAGAGGCCCGGATCTTCACCACCTACAACGGAGGTACCTCATACTTCGATCTTACACCTTCTTACAGCTTGAATATTTCTCCTCCAAAGCTCGGCCCGAGGACTCGAGTGTCGGTCTCTCCGCGAGCCATACTCGATCCCACCGAGCACTTATCAGACCAGATCTGACTTTGGCATCGGAGGGGCTTCGGTCGGAACCAAGGTCCGACCCCCCTGACGAGCTCTCTCGTCTATTCAGGTCCAGGAGTTCCAGCGACACCGAGGCTACCCCTCGGTGTCCTTCCAGCCAGAGCCGAGCGCCCTCATCCCTGACCTCGTTCGTCTCCTCCGTCACGAGGACGTCGCTCTGTCGAGGCTACCCCTCGCCGAGCCGACGCGAGGATCCGCGCGCCCCGCTGCGAGCGACTCTGCCTTCAACCGATCCCGGAGGCTGTCATCTCACCGAGGCTACCCCTCGGCCTGCCAAAGAACGGAGCCGCACCTTTCCGCTCGAGCGAATGCGCCGTCGGTCGACCCCACCGGTCATCTCCGTCTCGAGCGACAGCCACGACACTCGGGGGTCCCGCGCGTCCCCACTTTGACCGCATCTCAGCTATCTAAAACCTAAGGTACTCCATCAACGACCTAGTTCCCCCATTTCATCTCCTTCCTCCCCCGCTCGCACCGTGAGACGCCATTCCGATCTCCTCACGAGTCGAACCGTCTCCGCCGAGCCTCCTCTTTCAGATCTCTGTCTGACTTAGGCATCGGAGGGGATTTGGCCGGAACCAAGGTCCGGCCCCCTGACGAGCGTTCTCGTCTACGTAGGAGGACAGCTTATCCACGGGCCGAGGCTTCCCATCGCCCCTCGCCGACAACACAACCAGCTGGACGAGTGAGGCTTCCCCTCTCTGTCCGACTACCGAGGCCGAGCGTCTCAACCCGGGCCGAGGCTTCCCCTCGCCCCTCGCCGACCACGCAACCAGCTGGACGATAGAGGCTACCCCTCGTCGTCCCACCGCCGAGGCCGAACAGATCCGACCGAGGCCGAGCGTCTCCACCAAGGTCGAGGCTTCCCCTCGCCTCATCTGCACCGACTCGACACCCCCGAGGGACCCAGGTGGGCCACTTGACCACGTTGACCGGGTTGTCCACGGTCAACGCTCTAGTAGTGAGAAAACACTCTGAAACATCTGGCGCCGTCTGTGGGAACGAGTCAACACCCATGTCGTCAACCACACCGACCATGATTCGTTCTGCAAATCAAAGGCTGAAAGGCCAACTCGCAAGAGAGGGAAGAACTCAAGTCCCAGATGGTGGTTCTGTATCGTCTCCCTGGATTTGTAGATCCAAGGACCTCGTCAGATCCCCAACAAGTGGTAGCTTCACCAAGGCACCGATGTTTGTTTCTTATTGGAGGAGTAAACATTGGGAAGGTTACCCCATTAAATGGTAAACTGAGCCTATTCAAATAAATCATGAAATCATGAAATATCCAGATTTCATATGGTGAAATCTTGAAATGTCGGCAACCTGGCCACCTCGAAAGACCCCAAAAGGCCGGTAAACTTCTAAAAGCCCCTCCCCTTATGGATACACCAATGCCGGGATCTTCTGAGAGTGCACCAAGTGAGTCTACCGGCCAGAGATTTATCGCACCTGCATTCTTCGAATGCGCCATCATCGAGATCGCCCCGGCAGCAAGAACGGCGGGGTCTTGGAGGATCGGGTGGTGATCCGGAAGGACAACGTGGCGAAGAAAGGCCTGCTGATGATCGACCGGATGAGGGGACGACTTGCGGCCCTATACAATGTCACAGAGAAAGAGATGTCATCACCGACGACCTTGCGGCGCACCACAGAGGCGATACATGCGTCTCCCAGATTGCAGAGACAAGGCCTCGTCAATCTCGACCCCGGGATCCAAGACAACCATCGCCTTGATCGACCGATATCTGATGTTATCGCGCACCCCCGAGCCAATCCCGACCACCGACCCGAGGCATCTGCATCCCTCAAAATCTTCACCCGGTTGCTGGTAGCTTACAGCATGCACAGCCGCATCCCCGCCCAGCGGGGCGCAACGGCGGCGACTTTGCCCGATTGAACTGCATGATAAAGCCGTGAACTCACAAACATTGCTGACATGGTTCAATCCTGGGCATTGAGGCATCGAAGCTGATCTCCAGACGTCCCTTCCTCGGGGAGGCTCACGGATGGATGGTTGGAATGACTGTGGAGTCGTCGAAGCCAAGAAGGTGGCGGTTACGAGCGAACCCCTGCTCCCCCTAGCGGTGGATCTGAGGGATTGAAAGAGCGAAATCAGAGGAACACCCTGAGACTTTGCAATTAATAAGTAACCCAAGATCAATACTCTGACCAATTGCTGCCATCGGGTTCGACCAAGATCCGAGCGACCATCAACCAAGCTGAGGACCATCGACCGACATTTGCACCTCAACATGCATCCTAATGTTCGTGACCGTCTCATCGCCAAAAGGAGGCTGACCAGTTCAGGCCGAGGCCGAGGCCGACCCCAGAGGAGGTCGACCAGTCCAGGCCGAGGCCGACCCCAGACGAGGCCGACCAGTTCAGGCCGAGGCCGAGGCTGACCAGTTCAGGCCGAGGCCAACCAGTCCAGGTCGAGGCCGAGGCTGACCAGTGCAGGCTGAGGCCGAGGCCGACCCCTGAGGAGGCAGACCAGTCCAGGCCGAGGCCGAGCTGACCAGTTCAGGCCGAGGCCGAGGCCGACCCCTGAGGAGGCCGACCAGTTCAGGCCGAGGCCGACCCCAGAGGAGGCCGGCCAGTCCAGGCTGAGGCCGACCCCTGAGGAGGCCGACCAGTCCAGGACGAGGCCGAGGCCGACCAGTCCGGGCCGAGGCCGACCCCAGACGAGGCCGACCAGTTCAGGCCGAGGCCGAGGCTGACCAGTCCAGGCCGAGGCCGAGGCCGACCCCAGAGGAGGCTGACCAGTTCAGGCCGAGGCCGAGGCTGACCAGTCCAGGCTGAGGCCGAGGCCGACCCAAGAGGAGGCTGACTAGTTCAGGCTGAAGCCGAGGCTGACCAGTTCGGCCGAGGCCGAGGCCGACCCCAGAAGAGGCCGAAGCCGACCCAGCAAAAAGGTCAAACTGTCCTCTTCCCCCTTTGCTAATTAATTGTGTGCTTTCAGACAACTACAAGAGCTTCCCTAACAATTCTCCTCTCTTAAACTTCTTGCGAGATGGTGATAAAAAGCCACATCCTCCGGTTTCAACAAATGTCTCACAAAAAGCTTGTAGATAAGGCTGCCATGGTCGCGACAACGCCGGAGCACACGGCGACCGGCATTGCGGCCTCGGCCAACTTGAGGGAGAGGCGCAAGGAGTGCGTCTAGATCCGGGGACGGGCCAGGAAGACGCAGGGCTACTAGTGGCCTGGCAAGGTCGCCAAGGAGAATGAGATCTCGATCGAGTTCAGACAAGAGACAACACCGACGACCCTCGTAGGCGTCGAGCTTAGCCCCGACTCGGCCTTCATCGATGGCCCTACCACCATCTCTGGCCATTGTCTCGACATCCACCATACCAACACAGTGCTGCCATCACCAAACATATGGGCCGAGCTCCCATCACTGTGCCGCCCTTACCGAGCTACCTTGGTCGTACCGCCAAACAGACAAAAGCGGGAGCCGGAGCGAGAGCAGGAGCTGGAGCAGGAGCAAGGATCCAGACAAAAGATGGAGCCGGAGCCGGAGCCGGAACTAAAGCAGAAGCTAGGATCCAGACAAAGCTAGAGCCGGAGCGGGAGATGCGGTCCAGACAAAAGCTATAGCTGGAGCTAGAACTGGAGCAGAAGCTAGGATCCAGACACATCTGGAGCCGGAGCGGGAGATGCGGTCCAGACAAAAGCTATAGCTGGAGCTGGAACTGGAGCAGAAGCTAGGATCCAGACAAAGCTGGAGCCGGAGCGGGAGATGCGGTCCAGACAAAAGCTATAGCTGGAGCTGGAGCTGGAGCTGAATTTGGAAATAGAACTAGAGCTGTGTCTAGGCGAGGCCGACCCATCCAAGAGGAGGCCGACCACACCAGTTCAACCGACCCAGGAGGAGGCCGACCAGATAAGTCCGACCGCCTTGCCAAGTATCTGAGTTTCAACACCAAGCCACCTCGTCGAGCTTACAAAGTTATCCCCACTGCGACGGAGCTGTTGAACCAGTCGAGCATCCAGGCCGCTCCTCCGACCGTGGCCGAGCCGTTTGGCCGAAGCACCACCGTCTGAGTTCGAGCAACCAAGCAGCTCCTCCGATCGAGGCCGACCAGTTCAGGCCGAAACCGAGGCCGACCCCAGAGGAGGCCGATCGGTCCAGACGAGTCGGACCACCCTTCCAAGCCTCCGAGCCACCTTGTCTCAAAGTCGTCCTCATCCTGGCCAAGCCGATCTGGCCGAAGCACCCCCGTCCGAGTTCAAGCACCCAGATCGTTCCTCCGACCGTGCTGCTGGGTCCCCGCTTTCTGAACAACTACTGCATCCACCGATCTAAACGAAGCAATGGCAGAGCGCCACCATGAAATCTTCGAAAGGCTTCACAAGGTCCTCACCCTTTTCGCCGGCCGTAAGCCGAGGGGCAACTCCCCTCGCCACCGGGCGGATCTCCTTTGCCGGCTGTAAGCCGAGGGGCAACTCACCTCGCCACCGAGCGGATCTCCTTCGTCGGCCGTAAGCCGAGGGGCAACTCCGCTCGCCACCGGGCGGATCTCCTTTGCCGGCCGTAAGCCGAGGGGCAACTCACCTCGCCACCGAGCGGATCTCCTTCGTCGGCCGTAAGCCGAGGGGCAACTCCCCTCGCCACCGAGCGGATCTCCTTCGTCGGCCGTAAGCCGAGGGGCAACTCCCCTCGCAACCGAACGAACGGATCGGTCAAAGAGCTGGGGGCAACCCCCCCAGTAGGCCGAGCACTCCTTCGTCGGCCGTAAGCCGAGGGGCAACTCCCCTCGCCACCGAACGAATCTCCTTCGTCGGCTGTAAGCCGAGGGGCAACTCACCTCGCCACCGAGCGGATCTCCTTCGTCGGCCGTAAGCCGAGGGGCAACTCCCCTCGCCACCGAACGGATCTCCTTCGTCGGCCGTAAGCCGAGGGGCAACTCCCCTCGCAACCGAACGAATCTCGGACCGACGATCTATCGTCACTAGCCAACTCCGCGGGACGGACCAAATTCTACAGAAAGAGCAACTTCTTCCCCATTATACTACATCTCCCGACCTCCACCTCAACAGTGGTAGAGCTCAGAAGATGGGGGCAATTGATACGACTATTTTGACCGGGTCCGGAGGAGCCAAGTTAACCACGACCAGTCAACCAGCCAAACTATGGCCTCGGGCTCCGGCCCAAGGATCTTACGGGCGGGTCGCGTTTCTCCACCCACGACGAAGGCCCAAGAGATTGCCCGCTTCTGTAGCGGAGGAAATCGGGGCCCAAATCGAGGAAGCCTTCGCCAAATATGGCAGCCGCCCCGTGCCATCATGATCCGCCAATTATGGCAGCCACCTTCATGGCTCGCCAAATATGGCAACCGACTTCATGGCAGGCTGAATGGCCATCATTCCCCCGCCATTATGGCCCGCCAATTATGGCAACCGCAATGCCCATTACTCCAGCCTTCATGGCCTGCCAATTATGGCAATCACTCATGGCCATGACTCCACCTTCATGGCGTCATCAAGTGGGCGCAATTAGAGGGGGTCAACCCTTCCCCATTTGCACGACCCCATGAATGGAGGCCATGATGTCACGTCATGGCACATGATGAGCATGGTTCGTCTATATGAGGAGGGGGCGGGCGTCATTTGGAGAGGCCCGGATCTTCACCACCTACAACGGAGGTACCTCATACTCCGATCTTACACCTTCTTACAGCTTGAATATTTCTCCTCCAAAGCTCGGCCCGAGGACTCGAGTGTCGGTCTCTCCGCGAGCCATACTCGATCCCACCGAGCACTTATCAGACCAGATCTGACTTTGGCATCGGAGGGGCTTCGGTCGGAACCAAGGTCCGACCCCCCTGACGAGCTCTCTCGTCTATTCAGGTCCAGGAGTTCCAGCGACGCCGAGGCTACCCCTCGGCGTCCTTCCAGCCGGAGCCGAGCGCCCTCGTCCCCGACCTTGTTCGTCTCCTCCGTCATGAGGACATCGCTCTGCCGAGGCTACCCCTCGCCGAGCCGACGCGAGGATCCGCGCGCCCCACTGCGAGCGACTCTGCCTTCAACCGATCCCGGAGGCTGTCATCTCGCCGAGGCTACCCCTCGGCCCGCCAAAGAACGGAGCCGCGCCTTTCCGCTCGAGCGAACGCGCCGTCGGTCGACCCCACCGGTCATCTCCGTCTCGAGCGACAGCCACGACAACTCGGGGGTCCCGCGCGTCCCCTCTTTGACCGCATCTCAGGTATCTAAAACCTAAGGTACTCCATCAACGACCTAGTTCCCCCATTTCATCTCCTTCCTCCCCCGCTCGCGCCGTGAGATGCCGTTCCGATCTCCTCACGAGTCGAACCGTCTCCGCCGAGCCTCCTCTTTCAGATCTCTGTCTGACTTAGGCATCGGAGGGGATTTGGCCGGAACCAAGGTCCGGCCCCCTGACGAGTGTTCTCGTCTACACGAGGACAGCTTATCCATGGGCCGAGGCTTCCCCTCGCCCCTCGCCGACAACACAACCAGCTGGACGAGTGAGGCTTCCCCTCTCCGTCTGACTACCGAGGCCGAGCGTCTCAACCCGGGCAGAGGCTTCCCCTCACCCCTCGCCGACCACGCAACCAGCTGGACGATCGAGGCTACCCCTCATCGTCTCACCGCCGAGGCCGAACAGATCCGACCGAGGCCGAGCGTCTCCACCAAGGTCGAGGCTTCCCCTCGCCTCATCTGCACCGACTCGACACCCCCGAGGGACCCAGGCGGGCCCCTTGACCACGTTGACCGGGTTGTCCACGGTCAACGCTCTAGTAGTGAGAAAACACTCTGAAACAGCTAGTATTGCATTAGTAGGATATGAATTCTTAGTGTGTTAAAAAGTCTAAATAACTGAGAGTATATGTATGTGCTACATATGTGCCTATAGGAATTGGTATATTGTTTTACTTTGGTATGCGGTCGTGGGTTGTATTATTGCATGAAGACAGGTGTTGTGCTATGGTCAAATATGGCGTGTATGTAGCGAAATAGATAAGTAATAGATGTATGGATAATAAAAGTAATGCTCTAGGGTGTTTGGAGTAGATGTATCCTAAGGTGGGCAGGGGTGCTTTAGACCCGTCCACCTTATGTTTAGGCCCTTAGCTCTATACAGTGACTAATATGGGATAAGGATATAAGTGTGACGTGTATCATATGTAGAATGTGATGAATGTAAGGATTTGAGATTATACAGTGCAGGTATAAGTGGGATGGCTATAGGTTTGCACAGTTAAGTGGAGTTATGGTATATATATATGTGTGTGTATATGCGTGCCACGTCGAATGGCATCTACTGGACTATTTGGATGTATTTGTAGTGTATGTGTGTGTGTGTGTGTGTGTGTGTGTGTGTGTGTGTGTGTGTGTGTGTGTGTGTGTGTGTGTGTGTGTATACTAGTCATAACCCGTGCCCGCGGGCACGGATCATTTAAGATTTCCCACGCAAAATCTTTGTTCCCCAAAAAATTATTTCCGCGGCCAAAATTTAAAAGAACAAATTAGATAAAAATATTTAGCGGCACGGGTTCCTTCGACGCGCAACAACAAATTCGGTGCGGGCGTTTTCGGTTCGGAATAACAAATAAGCGAAAAAAATTTAGCGACCTTCAGCGCGGAACAACAAATTCGGGGAACAACAAATTAGCATAAAAAAATTTAGCGACCTTCGGCCCGGCTAACAACTGATGTTCCTGAAGCGTAACATGGCATTTGTCGTGGCTAAGCATCGTATTAGAACCATATCATAATGTACTCTACCAACACATGATTTTGGCCCAAAAACAAAATGAATTAATCTTATATTTCTACCTGAGCTGTCACTACATATTACCAGTGAATTGTGATGTTTGCATATTTATATCAGTTTGTTAGTAGCTTACCACCAGGCATAATTAGTACTGGATTACACCTACATTTCGTTGCAGATGAGTGATCGTTCTTGATTTCCTAAATAAGAACTGATTTCCTAAATGGTTATTGAATTTCCAATAGATATATACAGCTTTCAAACTTGGCAGTTGCCCATAGAGCTGTACCTCACATCTCTAATGACATTTTGTGCATCAATCATTGATGCAAACTCAAGATCAACAAAATTAATTTTTTTTCCTTTTTCAAAATTAATATCAAACAATTTGCCCAATATATAACGCAAGGCTATCATGCCATCATTAATTTCAATAAATTTCCATTTAAAATTTCAAGGCACGGAACTAATTCTTAGATCTCTCCTTTTATTTTGTTTAGTGGATTAAGCAACATAAGTTAGAACAAAATTCTGCCAATGAGATCAAACATTTTCATTCAAACATACGAATCAATTTCAGAGGCACCACAAAAAATTTAACCCTGCAAATCAACATATTACGTGCAAGTGCAAATCAACATATTACATTGGAAATTATAATCCCCCAACTTGTTTTACTCCACCATTTCTTATGAGATCATCATCATCCAGATTCTAGCTACTAATTACATACCAAAAAATATAGAATGAAGAGAAAAGCAAAATAATATGTTTTTATAAATAAAGATGGATCTTTAAAACTCTTGAGACGCTGATTCAATCTCAATGGCCACCCCCCTTTCCCAGCTTTATGGACATCAGCACTTGATAAATGTTCGTCAGCACTCCACCATTTGCACTCCACCATTAGAAATCATGGTCCAAGCCAGCAGCTTCACGATCCAAGCCACGATGCAAGCCAGCAGCTTCACGAACTCCTCATTAGTCCTCACCCCCAGTTGAATGTCTATCGGGATAATCCTGGTCTTCTTTATGCCCCTCCCGAGTTCCCAGCCAAATCCTAAATATAATATTCAAAACACCACAAATTTTAATTTTAATTTAGACACTGATCAAGAAAAGCATAGGCCGACACAGCGGTAGATATGGGTGCTGATACTGACACACTAAAAGTCTACTGATTTAAGACAACTGTGGCACAACTTAAAATCCAACTAATTTCCACTTTCCTCACAATCTAAATCATAAAACCAAAGTGCCGCATAAAATCCTGAAATTGAACCAGAAATTCAATCAGAAGTAACATGTCAGTTGAGTCAGTTGAATTGCAATGAAATGTATTCTCACTTAAAACAAACAATTAAACCCAAAATCATAATGTCATCCACGTGCACATGCCACAGAACACATGAGATTTACAAAATTCCACCTTTCTCTTATTTGTGTGACATTGTAGAGGATTTTTCTTCGAGGTGATGCGGGGAACTTTGATTGCAGCACCAATTAAGCAGCTCCCCGTGATATAAATCCACTGAAATCATCACAAATGATCTGAAATGAAAACACTGAAAAATTGAAGGGAAATAATCGAAGAAAGCGAGATTAGAAAGCGAAATTAGAAGAGTACCAAAGCTGCACCAAGAACGGAGACTCTGATGGCGATCCCAATCGAGTCAAAAGCGTAAGGGAAGATATTCATCAACACATGCCACCATGTTCGACATCGCCTTTGTTGTGACCTTATGTGAGCCTTCATGCCAGGCAATGATAATCATGCTCTGTGAAATAATAAAGAAATTAAGCAGCAAGATATACAATTTCTGAGACAAAAGAATTCATCTATCCATGCTATTTGGCAGCAAAAAAGAATTCACATAACTGGTAACTCAAAACATAAGATACAGAAGCTCCACATTCTATGAAAACTTCAAAAAAATATGCAAAAAGGAACGAATCTCAACAAAATTATGTTTCAAATTCATTCGTCCCTGCTACTTGGCATGCAGTGGACGCTGCTATCAGTCTCTGCTATTTATTGTATTTTAGTTAGTGCACTGTGATATTTCTTTGGTGAAATTTGCATAGAACAAAGATAATTTGATAAAACTCAGAATTGATAGAACAAAGAAAATTTTATAGAACAAAGACCCAAGACAGAATTTGATAGAACAAAGACCAAATTGATAGAACTCAGAATTTGATAGAACAAAGACCAAATTCATACCCAAGACAGAATTGATAGAACATATAATAAAGAAAAATTTATCTTTTTTCTATCAATTTTCATGATTATTATCAATTGGGCATATACAAATTTCATTCATAAAGATCAATTCATGATACCAAAGGTCATTGTCAGCAATTGCAAGAACAAAATTTGCATACCCAAGCCTCAAAGTGGCAGAAAGATGCTTCACTTGTCCCCATTACAATGTACACAAATTCAATCAATGAAAATTCTGATCCATTTGCAATTCTGTAAGGGTTGATTCATTTTATGAATATCTAATCAAATCTTATATTCTTTTAAGAAGCGATGGGTTCTGGGTCATGTTTCATTCTGCATACATTTCCATGCAGAAGTATCTTTGACATGGCCCATGGTAAAACAGTATTGATTTCTCTTCTAGTTTGGGAGGATATCTAGAATATATGTTTGATTAAATCATAAGAACTTCATTTACTTTCTTAGTCTTCTAATTCTTATTTCTGGTAGAGATCAATGAAGAAAAAGAAATGTTCCATGTGCTTTGTTTGGAGCTATATTCTGAGATGGCACCATACTGAAGCTTAAATTATTGGAGACATTGCTTCTGCCATTTCATCACGCTGAATTCTTCAAACTGAATGATACCCAACCCTCAAGTAATGCACCCTGGAATAAATCATCAAATATACCACAATGGACAAACCGGGTGTTTTTTGTTTTGTTTTTTTTGGGGTGGGGGGTGGGGGTGGGGGGTGCGCGCGTGCGTGCGTGTGTGATTTGGTTTAACCCCTCATTTGACTAAATTGTCATAAAGAGCAATTACTAATACAAATCAGAATTTCATTCAACACAATCAAGTTCACTGACAATAAACATTGAAAAATATATTGAAAAATTTTTTAGAAAGAAATCAAATAGAATCTGTTTGTGTATCCAATAGGTTGTTGATATACCCGACCGCAACTAACTGCTTATACACCGATCTTTGATGTTTGTCAACCAGTGTTTATATATCTACATTAATGGCCAACATTTGAAATTAGGATATAAACAATATCTGAGTTATAAAAGACAGAATCAGTACAAAGTTTACACACCCGAATGATTCATACTATAGAATGTTGAAACTAAATAACATGCTGATAATATTTAAAGCAAAAAAAGATTAGCCTCACAAAATGTTGATTCTGTTATTTTGGGTGCTTCAAATATATAGTATGAATCACCATGCTGATAACATAGTATGAATCATTCGGGTATGAATCACCATGCTGATAATATTTAAGGCAAAAAAGACGTACTATTTTATCATACTTCACCACCATGCTGGGCCGAGAAACTCGTAAAGTATAATGCTCCTGTTTTACTGACAGACCAATCTCTTCAAGTTCTGCCCATAATTTCTTTCGAGCCTCAAATCTGCAAGCCCAAAATAAGATGGACATCATTAGAAGGCAATAAACAAACAACAGAATTAAATATGTGCTATATACAATTAGTCAATGACTAAAATAGTTCAAATCAATATCTAAGGTTTTTTTGCAGGGTGTTTGTATAAAAAACACACATGAAAATTATACACACCATGTTGGGGGGAAATTTACGAAATGCGCACACACTGGAAACACACCATGGCAAAACAAATAGCTCACAAAAGCTTAATTGTTCAAAACAAAACTCGACACAACAAATGGATCACAAAATACGCACACTGGAATTTACACACTCCTCAGCATAATTTTTTCCCTAAACCACAACTTTAACCATTTATTTTGCCCTGCAAACACATTTTTTTAAGAGAGAACAACCTACAAAAATTGCTGTTTGAGAGAGAATTTTGGGGTTTTTGATAGAGAATACTTGAAAGAGAATGTTTTTTGAATGGTGGGGTTTTTGAGAGAGACGGGTGGGGTTTTTGAGAAAAAGTTTTTTTTGAGAGAGAAGGGCAGGAGAATAGATTTAAAAAGGTGGGAGAAAACCCCCCAGCATGAGAAGTTGTGGGAGGTTTAAAATTCAAAATACATTTTGTTCCCCCAAAGAATGACATAAAATTCAAAACCAGCATACAGTATTATTCTGGGTACAGTCAAGGAGTTTTCATGTGGATCCAGTCAATTTATTTTCCCTCCTAGTTAATTTGTTTTCATAATTCAGTCGTCTCTACATATTACAGATAAAATCGACACACAACACAACATAATAAGAACACTAATCAAAACTTTTCATCAAATAATTAAAAAGAGCTTAATATCAAATACATTGGCAGTGCATAATACAAACTTGAGTGATATCAAAACCAACAGCACATAATACATAGTCCTTTCAGGGAGAATAGTATGATATGCTATCAAATTGACAATTCATATTGTTAACCATTGTTTGCTATTTGTAACATCTATTATACAAAAATCAAATGATGCATGATATTAACATATGTAGCATGTTGTTGAATGTTGATGAAAGAATAGTCATTTAAGAAACATCTAGAATACAAAAATCTGCAATTTGGTTTGTCCAAATTCAACAAAGGTTGTCCTTTTATATACACTACCTTGTTTAGATCACTACACATATTAAACTTTAAATAATTCAACGAAAGCTGATTGAATAATTCTGACATATGATCAGAGTGAATAAGGAGTCCCGGTTGTTGATTGTTGTAATGAAACTGCGCATAATGCATATCGAATACATGCGAAGGCTATTTAGATATAACATCTAGAAAGATCTCCGCCCTTTGGTTGACTGAGGAGGCATCCCAACTTAATCTGAATCGATGGATATGGATGACATATCTTGAACTGACATTGCGAAGCTATGTTGGAAGGGAGACGGTGGGCATGAATTGGAAATAATACAGTGGAGATGATAATAGATCATAACATGTAATCAAGGACAAATTCAGTAACCAAACCCATTGGGGAAAATGCATGCTTAGGGAACTTGGCAACGGATGACAGAATAGTGCCTTAAGGTTTGAAGGATTAGCCCTGCCGACTTAAACAGGTGAGTGGCTACTATGACACAAAATCATTATAAACATAAATAAACTGCTACAAATGGCAAACATGATGAATAGAAAAAAAGTTGTACAAATAATACCACTTCATTGCAATTGCTAGTTTGAGTCTGACTTTAAAACCAAAATAGATAATAATAATAATAGTTAACATGTCTATAATGAAGAAAAGTACATGTGCATCATACTCCTCCTTGATCAACATTTCTAGGGCAATATATGGAGCAGTTGGAGCAGTTGGAACACTGGACGTTGGTTGTGAATGCAGAACTGATAACTGAATGCATTAAGACATGGATAATTTTCTACCAATCTTATCCAGTTTCCATTTTTTGAACTCTAAAAAGTGTAAAACCTTTTGATAACAATCAAATCATCCAACATGGAGTGTACTCATGAAAACTAATACATGGGCAAACAAAAACATTGGAAGATTATTTCAGTGTTAACAGAAGAAGAAAAATGCACATGCCTGGAAATGCACATGCCTGACACCATTGTAAGCTAAAAGGAGTATGGCAATGTGAATATCTTGAACATAATTCAAAAGCATGGATACTCCATACATGCAAAAACAAACAGTCTGAATATGAATATCAAGCCTGAATATCCTGAATCAACATGTTCGATGCATAGGTCAATGCATATGTAATGTTTATCGACCTGAAAGAAGTTATAATGCATCAGAGTGTCACAATCATTCTGAAAGTTTTCTACCAAGACACGAAGAAGCCTAAATCATCCAATAACTCAATAACAAAGAATGCATCGAACGACAACATTCAATTTAATAACAAAGAAGGAATTTCGCAGAAGATCACTTGTGCTCCAAAATCAATTTTTTGTTCAGTTACAGTTGTCATATACTAAAGTATATCAATAACCCGTGTTCGCGGGCATATGTTGATATAATTGGTTGTTATTTCCATTAAAAATGAATGTAATATAGAAAGGACATACTATTAGATTTATTTGGAATAATTGTAGCTATTTCTAATTAAGAAACTTGGCCTATTGATTTCATCATTAGACATAATTGTATGATTTGTATCTGCCCTCGCCGCTGATGAATTAGTGTAATTTAAATAAACAATCTAATGTGCCATTTCTTAGTATTCAATATTACTTTACAACACTTAAAATTGAAAAAAAAATATATAAAAGGTATACCACTTCATAGATCTGTGGAAAAAGATACAACTTCCAATATTTAAGACAATGATGCTGTGAAATCTACCAGTACAACAATAATTGCTTGTACTTTTGATTCTTATTTAAGATAATGATGCTATGAAATCTACCGGTACAACACTAAATTGCTTGTACTTTTGATTCTTATTAATCTGCTCTTATGGTGGCAGTACACATGGATCATAAGGTGTTGTGTAGATGCTTGTGCAGATATCTTTAAACATTTTTCGAAATGATATATTTTTCTATCTATTTTTTAATGTTTCAATGTTGCTCTGTATTAGGAACTTCTTTGAAAAAGATGATTGTTGGAAAAAGATTGGCAATGTCATTAAAGTAAGGATTTATGTAAGTTTCAGTCGCCATACATTGTGGATTTGGAAAAATTCAAATTTATGCTCCTATTTTGGACTTTTGATCTGTTGAATGTTTCGGAAGTTGATGCGCCTAATGTTTAGGAAGTTGATCGTCTTGCCTTAAGAATAGGCTCCTTGTGTAAATATGAAAGGTGAATTTCCACAACTTTGGATCCAATTGAATTGATTTGTTGAATGTCGTGTAGCTCTGCTTTTCTATGACATGCAATCTTGGATCAATCCATCCTACATCCATTAAAATAAAAAATTGAAACACATGGATCCATCTTACTTTCAAGATGACACATTAAAAAACAATCATGTTTGCACACAACAAAGTAAAAAACTTATCGTAAAGATAGAACTGAAACTAACATACCACTCTTTTTTCAATTGAGATATTCGAAATGATATCACTAATTATAATATAGTATTAAATATTTTCACTATAAAAGTTCTAATTTTATATCATGCTCAACCCCCAATAGAAATTTAAATAGACTCCAGACTATATTACATCCAAAGATTGCAATAATACCAAAGAAATAACCCCTGGATTGCAATAATGCCAAAGAAGTATGAAATAATCATAAGTGCAAACCATATAGTAGATGATTCCGGAGTAATACCAAAGAAATAATCCTTGTGTATAAGCAAAGCCGACACATTCTGCAAAAGACTCGTTGCTTTGTCCTCACTTTCAAAAGAATCCTGAAACAGCAACATATTTGATTATATGTTTCAGTTAAAATCAAAAATAATAATACACCTTTCAACACAAACAAACATCATGGGTAAAGAGATCACCTGTAAATGCTACACGCAACAAACAATGTCTGCAATGAGTCCCATATCTTGCAAACACGATTCTAAATTCTCCTGCCACGTATTACATATTTCATTAAATTCTCATGCTATCAGAAGATCACATCTAATTCTCCTGCTACCAAATTCACAATGTGCCAAATTCAAAACTTCATGTATATAAAACATTTATAAGAACTAAACGGAGAAATGTGCCAACTACCAATTTCCAAGTCTTCATAACAGTTGCATGTGTTCAATTTACTGATACCAAAAGCAGTATTATGCCTAAGACAAAGTCCACACTTTAAATCTCTTAATAAAGATACCTATTTAGATCCAACCAAGTTAAACAAATGAGACTTCTACAGAGGATTCCTAGTTACCTCGTAACAGTTTCTGAGACTCGACATGGATTTGCCCCAGCCGAGCCATCCTTTCCTATCAACCAACAAATTTACAACTTCAAAAAATAACCTGAAACTAAAAAATAAGATTTTTTTTCATTTGGTATGTATGTTCAAGGAAAAGGAGCCAACCCTTTCAGTTCTTTTCTTCTCTTGGACGGATTCTTTAGGTTGCTCACCCAATTTATCAGCAACCTTGATCATCTTATTCTTCCTCTTCATCAAAATTGCTTCACTTCCGTCATCCAAATTGAGTCGCTTCTTTACTGACTTCTCCTTCTCGAATCCACTGTCTTTCGCTTCTTCCCTTTCCTTCTCCAGATCTAGGGTTTCAACCCCTTCATCGACAGCCGGCACAGAGAACTAATGGAGGGTGGCTGCGTGGTGAGGGGCGAGGGGCTGAGGGGCTGCACGGCCACAGTTGAGGGGGTCGGGGTAATGGCAGGGGAGAGGATGAGGGTTGGGTGGGTGAGAAATAGAGAGGATGAGGGTTGCTTTTTCATTTGGAGTTCCCCCCAAATTTTTGGGCTTTTTGAAGACAGGGCACACGAAGACGCAGCTGAAGATTTGGGATTTTTTTTTGTTTTCAAAATTTTCAAAAGCCCCCTACTCCAATGTTTGTTCCCCCAAAATTTATTTTCCCTCCAAAAATTTTGTTTCCCCCCCAAAAATTCAAACTCAATTTCTCTTAACTTATCCAATTTCTCTTATCTTATCCAATTTCTCTTAACAACATCCCTCATATATACCCAATTTCTCATCTCTTATCAAAAACTCTTATCCAAAAACCCATGATAACATCCCTGTTTTATAATATAGATATATATATAATACAAAAAAGTTTCTCTCTCCTTTCGTTTTTAGAGTGAGAAGCTCCGGGGCGATTTCGAGCGCTTCGATCTTCGCCGGTCGCTTTTGCGGCTAGCTCGGCGGTGATCTAATCTGTTGGTCGATCTCCGGGCGCTTCGGCCTTCGCTTTCGACTTCCGCTCTCAGATCTACGTTCTTTGACCGGCGTGATTGTTGCTTTGATCCGGATCTGAGCTTTTGATCTAGATATGAGGAAAGCGACTTCGAGAGGGTGATTTTGAGGAAGGAGACGTTGAAGGCGGCTTGCGTTCTGTGGAGCGCTGAGGCTCGTCTTCGGTGTTCGGGATCTTCCGTCGCTTTTGTTCGGATCGAGATCTCGCCGAGAGATCTCGATCCGGTGGTAAGTTCTCTGATTGCTTTTTTTCTCCGGTGATTTCCGGGATCCCGATCCCGCTAATCTCTTTTCTGCTTCGATTGGTGTTTGGCGCTTCTGAGATCTGTGGTGGTTGCTGAGTTCTTGCTCGGAGCTGTCGCTGCATCCTCTTGGAGAATTACATCCCTGTGCTTCATCGGTTGGAGGATCAAGATCTATCTATAGATCTTGATCATAGGGTGAGCTCCGATCATCAATGGAGAATGACGATTTAGCTGGAGGCTGGAAAGAAGTGACAAAGAGAAGCAACAGAATCCCTGCTGCAGGACCTATGCGAGATGCTGCGAGGAATCTGGAGGGGAAAGCTAACAAGAAAATGGATGCACGTAAGGTGTTCGAGAGGAGGGCGCTGAGGCCAAAGACCCCGTTAATGATCAGTGCCAATGCTGAAAAGAAATCATGGTCTGAAATCTGCTTTAACAGCAAGAGCATGTCCAGTTCCCTAAGTATGACGTTCATCGCTCCAGAACTTGATGAAGACGGAGTTGCGGTAGCCGTGCTCTCTGAGGAAATGCTGGCTGAGGGGGTGGAACGTTGGGAGAACAACGTTGTAGGATACGTGGTGGGCGACATCCCTTACTACGGGCAAATAAAGGCCTGGGCGATGCAGACGTGGAAGATCAAGGGCGAGGTTACCATCTTTTCTCGTGATAACGGTTTCTTTTTCTTCCGTTTTGGGTCCAAGGAAGACAGGGACGTGGTCCTTCATGGTGGCCCCTGGCTGTTCGACGGACGGCTCGTCGTATTGCAGAGGTGGAGCACGGAGGCGGGTTTCGATCGAGACTTGCTCACAGCAGTGCCTATTTGGGTCCGGTTCCCCAACCTCCCTACCAATCTGTGGACACTTCGTATTCTCAATGCCATCGCAAGTGTCGTCGGTGTCCCCATCTGCTTGGATCAGGCGACGGCGAGGCTGGAGAGGCTCTCATATGCCAGATGTTTGATTGAGGTCAAAGCTGAGATCGAGCTCCCAAGGTCCATTACTGTACAACTCGGAGATAAAGCTTCAATTGAAGTCAGAGTCAGGTACGAATGTGAACCTCCTCGCTGCGCCAATTGTATTTGTTTTGGGCACAATCTTAGGCATTGTCCTTCTGTCAAAAATGTGGAGAAGACGAAGGATATTCGATCTGTTGAAGGGGAGATTGTTACTCAGATTGTTACCCAGACTTCTGTTGGTCTGGAGGATGCCGAAGCTTGTAATAAGGAGAGGGGATTGGTTGCTGAAGGAAATGTAAAAAAGGCGGAGGGTGTGTGTAATAGGGAGAGTACGACTGGTACTGAAGATGGGGTGGGTACTCAGACATCTGTTAGTCTGAAGGGATCGGTTAATTGTAGTAAGGTGATAGGGGGCAGTATTGCAGGTAATGTCCATAAGGAGAGAATATCATGTAATGGAGAAATGGGGTCATGTACGGAAGACGGAGAGGGGGCTCTGTCGGGTGTTGAAGGCGATGAGAGGAATCGCTTGTACCCTTGTAACAATGGGGAGGATTTGGGTGATGTTGTCAAAGCAGTGGATGTCGCTGCTGCTGGACTTGATGTAAAGAGCCTGGCTACGTCCAGTGCCAGCGTGGGTGGATGTAATGAGGCGGAGAAAGTCACGGCTATGCTCGGAGATCGACAGAGTAACCAGGTTCTGAAGAAAAGTGTGATGCGGTATCTTGGATCAGATGCTGACCCTGATGGGAGCAGTAGGAGCAAATCTGATGGGTGCAGCGGATGCAAGGACGATGGGAGCAACGGAGGCTTGGCTGATGGGAGCAGGGGGAGAAAGGCTAATGGGAGTAGCGGAGGCCTGACTGAGGGGTGCAGCGGAGGCTTGGCTGATGGGAGTAGCTGCAGCAAGGCTATGTGACACAATACGGGATCTTCAGGTGCTGCGATGCGACAAGCAGGACGGGGAGTGACTGTACGTTGTATGATAAAGAAAACCTGCTAGCGGAGCCTAGCTGTGTGAGGGTGAATGGAGACCCGTGTAATAATGAGGGATGTACCTTTAATGATAATGGGGGGGAGGGGTCGGGGTCTCAAAGGCCATAGGGCACACAGCACATGCCAAGCCTCCCTCAACCAGCATTAACACTAAGACGACGGCAACCCACGATAATAGTAAGACCAAGCAGAAAGACGCCAACCCGTTTAATATCTTATTAAGAGGGAATAGGCCTCGAACAGGAGCTTCATTACTTAATAATTCGGGTGATAGCATAGACTCCGACGAAGAACCTGATGATATGACTATCATCAATGAAGCCTGGTATGTGGAACAAGCCGAATTAAAGCAAAGAAGCACGGAGAGGAAAAAATTAAAGAGTAATGGGGGGGCTCCTAAAGGCACCCGTAAAAGCTCTAGAATTAATAAGGATGTTGGGCATCCTTCTCCCACCTCACAATGACCTTGCTCGTTGGAACACTCGGGGGCTCAATAACGCCGCTAGGCGCAATGAGCTCAAATTCAGGGTTCGCAAGCATACGCCCTCTATGGTTGGCCTTCTTGAGACTAAAGTTGTTAGCAATAACGCCCATAGAATTACTAAGTGCTTTCCCAAGAATTGGATGTCTTTTGACAATCGGTCCTCTCATCACAACGGGCGCATTGTCATCTTATACAATCCTGATATTTGGAAGTGCATGGTTGATGAGTCGAAGGCTCAACACATTTCCTTAATATGTAGCAACACTGCGGGCTTTACTATGGTAGCAACTATGGTCTATGCTTCCAATTCATATCAAGAGCGCAGAAGCCTTTGGAAGGACATTGTGGTTGCTGCATCTAAATATAGAAGTACCCCTTGGATTATTGCTGGGGACTTCAACTGTGTCAGATACTCAACGGAGAAAGTGGGAGGGAGGTTGATTAAGGGACATGTTGTTGATGAATTTAATGATTGCATTAACGCCAGCGCCCTCATGGATCTCAAAACCGTTGGCAACACCCTGAGTTGGACTAATCGCAGTATTGGGCAACGTCGTATTACGGCCACTCTGGATATATCATTCTGCAATAGCTCCTGGATCGATGTGCTCACATCCTCTTATTGTGAGTATAGTGCTGGTGGTACTAGTGATCACTCTATCCTCATCATTCATCCCCATAGAGTTGGGGGGTCTGATCCTAAACCCTTCAAATTCTTCAATGCTTGGCAGCGCAGCTCTGAGTTTCTTAAAGTGTTGAAGGAGCATTGGCATATCAGGGTTAGTGGTTGCCCGATGATAAGACTTGTGGCCAAAATCAAGAATCTGAAAATGGGGCTTAAAAGTTTTGGGGCAATTTTTAGGGAGGCCAATGATGTTTCTAGGCTGCGTACTGAGCTTGATGTGATTCAGAATGATCCCAATCTGAGGTCTTGTGATGATTTGCAAAAAAAGGAGCATACTCTTATTAAACAGCTCGCTGAAGCTATTGATATTGAAGAATCTATTCTCAAACAAAAAAGTAGGCAAGATTGGCTTCATCTTGGTGATTGTAACTCCCGTTTCTTCTATACCGCTATGAGGGCCAGGCAAAGTCATAATAATCTTGGGCATCTTATTTCTGCTGATGGCTCCCAGAATAAGTCTATTGAGCTGCTGAAAGTTGAGGCTCCTAAGTTCTACTCTAGCTTATATAATCAAGATAATTACTGGAGGGTTTTTCCTTGTCTTACCGCCAAAAGGGTGCTTACTACTACTACTGCTGATTGGGTTGAGAGACCTGTGCGTGCTGAGGAAGTCAAAAACGCCGTTTTTCAAATTGGGGCTGATAAAGCCCCTGGTCCTGATGGTTTCAATGGGTTCTTTTACCAAAATTCTTGGGATGTTATTGGCAATGATGTTACCAATGCTGTCCTTAATTTCTTCAAATATGGAAAAATCTTTCGACGGATTAATCACCCATTCCTTACTCTCATTCCTAAGAGCGCCAATGCCTCTGGGCTTGGGGACTATAGACCGATATCTTGCTGCAATGTATTATATAAGATCATAAGCAAAGTTCTTTGCAATCGCTTGAGTAGAGCCGTTATTGAGCTCATTTCTCCCAATCAAGCGGCCTTTCTGCAAGATCGGTTGCTGGCTGATTGTGCGTTGCTTTCTCATGAGCATATAAGGGGTTTCAATAATCCTATGGGAGCTTGGGCCTGTCTCAAATTAGATCTGCGCAAAGCCTTTGATAGTGTTAACAGAGAATTTGTCTATTATATGCTTCATCGGATGGGGTTCAAGCACAGGTTTATAAGCTGGATTTGTGAGTGTATTTCTACTCCCTCATTCTCTGTCATGGTCAATGGTTCCCCCTATGGTATGTTCCAGTCGAATAGGGGGCTAAGGCAAGGAGACCCGCTTTCCCCTTATCTCTTTGTGATTGTTATGGAGGCCTTCTCCCTCCTTATGGCCAAAGCCAATGCTACCCGTTCCATCATGCCTATGCATAGAGCTGGGGCGGTCACTCATCTGCTATTTGCTGATGACTTGTTAGTCTTTTGCCGAGCTAATTCTAAGTCTTTTGAGGGACTGAGAGACCTCCTCACCACGTTCAATTCCTTCACTGGTCTTGAGGTTAACTGGAATAAAAGTGCTGACATTTTTAGCAAGGGTGTTAAGGAACCAGGTATTCTTGCTGATATTTTGGGTATTCGTCGTATGCAATCCTTATCCACATACTTGGGTCTTCCCCTCTCTCCCAAGTATCCTAATGCCTCCATGTATGGTCGGTTGATTGATAAATGTAAGAGCAGGCTTCAGTGGTGGACTTCATCCTTGCTTTCTATTGCTGGGCGCATTGAGCTTGTCAAATCTGTAATCTATGGCATGGTCAGTTTTTGGATGCAGGCCTTCCGGATTCCTAAGTCTGTTCTTCGTACTCTTACTTCCATATGCAGAAGGTTTATCTGGGGGAAAAATCATCTTTGGGCTTGGAATTATTTGTGTGCTCCCAAACATGAAGGGGGTGTGGGGATCAGAAGCTTTGATGAGCTTAACAATGCTTATGGTATTAAATTGACATGGCGCATGCTTACTCATAAAGGTATTTGGGCTTCCCATATGAGAAACCAGTATCTGAGTAATACGGGGCTCTTTCAGGCTAAGGCTCATCCTATGCAATCTGGGACCTGGAAATTTATACTTCATTGTCGTGAGTACACCAAAAAACTTACCAAGCGCATTGTCAGGGATGGTACTTCTACTCTTTTTTGGTATGATAACTGGCTGCCCTGTGGTCCTCTTAGCGATAATTATTCTGTCCCTACGGGGGAGGAGGGATATATGATTAGTGACTATTGGGCTGATGGGGATTGGGCGGACAACATATCTCTACTGCCTGTTCGTCATATTATCAATACAGTGAATCTGATTACTGGCAATGACTCCTGGTCTTGGGTTAATAAGTCTCCTACCTTACATAATGCTTGGGATGAATCGCGGGCAATAAAACCTCTCTTTCCTTACTACAAAGTGGTCTGGTTCCAGGGGCACATCCCCAAGATGGCTATCAACTTATTGCGAGCTTTTCACGGGAAACTTCTTACCCGGGATAAGCTCGTGCAATGGGGAGTGCCTACTTCTCCTTTCTGTGCATTATGCTCTGAAAATATTCATGAAGATATGGATCATATATTTTTTGAATGCAGCTATACTAACTACCTCCTTTGCAGGAGTTTCCTTAAAATGGGGGTCACTACTCTCTTGACTACTTCTCTAGTAGGTATTGGCGATCTGATTCTTTCACAGTTTCATACCAAGGACAATATGGGTAGGTTGGTCAGGACGGTTTTTGCTGCTTTGACTTGGCATATCTGGAGAGAGCGAAACAGGAGGATCTTTGAGGGTACTAGCCAGGTGCATACTCTTCTATTTGAGAACATTATGGATGATGTCAGAATTGCCTTGAGGCATGTGGATTTGGATCAGGATGATGGTACTGCCCCTTCGAATTGGGGTCTATTAGAATAGGCTGTATATTCATGTATTTTGCTTTCTGATTTGACCTATGGATAGCAGAAGGTGCTATGTATTGATTGGGGTAAATGGCGCATGTGCCTTTATCCCACTTTACTCGCATCCTTCTTCCATCCATGAGAGTCTTGTATTTTTTTCATGTGACTCAATAAAGATGCAAAGCATATTCTCCAATATATATATATACTAGTCATTACCTGTGCCCATAGGGCACTGTTTATTTAATGGCTGAGTTTTCCCCCCACAAATTTCAAGTTCCCCCAAATTTCAAGTTTTCCCACAAAATTTCAAGTTTCCCTCCAAATTTAAGTTTTTTCCCAAAATTTAAGTCCCCCCAAAATTGTCATTGCCACCTAGGACAAACTTGCCACGTATGACAAAGCTTTGTCTTAGTAGGATAAGATTCAACATCTTCAAATGACTGGGAAACAATGGTCGGAAGGGGGAGAATAAAAAGTGTGGGTGGGTGTGTGGGGAGGGTCCAGGGGCAAAAATGCAAAAACCGGGGTGGTATATGCAAAATTTCACACCTCCTCTCTTATCCCTCAAAATCTCATCTCTTATATTTTCTCTTATCCAATTTCCCTGTTTTATATAATAGATATACAATTTCTCTTATCCAATTTCTCTTGATAACATCCCTCTTTTATAATATAGATATCTCTAGTCCAATTTCTCTTTTCCAATATCTCTTGTCCAATTTCTCTTGATAACATCCCTCTTTTATAATATAGATATCTCTTATCCAATTTCTCTTGTCCAATATCTCTTCTCCAATTTCTCTTGATAACATCCCTCTTTTATAATATAGATATCTCTTGTCCAATTTCTCTTGTCCAATATCTCTTGTCCAATTTCTCTTGATAACATCCCTCTTTTATAATATATATCTCTTATCCAATTTCTTTGTCCAATATCTCTTATCCAATTTCTCTTGATAACATCCCTCTTTTATAATATAGATAGATAGATATAGATATATATATATATATATATATATATATATATATATATATATATATATATATATATATATATATATATATATATATATATATATATAGGCATAAGGGGGATTGTGTATTGGTATATGAGATACTCATATGTATGTAAGTGTGTTGTAGCAAGCATGGTATGCTCATATATATATATATATATGTTGTTATTATTGAATGTGTATTGGTGTATGTCTTATGAGTGGTTGTACGTATATATGTATGTAAATGATCCATATTCTGATATACATATATCAGTATACGGATGTGTATGTATGTTGGATGTGGCTATCTATCGAATGTGTATGACTATTGAAATGCACTTATTTGTGTGTAAATTAGCATGTTAGTAAAAGTGAGGATATATTGGATGTTATGTATATAATGGTATGGGTAGCTACCAACTACCTGCTAGTATAATTTGAGTAGCTTGATTGTATGGGTGTGTAATAGCATGAAACGTATAGTATGTGTGTATGTGTGTGTGCCCATACATGTGAATGTATGTGCACAGTTGCATGGATCCTAATAAGTATATATGCATGTCTGTATCCATACCTACTATTAGAGTAATAATCTTGTATGTATAACCGTTTATGTATTTAGCTATATATAGATTCAGAAATCTATGTATGGTATTGATACTTATACATTTGTGAGTGTATAATGAGTATGTGATTATGGAGTATCTATATAGGGTATTGCTTGCTGCGTAGACATGAATATGTATCATAGTTGTATGAATTTCTATTATACGTGTCACAATGGAGTGTAGGGATGTGTTCATGTATGTGTAGTGTGTAGTAGAAGTATATGTGATGTCGTGTATATTGGATGAATGAATATATACTTATACATATCTTGTCTGTTTACTTACTGATTTATCCAATAGGGTTGTCTATCCAGGTGTATCTCGGTATGCCCTGGATAAATGTATTTCTGCTTGTATGCATGAATATATACATATAGGTCTGTACCAAAGCATGTGTGTATGTATATACATGTGTAATATAAATGTAAAGGTGATAAGATATGTAATATAGGTGTACATATATGTTTGATAAATGTAAGTGAATGAAACTGTTGATATGTGGGTACTGGAATGTGTGTATTTGTTTGTATATCTGTGTGTATACGTGTGTGTGGGGTGTAAATGGATGTTTATAATTATTTGACTATTATAACAATATGTGCGTAGGATGTGAAAGGGTAGTAATATATATATAGCCTGTGGTAGGGGATGTGTTATGTTTTTGCACTCTTGTGTGTATTGTGTGTGATATATGTGCCCATCTGTGTAAGGCAGTAGATGCACTGCTATGGATGTAAGGTTATATGTATATTTATTTATAGTATGACTGTGAACCTTATGTGACTTGATCATGTATGTGTTAATACGTGCATGTGAATGGATGTGACTAAATATGGTGTGTATATAGGTATTTATGTGCCTATGAATGTGAGTGAGTCCATATGACTAAGTATTGGGTGTATAGGGATCCGGTGTATATACGGTGTGACACCGTGATAGTGACCCTGTTTATCAAGTAATGGTATGTAGAGTAATATGTATTGTTGGGTGTTCATCAATGGATGTAGACGTATATGTAAAAATATAAAGAGATAGAATATAAATCGTTTATACTTGAATGTATTGTGAGGTACTGAAAGTGTGCCGTGTATGGATACCTTACGTATCATGATATGGATATGGTGTGATGTCCTACGCATATGGATATGAGTAGTGATCTAAAAACGTGTAACAATACGTATAGAGACTTAATTGTGGTGTGTGACGTATATGTTAATGTGTGAATAAGTGTGCCTAGATGTTTATGTGAAGAACATATATGTATGTGTATGTAATGATGCATATTGTGATATAGATGTGCTACTAAATGAGGAATAAGATGTATACGTGACATGTGTACGATACAGATGTGTATGGATAATAATGAAGCATATAAAGTATATAAGTATGGTGTAGATATGTATTCTTGTTTGTATTTCATGGGTAGTAAGACCGTCATATCTAGCTGACCTTGGGCAGGGTTTACAACCTAGAAAGTCCGAGGACGAACTTTATTTTAAGGTGGGTAGGATGTCATGCCCTATTTTGCACTATACGTGCATTCTACTGAAAACACGTGGTATTTCAACTACGACGCATACGTGGGCATGAAATAAGCATAGATATCGATGTATGTGACGTAGTACAAGGAAGATTAGGCCGCAATACGTGGCTGAGAGTAGAGAATGTGAAGTGTGAATGCAGAGAAGTGTGAAAGACGTCGTGGGTGCAAAATAACAGGAATGTGTTGGACGTGTGTGCGTGGTGCACGTATGCATGTGTAGGCATGCATGGGTATATGTAGGGAAGCCATGCTAGTGTGAAAGGGGTTAGGGGTCAATGGCAACCCCCGTAAATTTTTTAGAAAGGCGAGGGGCAAAATGGTCATTTGGACCAAAAGTGCTATGTGTGCATACTTAAGTGGTCGGTGTATAAAGTAATGGCAAAATTGTAAATATCTAAAAGTTGAGGGGTATTTTGGGAAGGGTATTTTAGTCATTTTTGGTGATTCATGGCTTAAGGAGTAAGTAAAAATTGTGTAGAACTCTTAAGTTAATTCTTTTCTTTTCTTTTCTTGAATCTTCTCTTTTCTTCTTAATTTCTCTTACCCTCTCCACCCCTATAGGGCCGGCCACCCCTCTCCTCTATTCTCCCTCTTTTAGGAAATGAAAACCCTAATTTCTAATTCCAATTAGAAGGGAACCAAGCTTGCTTCAAGGGAGAAAGAAGTAGAGAAGAAAGGAAAAGAAGGAAAGAAGAGAAATCAAGATTTTGAGGTAGGATTCTAACTTGGATTTGGATATTTAATTAGATTTTTATTTTATCATGTTTTTACATCATGTTTTATCCATTTGAAGTAGGGATAATCAAATTAATGAGCCATGTTTCAATTTTCTTGAATCTCCCTTGAAATTCTAAGCAAACACACTTCCTTTAAACTTTCAGAAATCTTGATGTTTGGTTTTGTTTTGATTGTGGTTACTGTAGCTCGAAATATGGTTCAAAAAAATATGAGCTTGTAGATCTTGAAGTTCTACCACAAAATCATATAAATTTTGATATAGTTTCAATTCAGAAATTGGGAGCAATAAATCCATCTGCACAACATGTCTGTTTGATTTTCATTGTTGACACAGTTTAGTAAAATTGGCCTAGACACTTGCACACATCATGGAATTTTATGATCTTAGTCTTGTTGGAAAGTTAACAAGTTTTTCTAAAAAATCACCAGGGTGCTTATATGTCGAATTTCTGGCTCCAACATGCTCAAAGTTGGATTTCAATACAAGCTCTGAAATTTGTCTGAAAAACAGATTAGACACACTTCACCAAATAATTCACCATAAATCAAATACTATATTTGTGCATGAAAATTTATCTGTGAATCCATAACTACCATATCTACAAGTTTCATTCAGTAAGTTTTGCTAAATTATGTATATGGATGGATGATATCAGCCACTGTTTATGACATCATGTGCAATTCCTGCAAGCTGAAGCTTTTGTATGGTGATATGATTTGTGTAATATTGCCATTTATGACCCAATTGTCCATGATTGTTGTTATTACCTAAAGGGAAGTTAATTGGTATGATATACTATTAAATTGCTAACGTGGTTGAGATGTGGAACGTGATGCACGTCACGTGTTTGGTGAAATGCCTCAATGAAGGCAATATTCGGTAAATTGAGAAATGTGAATGTGTTAGTGTTGGCCTTGAGCCACATTGATAATTAGTGAAGTTAGAGGCTTGAATGGCATGGATATATTGTAATCGTGAATGGGTGATGTGTTGTGATTGAGGGCATGTCACGTGAGTGCATGAACCTATGTTTAATGATGGGCAGCTGAGGTGATATGTGCATACCCATGCCATTGAGACCCCTAACGTGTCACTTATGGTGTTAACTTATAAAATTGGATATATCTCAGTCCTCTCTAATGAGGGTGAGTTAGCAAAACCCGGGTTTAAGGGGGATTTGAGTAAATTGTGGATATGAGGCCTGGACTGTGAAGTTGGGAGATGATTATGTGATGTGTGGAGTTTACACCCACTCGCCTTTACCAGGAGTGGAGGGGATACTTACACCCACTCACCTTTTCCGGGAGTGGAGGGGTCATATAGAGGTTGGGTTATATATGGATAGCCTCACTCCTTCCAGGGACGGGGGAGGTGAGAGGCCCAGCGTACAGTGCCCGTGTCCACTGCGTCGTGTGCTATATTCATCTCACATTTGGGGTGAAGTCTAGGTCCTGGTATCACACAGTTTACCCAAGTTCCAATTAACTCAATTAATCAATTCAATCATAAAATGAGCACTTTGCAGGTTCTTCTTCCGCTGACCGCACTTCCCTTTTCATTTGCTTCACTGGTGGCACCGTGTTATATCCTGATATTTGTGTTTCTCTTTTGAATTTTTGGTTGTATGGCTATTTATTATTATTACTCGTGCTAACTCCTTCTTGCAGTAATTCGACATTGGACCGCAGGTATGACCCTCTTACTTGGCTATTCACTTTTCGCTATATTTTTAGTTTGCATGTTTTGTTCCTTGGCCTTGCCTTGTGGATTGACAACCCTAAAGAGATACCCAGATCCAAGTTGGTTCCTACTGAGGCACGCATTGACATGCTCCCCCCTATTTGTCAGGTAGTAGGGGCAGTATGGTTGGTGGTGACTTGGAGTTGGGTCTCAGGGGTAGCGTTTGATGAGTGATGTAGCCTGCAGAGTGACTTGTTTGTTTTTGAAGGTGGAGAGTAGTTGTATGTATGTATTGGTGTACTTGGACTGTGTACAGAAATGAAGCATGTATGTATTAAATGTTGTTGTTTTGTGTGACTATTGGATATTTTAGTGGAATTTCACTTGTACTATCCTAGCATATGCGTTGTGGCCTGCTTATTCAGTTCTTCTTTCTCTCTCTTTTCCTCTTCATTACCTCTGCTCTTCAGGATACTGGAAAAAAGGGGGATTCAGCAGTTTCGGGTATTCTGGAGATCGTGGCGTGACACGAGGTAATAGTACGCAGAATGGATTTAGGAATACGATATACTTGCATCCAAAAAGTTATCATACCATAAATAACCGTTCTGATAAGCTCAGTGCGTCTTGATATAAATAGGAAGGTAGATGTCCAACCCAGAAGTCTCTTATTACATTTATCAATCTGTCTGCCAAACATAGTCGGTTTTGGATATTTGGTAGAGAGCAGCAATCCCAGATATGTAGTAATGGATGTCCCAAGTTTGATTCCCAGTAAATTTGCCAAACCAATAGGACTCTTTGTGCCCTTGCTGAAGATGGAAGTATTTTTGTCCCAATTTATTTCTAGGCCTGTAAAATTAGAGAATTCTTCCAATAGAGACTTAAGACCATAAAAAGAATGTTTATTTGCTCGGCAGAATAAAAGGAAGTCATCTGCAAAAAGGAGATGAGATATTGCACCAGCACGTCTCATAGGTTGGATGCTGTGCGAAGCAATTGATTTTTCAACAAGTAAGGAGAATGCCTCCATAGTAATAACAAAAAGGAAAGGGGAAAGAGGATTCCCCTACCTGAGGCCTCTGTGTCCTTCGAAGTAACCCACAGGGGATCCATTAATCATAACAGAAAAAGTAGGAGACGAAATGCATTCTCTAATCCAGGATATAAATTTCCTGCCAAAACCCATATGTTGCAGAATATAATAAATGAATTCACGGTTTACGCTATCAAAAGCCTTCCGTAGATCCAATTTAAGGCAAGCTCTGGCACCCATAGGGTTGCTAAAATCACGGATCTGCTCGTGTGCAAGTAAGGCACAATCCAATAGTAATCTTCTCTTTAAAAAAGCAGACTGGTTTGGCGAAATAAGCTCATGTACCACAATTTTAAGCCTATTACATATTATTTTACTAATCGCCTTTTAAATCACATTGCAACAAGCAATGGGTCGTAATCACCCAGACTCGAGGCTGTAAAATTCTTATGGACCAAGGTGAAATTTGTGTGATTTAAAGGGTGCATGAGGGACCCCGAACGAAAGAATGAATGAATAGCATCAGAGACATCTTTACCTATCATGCTCCAGCCATTCTGATAGAAGAATCCGTTGAACCCATCCATCCCAGGGGATTTATCCATCCCCATTTGGAAAACTGCTTCCTTAATTTCATCTTTAGAAACTCTTCGCTCCAGCCAAGCCACGGCCTCCTGAGTCAAAATGCGCTTAGTGACGAGCTTTGAAAATGTATTCCAATAGGTTGTTTGATTGTAGAGAGCTTCATAAAACTTAGGAGCACTGATCCTGAGCTCTTCATAAGAATTGTTATGATTCCCATCAACATCTACCAAATGACCCAAATTATTGTGGCATTGCCTAGATTTCATAGCATTGTAAAAGATCTTGAAATTTTTATCTCCCAAGCTAAGCCAATTCTGCGTACTTTTTTGGCCTAAAATATCCTCCTCCTCCCTGATAAATATAGCAAGATTAATCGACAGTTCGTGCTCTTCCTTTTGCAATGAAACATCATTATATAATGTAGGCTGTTGCAGTAAATGCTCCAGATTATCCCTACAAGCCGAAACATCATTGAGCATTTTTTGCTTTGCCGCCTAAACCCGCAGCTCGGAATTCAGATTGCGCAATTTAATGAACACTGTAAGCATTGCAGAGCCTTCAACCTGATGATTCCATGCCGAATTAAGTAGATCTTTGTACACTTCCATGTTGACCCAAACGTTAAAAAACTTGAAGGGTTTAGGATACGAATTCACCTTAGTATGAAGCTTAATAAGCATTAGGGAATGATCACTTATTGCAGGGTCCAAGTACTCCACGAAAGCTTCTGGCATCATGTCAAGCCATTTAGAGTTACAGAGTACACGGTCTAGTCTTGCAGTGATTCGGCCTGCCCATACTCGCCGATTGCACCAACTCATAGGGCGCCCCACACATTTAAGGTCCACTGATGAACATTTGTGCAAACAATCGTTAAACTCATTCAAGACTTTTATATCACACCGTCTCCCTCCAGTTTTTTCCACTGTGTATCTAATATAGTTCAAATCACCCCCAAGAAGCCACGCTTCCCCCACATTCATTCCCGCATCTGCTTTGATATGATTCCAAAGCTGGTGACGGTTACTCCTCAAGTTTGAACCATACATGCCTGTGATAACAACCGATAAGCCACCCACATTTATGCAACGAAGAGTTATATGTTGGCTTGAAATAGTCAGCACCCCGGCTCACCAGACCTGGCCATCCAACCAATGAGAATACGACCCCCTACATGCTCTAAAAAATTATCAAACATAATCCAGTTCTTAGGAAAACTAGATCCCCACCTCTCTAGTCCCTATTTCAACTTTGTCTCAAGCAATATAATAATTGACGGCTTTAACTTCTGAAGTCTGTCGTGCAGGTCTCTCCTTCGGACTGAGTTATTGAGACCTCCCATATTCCATACGAAGATGGTCATTAATTAATAATATTTTGGTTTGGCCGCGCCGAGGCGCCCTCCTTTAGATGCGTGCTCTTCCTTAACCCCCACCAATTTCTGCTTGCGCCAATAGTTTCTTTTTGCCTCTTCCAGTGCCTTCCTCCTTATTTGAGTGAATTTCGAATTCCATCTCCCATTCGGGGTTGACAACCGATAATTCAGCCAGAACTTGTCAACTAGGTCAGTAGTTGTCTCAACAGCCTCTTGGGTTGGATTTTCTACATCAGTTCCCTGCTTCTGGTTAACACCACTTCCAACTTCATTAGGACGCAAATTTGCTTCAGGAGGATTCAACATTCCCTCTTGGCTTGGCTTTGAGAAGAATTGAACACAGGTACCGCTTGGTCCTCAACTGCCTGAATAATGTTAGAATGATTAGAGTTGAACACAGGCACTGCTTGGCTCGTACCCTCTTCATTGAAACCGGCTGCCTCATTCTCATTAACATTAACATTGCGCTCAACCACATGAGCCTCGGCCTATTGCTGCACAGCCTTACATGGGGAGGCCACCTTTGAAGGGCGTTGTTTTTCCTTTGCCAAGGCATGTTGCTTCGCATCATTGCTAGGAGTGGTCTCCTTTGTAGGGGGTTGATTGTCCATACTGGCTTCCTTTGAAGATGGTTGCTTCTTTGATTCCGTAGCATTCTCAACTTCCTTGGGTACATTTCCTTTGTCTGATTGCTTAATTATTTGGATTGAAGAGAGCTTGGCTAAATACGGACATTGGGCGTCAGAATGTCCAAAGCATACACAGTGGCTACACCTCGGCGGCTCTCCTTCAAACTTGGTGTCAATATTGATGATGTGCCCATCATTTATCTGAACGCCTACCATCTTAGGCAATTGATTTTTAGCATTAACCTCCACCAGACATCTATCATAAGTAAGCCGCTCCAACTTAGCAGTAGCATGGTCAAGGCATAAGGGAATACCCATAATCAAAGCTACAATGTTTAGGATATCTCTAGTCCACATGCTTAGAGGTAGGCCATGGAATTGGACCCAAACTGGAATCGTTGCCAAGATGTCACGATCATGCCATAGGGTAGGACTCCACCTTTGCAGAACAGTCAGCTGACCATCAAAAAGCCATGGCCCCCCATATAGTATCCTCTCACAATCCTCCTCGCTTTCAAATTTAAAGTAAAAGAACACATTATCCTGACTGTAGATATGAACCCCCTTCTTCAGCCTCCACAACCGATCCACCCACGTCCTCAACTGGCCATAATAAGGCACATCACCTAATACATATCCAACTAGAGTGTTCTTCCAGTGGTCAGCCCCCTTCTCAACCAAATACCCTGCAACTCTACCAATGCTTATGCCATTCTTTATGGTCAGAGGTAGGATAAACATCATTGTCATAAACTCATTATAAGAGCATCTATTAGCACAAATGTCGAACCAAGAAAGTGTGGTCCCTGATGTATTGATCTTAATAGATAATTTAGGTCTTACCGGCATTCCATCATTCACCTTGCGGGCATTAGATTGATGACCTTCCTTCACTGCCATTCCATAGGGCTGCATCACCCCTTGTCTAGGGCTAAATCGCCCCCATCGCGAGCCACCTTGGTTGAATCTTCCTTTGTCGTAGAAGTTGCCCGCCCCATAGGAACCCCATAGCTCTGATTTCCATGGGCAGTGCCGCCACCCTTTAACTCTTTCCCCCTCCTCGAGACCTTTTACCAACCATCCCCATCAGTATTAGGTGATTGGTTCTCACCTAAAGGCCCTCCTTCTCGCCGATCCTATCTTGGTCATATCCCTGATTACCGACTTGGCTTCTGATCCTGCCCTGATTGCTACCATGATCGTCGATCTTGCCACGATCGCCAATACTGCCCTGCTCTCCGATCTTACAACGCTGATTGCTGATGTTACCGTCCGAAGAAGTTCCGTCACCTGGATCGCCTGGGTCGTCCACCACCATATATATATACTAGTCATTACCCGTACCCATAGGGCACAGTTTATTTAATGGCTGAGTTTTTCCCCCACACAAATTTCAAATTACCCCAAATTTCAAGTTTTCCACAAAATCTCAAGTTTCCCCCCAAAATTATCATTGCCACCTAGGACAAACTTGCCACGTATGACAAAGCTTTGTCCTAGTATGACAACATTCAAAATCTTCAAAGGACTGGAAAAAATGGTCGGGAATGGGGTGGGAAGAATAAAAGGTGTGGGTGTGGGTGTGGGGAGGGTCCAGTGGCAAAAATGCAAAACCCGGGGTTGTATGTGCAAAATTCCCCTCTTCTCGTGTGTGTGTGTGTGGGGAGGGTCCAGTGGCAAAAATGCAAAACCCGGGATTGTATGTGCAAAATTTCCCACCTCTTCTCTTATCTCTCAAAATCTCATCACAAAATTCCCTACCTCTTCTCTTATCTCTCAAAATCTCATCACTTATCTAATTTCTCTTGTCCAAATTCTCTTATCGAATTTCTCTTATCCAATTTCTCTTATCCAATTTCTCTTGATAACATCCCTCTTTTATAGAATAGATATCTCTTATCCAATTTCTCTTGTCCAATATCTCTTATCCAATTTCTCTTGATAACATCTCTCTTTTATAATGTAGATATCTCGTATCCAATTTCTCTTATCCAATATCTCTTATCCAATTTCTCTTGATAACATTCCTCTTTTATAATATAGATATCTCTTATCCAATTTCTTATGTCCAAATTCTCTTATCCAACTTCTCTTGATAACATCCCTCTTTTATATAATAGATATCTCTTATCCAATTTCTCTTGTCCAATATCTCTTATCCAATGTCTCTTGATAACATCCCTCTATTATAAGATAGATATCTCTTATCCAATTTCTCTTGTCCAATATCTCTTATCCAATTTCTCTTGATAACATCCCTCTTTTATAATATAGATATCTCTTATCCAAATCCTATTGTCCAATATCTCTTATCCAATTTCTCTTGATAACATCCCTCTTTTATAATATAGAATATCTCTTCTCCAATTTCTCTTGATAACATCCCTCTTTTATAATATAGATATCTCTTATCCAATTTCTCTTGTCCAATATCTCTTATCCAATTTCTCTTGATAACATCCCTCTTTTATAATATATATATATATCTCTTATCCAATTTCTCTTATCTCTTATCCAATTTCTCTTGTCCAATATCTCTTATCCAATTTCTCTTGATAACATCCCTCTTTTATAATATAGATATCTCTTATCCAATTTCTCTTGTCCAATATCTCTTATCCAATTTCTCTTGATAACATCCCTCTTTTCTAATATAGATATCTCTTATCCAAATCCTCTTGTCCAATATCTCTTATCCAATTTCTCTTGTTCAATATCTCTTATCCAATTTCTCTTGATAACATCTCTCTTTTATAATATAGATATCTCTTATCCAATTTCTCTTGTCCAATATCTCTTATCCAATTTCTCTTGATAACATCCCTCTTTTATAATATAGATATCTCTTATCCAATTTCTCTTGTCCAATATCTCTTATCCAATTTCTCTTGATAACATCCATCTTTTATAATATAGATATCTTTTATCCAAATCCTCTTGTCCAATATCTCTTATCCAATTTCTCTTGATAACATCCCTCTTTTATAATATAGATATCTATTATCCAATTTCTCTTTTCCAATATCTCTTATCCAATTTCTCTTGATAACATCCCTCTCTTATAATATAGATATCTCTTATCCAATTTCTCTTTTCCAATATCTCTTATCCAATTTCTCTTGATAACATCCCTCTTTTATAATATAGATATCTCTTATCCAATTTCTCATGTCCAATATCTCTTATCCAATTTCTCTTGATAACATCCCTCTTTTATAATATAGATATCTCTTATCCAATTTCTCTTGATAACATCCCTCTCTTATAATATAGATATCTCTTATCCAATTTCGCTTGTCCAATATCTCTTATCCAATTTCTCTTGATAACATCCCCCTTTTATAATATATATGGGCTTGAGGGAGGTGAGCATTCGGTGTAGGAAATTTCCTACACCGTCCTTCAAAAACACCACATTCCACTTATGATTTTGAAATTTTTTTTACTTAGGATTATTGTACACATTCTAAAACCCCAAAACCCCAAATATGGGTGAACCCTAGGGGGATTTGACCCTCGATCGGCTCGTGACAAAAAGTTCTATTGTTCTAAAAACGTTGAATTTGTAACAATCGGATCGAGGGTAAAATAGCGTATATTCACTTGATTTTTGGTATGTTCATCATCCATGATAAGTACATCAAAATGAACGGTGGTGATTATTGGAAACAAGATTGGAAATTGAAGTTTTATGAGGACGGTGTAGGAAATTTCCTACACTGAATGCTCATATCCCTTTTTCTATATATATATATATATATATATATATATATATATATATATATAATACATTTGACAGTGATTTTTGAATCCTAGGGCTGACTAGGACAAAGGGGTTGATAGAAAGACGGCCAGGATTAATTCTTATAGAATGAACGGTTGGGATTAAACCTTGAGATGAATGTTTTGTATTTTAATCATAATTAATTTTTTTTGGATAAAGCAACAGCCTCGAAAATAGTAGCACGTTTTGGAGAAGTAAATAAAACCTTTTTTTGGAGAAAGCATAAGAGCAGGCTTTTTGGGGAAGAGCAAGATGCGTTTTCGGGAGAGCTTCCCAAAAGTTGGCTCTTGCTCTTCCCCAAAATCATTTCCCCCACAATAGAGCAAACATCATTTCCTGCCCAACAAGAGGAATCACTCGGCATCGCAAGGAAGCAAACATCATTTCCTGATCCCTTGGAGAAGGAATCGCAAGCAACGCAAGCAAGAGGCATCATCGCCTGAGCCCTTGGAGAAGGAATCGCAAGCAACGTAGCAATCTCGCAAACATCATTTCCTGAGCCCTTGGGAGAAGGAATAGCAAGCAAGAGGCATCATTGCCTGAGCTCTTTCATCTCGCTACGCAGCAATCTCGCAACACAAGCAAGAGGATGGCCTATTTTTGAAGGTACGTAGCATTCTTCTTTTATTTCCTTAAAATCGCCTATTGCTGAAGGCCTATTTCTGAAGGCTCGATGTCAGATAGGGAACAACGAAGTAGGCACAAGCTCGAAGGAGAGGATTCGATGGTGGACGGGCCAGCGCCACTGCCGAGCTCGAAGTATTCAGGTTTGATCTTTATCACCCAAACATTGTTTATGTTGTTTCTTATTAGGCATTTTTGTGATCCATTTTTTTGGAGAAAGATTGGGTCTTTATGTAGTGGGGAGAGATCAGGCAGGGGACACAGTGGACGTTGCTAGAGGAGTGAAATTCAAAGTTCAAAAAGACAACGCAGGCAACACCCTTACATATATAATCAAAAGACTGTGATGCGCACTGTCACCCCCATTATGGAGCTTTCCTGTCTCTTATCACTAGATAATCTGCTTTATTCTCAGTCTCAGTTCTTAAACCCCAGACCCACTTCTTCATTTGTGAAATATCTTGGCTTTTTGTGACCTTTGCTTCTGAAGTTTATGCAGTGTGAACATATGTGAATGGAAAAATGCAACTTTTGGACCAAAAGGAAGGGGAGAAACGATTGGGCTTAAAGAATGAGATACAAATATCAAAGGAAATAATTGGCTCTTCTGTGAAGTGATGCTTTTTATGCATTTCACTGATCTCGGACTCTCGTTGAATATTTTGGATTTATTGTTGATTTACACCGTGGTAGTGGAAATCTATTATACATTCGAAGATCAAATGGTATGGTAACTTCTTCGTATATGGTTCGATTTTGTTGGGTTGGTTACTTCTTATTGAAATTAGTTGATTTTTTCCTCTAATATTTAGGAAAAAAATACCTAACAGATCATGTACTATCCTAATTGGCTTTGTTATAAAGGAATTTTCCATTCTTATTCCTTTTTAATTTGAAAACCTGATGGGGTGTTTCCTGATTATTTTTTAATGTTCTTTACCTTGCTGCCTAATTTAGTTCTATTCATTGACACTAAATTAGCTGGCATGCTAATAATTCATTAAAACTAATAATTCATTGACACTAAATTTGCTAGCATAATTCATGCTAATAATTCAAGTTGTTAGTACAATAGTGTTTGTTTGTCTCCCAATAAATTAGCTATTAAAAGCTATTATTAGCATGAATTGGCATAATTCATACATTAATGCCAATAAATTAGCCTACTAATTCAATCCCTTGGGTGAATGTATGGAAATAAATTAGCCTGCTAATACGTTCATGCCAATAAATAAGCCTACTAATTCATACATTGAAGCTGGTATTATAATTCATACATTCATGCCAATAAATTAGCTTGCTAATTCAATCATTCAAGCTGTTATAATAATTCATACATTCATGCCAATAAATTAGCCTTCTAATTCAATCACTTTGGCAATTTATGGCTGAAATATCAATTCATTCCAATGAATTAGCCTGCTAATTCATTCCAATGAATTGGCCTGCTAATTCCATCAATTGGCAATTTGGCAAAAAATTAGCTTGCTAATTCAATCAATATGGCTAATTTGGTAATATATTCATTCCAATAAATTAGCTTGCTAATTCAATTAAAGTGTAATCCTCTCTCTCTCTCTCTCAAATTTTGGTTTTTTATAGTAATGATCTATACATGAAAATATTGTAGAATCCCCTGTTTGATGATTAAATTATAGGCATCTGTCACATTTTTATGCTATTATATGAAATGGATAGTTTTGATTTTGTGAATGTCAGTTCTATTCTTTGAGGTATCGGCATCATCTTTTAGTATATTGGAATGATATCAAATGGCCTTATTCTAAAAAGCAAGCAGTTACTAAGATTATAGGTGAAATTCAACAATCCGATAAATTCTAACAGGATAATGTGTATACAAATATAATGGATGTTATCAAATTTGTATCACTCATATCATCTCAAGTACCTCAAAATCTAATAAGATACTCCCAATAGGTAGTGAAAGAACCAATATTTGTAAGGACATAAAACTTATCTCTTATACAAAAATTGCAGCTGCTCTGCTTCCCAGTTTGTATAATTAGTATTATATTTGCTTTTTCAACTTGCCACTGATCTGCTTTTTCACCTTGCATGTTACATAACAGTCCATAATTTTTGAAGATAGTTGGTTTTCTGCAGGTGAGTTGTGTGCATGAAATTTTGTAGCTAATTTTTCAGCATCGATATAATTGAAATAGTAAGATGCATATATTTATTAGAACAGAAATTGCAGCTGATATGCAAATATTAATATGCATATGTTCATCAGGACATAAATCTTATCTCCTCTATAAAAACTACAGCTGATCTGCTTCCCAGTTTGTATAATCAGTATTATATTTGTTTAGATTCGGCTAACTTTGCAATTAAATTATGCTACTATCTTATTATCGATCATCTGTAACGACTATATGGATAGGCAATTGGTCTCAGATTTGCCCCAAGTACAAGGTGCTTATTTCAAATTCCTGAAAACAGTAAATTAGGCAAATTGATCTTGGATGAGTTGCAAGGTGCTTATTTCATATTTTTGTGAATCACTTATACACACCTGACTTTTGAAAATGTACTTTACTTCAGGTATCATTTTTTGGGAGTTACTTATACACACCTGACTTGTGGAAATGTGCAATGAATGACATGCTATTGTAGCTTGAAGAATTGGATGAGTTCGATGAGGGGGGGCAGAAATAAGCAAGGAGATGATATAAGAGAATGGAATAATGAAGAACACGCCATTGTAGCCCGAAGAATTGGACTGTTCGATGAAAATTTCCTGTGTGGTTGTTTCCTATATTCATGCGCAATCATTGTTGTGATCGTGCTCATGTTTGGATTAATAGTCAAAACTTATTTTCGTAAAGAATAGGTCAATATGTTTGTAATTTGTTGGTTGTACTGTTATAGTGTTTTGTAATTTTATGTTTGTAATGTTCAATGTGTTTTGTAATTTTCTGTTTGTAATGTTGACTGTCAATTTGTTTGTATTTCCTAATGATGAAGGGTTTTGATATTCCTAAGATTCAATATTTGATTAAAATGGTCAATTATATACAATGCACTCATTACTGTTTGAGTAGAAATTTGTAGTGCAGAGTGTTTTCCCTGCATCTTTACTCGATCAATTTCTATGCTTTGGATGTAGATTTGTATTGCTCTTGCATGATTTGGCATTTTTGGAGTTTCATTAATTTATGGTATCTGTTTGATCCGGAGAACTTGAACTAGCATTAATTCCAATAAATAGAACTTTTGTCGTTGGTTCTGTTTTCAAGCTTAAATGATTTATGAATTAACTTTTCTTCGCAGAAAGTAATAGCTTTGTGTTTATCTGTCAACTTATCAGCCGGTATGTGCTTAAGGCTAATGTTTCATATGTGCCTTGCACCTAATGATAATTATGAAGGATTGGATTAGTCATCCTGTGTTATGATATAGAGCACTGTTAGCGATGCATTGTGTACAAATAGCTCAATCTGGGCTAATATATGAATATTGTTAGGTAGATATGCAAGTTTTACATATACCACTTAGTTTGAAGGACATGAAAGATGAGCTCGTTAAAGGGGCATCCACTTGGAGTTTGTAACTATATCTTAAATCTTATACTAGCCCATGTCCTGCATTTGAGCATATATTCAATTTATATGAGGTTTTCATGGTTTTGTTGCATCCCTCGACTGCAAAGTTCATGAAATTGTTTTTATAATAGGCCAGCAAAATAATATCTATTATACATTTGACGTTCGGGAGCCAAAGGCGCCCACTAAATTTTTGTTCGTTTAAATTTTGGATGGGAAATTTTTTGGGGAGAACAAAGATTTTGAGGGGATATCTTAAATGACCGTGCCCGAGGACACGGGTTATGACTAGTATATATATATATATATATATATATATATATATATATATATATATATATATATATATATATATATATATATATATATTATAAAAGAGGGATGTTATCAAGAGAAATTGGATAAGAGATATTGGACAAGAGAAATTGGATAAGAGATATCTATATTATAAAAGAGGGATGTTATCAAGAGAACTTGGACAAGAGATATTAGATAAGAGATATCTATATTATAAAAGAGGGATGTTATCAAGAGAAATTGGACAAGAGATATTGGACAAGAGAAATTGGATAAGAGATATCTATTTTATAAAAGAGGGATGTTATCAAGAGAAATTGGATAAGAGATATTGGACAAGAGAAATTAGATAAGAGATATCTATATTATAAAAGAGGTATGTTATCAAGAGAAGTTGGATAAGAGATATTGGACAAGAGAAATTGGATATTGGACAAAAGAAATTGGATAAGAGATATCTATATTATAAAAGAGGGATGTTATCAAGAGAAATTGGACAAAAGATATTGGACAAGAGAAATTGGATAAGAGATATCTATATTATAAAAGAGGGATGTTATCAATAGAGAAATTGGATAAGAGATATCTATATTATAAAAGAGGGATGTTATCAAGAGAAATTGGACAAGAGATATTGGACAAGAGAAATTGGATAAGAGATATCTATATTATAAAAGAGGGATGTTATCAAGAGAAATTGGATAAGAGAAATTGGACAAGAGAAATTGGATAAGAGATATCTATATTATAAAAGAGGGATGTTATCAAGAGAAATTGGATAAGAGATATTGGACAAGAGAAATTGGATAAGAGATATCTATATTATAAAAGAGGGATGTTATCAAGAGAAATTGGACAAGAGATATTGGACAAGAGAAATTGGATAAGAGATATCTATATTATAAAAGAGGGATGTTATCAAGAGAAATTGGACAAGAGATATTGGACAAGAGAAATTGGATAAGAGATATCTATATTATAAAAGAGGGATGTTATCAAGAGAAATTGGATAAGAGATATTGGACAAGAGAAATTGGATAAGAGATATCTATATTATAAAAGAGGGATGTTATCAAGAGAAATTGGACAAGAGATATTGGATAAGAGATATCTATATTATAAAAGAGGGATGTTATCAAGAGAAATTGGATAAGAGATATTGGACAATAGAAATTGGATAAGAGATATTGGACAAGAGAAATTGGATAAGAGATATCATTATTATGAAAGAGGGATGTTATCAAGAGAAATTGGATAAGAGATATTGGACATGAGAAATTGGATAAGAGATATCTATATTATAAAAGAGGGATGTTATCAAGAGAAATTGGATTAGAGATATTGGACAAGATAAATTGGATAAGAGATATCTTATAAAAGAGGGATGTTATCAAGAGAAATTGAATAAGAGATATTGGACAATAGAAATTGGATAAGAGTGATGTTATAAAGAGAAATTGGATAAGAGATATCTATATTACAAACGGGAGATGTTATCAAGAGAAATTGGATAAGAGATATTGGACAAGAGAAATTGGATAAGAGATATCTATTATATAAAAGACGGATGTTATCAAGAGAAATTGATAAGAGAATTTGGACATGAGAAATTGGATAAGAGAATTTGGATATCTATTAAATAAAACAGGGAAATTGAATAAGAGAAAATATAAGAGATGAGATTTTGAGGGATAAAAGAGGAGGTGGGGAATTTTGCACATACAACCCCGGTTTTTGTATTTTTGCCTATGGACCCTCCCCACACACACCCACACTTTTTATTCTCACCCCTTTCGGCCATTTTTTTTCCAGTTCTATGAAGATTTTGAATCTTATCCTACTAGGACAAAGCTTTGTCCTACGTGTCAAGTTTGTCCTAGGTGGTAATGAAAATTTTGGGGGGACTTAAATTTTGGGGGAAAACTTAAATTTGGGGGGGAAACTTGAAATTTTGTGGGAAAACTTGAAATTTGGGGGAACTTGAAATTTGTGGGGGAGAAAAACTCAGCCATTAAATAAACCGTGCCCAATGGGCACGGGTAATGACTAGTATATATATATATGAGAATCATGTAGATAAGGTGGCACTTGATCTAATAGATTTGGTGCAATACACAAAAAGGTGGGCCCCACAGCAAGTACAAGACCATGTTGCACTTGTACTTTCCACTTTTTGTGTCTTAGCACCTGATCTATTAGATCAGGTGCCACCTTTTCTACATTGTACACACACACACATTTTAATCTTCAGTCACGGAATTATGACACAAAACAGTAAGCTTATGAAATTATACGGTTCTCAATGAAATGTTTACACTTTAATGTAAGTGGTGGTAAATTAGGAAATTTTGCAAATATCTTATGTCTTGCTCTTGTGAAATTAATTAGGTCAATTTGAGTGGAGGCATGTCAGAAATAGATCAGAGTTGGATAGATCGTTTCAAGGGACCTAGAGGATATGGTTGCAGTGATGAGTATACTTAAGGGGTTGAATGATTCTTAGACTTTGTATACTCCCTTCACGAAGCAGTATCTCCTAACAACATGCTCATAAAATGTCCTTGCAAGACGTGTCGAAACTTAAACTGGTTGGTACAGGATATGGTGGCATATCATTTATGCACAAAATGGTTTTAAAAGAACTATATGGAGACTTGATTTTTACATGGTGACAGACCACATAGTTCGTTGGTTCCATGTGTTTTGATTGAGCAAGCAGAATCAGATGTGGAAGAGAGCACAAATAACTTTTGTGACGTGGTTGCGGATGCTGTCAGACCAGAAATCTTAACTCAGCTAAATGCCGAGTGTTCAACAGTTGGAGAACAACCTAACACTGAAGCTCAAAAGTTATATGATTTGTTAAAGTTGGTAGAAGAACTATTATATGAAGGAAGTCAAGAGTCTAAATTATCTGCTGTGACTAGCCTGCTAAACATTAAATCGAAAAGTCATATGTCCAATGATGCCTTCGATTACATGATGCAATTGATAAGGCAATGTAACGTAGATGCTAAATATGCATTGAGTACACAGAAGCCAAGAATTTAATGGGTCAGTTGGGGTTGGGTTACAATAGAATTGATGCATGTCCAAATGATTGCATGTTGTATTACAAAGACACTGAGAATGATACTATACATCTGGCATCATCCGTGCTACAAACGGTCAGATTAGAGTCAAAAGAAAAGGAAGTCTGTGCCTTATAAGGTGTTGTGTTAACTTCCAATGATTCTTAGGTTGCAACGCTGTATATGTTAAGGAAAACTGCTAAACACATGACATGGCATTCTCGCCATGCTCGCATTAAACGAGAAATGCAACGTCCACGAGATGGTGACGTGTTGCTATTCGCAAGAGTGTTCAATATTTTTACCACAAGCACACATCGTAGTTATAGAGTTAATGGGTCGTCCACTGGGAGGCAAAGTTTGAGTATTGGTTTATTTCAGAGTTTATTAAGCACGCGAGTCGATTATAGGAAAGTATAATTATTTTAGGAAATATCAAATATGGAAATGCTCTATAGCCAGGTATCCTTGCTATTGAGATTTAGCTTGGATTGAATTGGGTTAATTGGTTATTAAAATCATGTGATAGGGTGAGGTTGTCGTACCAATGTAACTACCTACCCTCCACTTCCGTGATGCTATGATAGAACTACCTACCCTATCCCCAAGACAACTTCCATTGGTTATCAACATGAGGTAGGTGCATTATGCTCGACAAATGTCCCTAATGCTCCTTTATGCCACTTCCATGGATAGAATTCGGATCAATACTAGTAGGGCTCTAATCCACGCCCAACTTTCGTTGGCGACATGGATAATGGAGATTGGTGTAGGGATCGAATACCCTAGATTAGTCCTAGCTTCCGTTAACGACTAAGTAATTAATCCACAAAGGGGAGATCGATTTGCAACAATAATAATCATCAATCGATCAATAAACCATCACAAGCATGTCAATCTATAGCAAAATTCAATAGGGTTCAACCCATGATCCTAGATGGATGACTACTCACAATTCATTGAAAAACATGATTAGATTCAATGGATGATGTATAAAAAACGTGGTAGGAGAGACGTAAAAGACTATCTAATAGATCCACAATCACAGAAATAACGAAAACCAACAATAGATTCAATAACAAAGTCAAAATAACAAAAGGAATTAACAAAGACAATCTGCAGCTACAGAGAATAAAGAACAATAGCACCTGAAAATTCCTCTGAAAAGTCAACAAAAATATCTTTAAACGCACCCCCCCCGAAAAGTAGAAACCTAAAAACTATTTATACTAACACCAGAAATCTTAAAATGACAAAAACTACCCATTGGTGGTGCCCAAATCGGGCTGGAAAACCCTAGGTAACGCGGTCGCGTCGAATCCGACAAGACCACGTCGATGCAGAGGCCATAAACCTTCTTCTGTTTCAATTATTTCGCCATAGCCATGTGATTGTGTCAGATTCCATGCGGTCGCATGGATCTGCATTAAGGCCTTCTCAAAAATCATTCCCAAATGATCGCGTGCGCGACCGTTTAGGGCCTTCTGCTCCTTCGTGCGACGTGGTCGTGTGAAGTAACAGATGCGACCGCGTCGTTGCTGTTTCTTCTCCTCTTTGGTTTCATGATGCAACCGCATGGAGTGATCCACGCGACCACGTCATTATCGCTTCTAGCTACACCTTAAGTGGCTTTGGCAACGCGACCGTGTGGTTTATGCCACGCGTCCGCGTATGTCCCGTCTCTTCTTTATCCCCTTTTGTGCTTTGAGCTCTCGTTCATTTCTTGTTCTGCTCCAACGCTTTTCCCTTCACTCTAGAGTCCCAAAACTCCACATTTATACCTAAAATATGCACAAGAGACCCAATAGTAAAAAGGAAATAAAAAGTAAAGGAAATGCCAAGAAATAAGAGGCGAATTGGTATGAAATGCATGTGGATATGGTATGAAATATATAAAAAATGTGCACTCATCAAAATCCCCCAAGCTAAACTCTTCCTTGTCCTTATGGAAGACAAGAGAGAGTAAAGATTGGAGATATGGAAGTAAGCACACAAATGATGGCATTGTATTAATAATTCCAAAACTTCGAGCATATATACATGGGCGAATGAAAAATTCAGATTCATGGAAAACATAAACGCATAAACTCTTCTCCATCAATCAAAACATAATTTGAGGAATTGTTTCTAGCACAAATCAACACGTAATATACCTCATAATGACCATGTTCAAATCCTAGAATATTTCTTCTATCCTGGTTCTAGGTTAAATGAGTGGAAATCGAAATTATGCGATGAATTGAATGAAGGATTAGTATCGCATAATGGCCTATGTGTCTATCGAGGAGATGGCTCTTACAACAGACCATCATTCCTTGATTCGTGGAATTGGTAACTGTATTCATGATTATATTCACATTTTTCTAACATCTCTCTCTCTCTCTCTCTCTCTCTCTCTCTCTCTCTCTCTCTTGGATTATAGTTGGTTCGAGTAATGGGCATTGGGTCGATGACTCCCAGGTCAGACAACCTTTGGGCATCGGGCCGAGAAGGACCCATTGGACCTACTAACTCAAACCAACTGTGATCCTTATTCATACGCACTCCCCTAAGCTTAACTTTTCGGTACGAGTCCCCGCTGCTTCCTGAGGTACGTGGGTCTGGCTACTCGATATAACTAGGAGAACGATGCATACTTATTCAATTTTTATGTACACATTTTTTCCAAGCATGAATAGGTTAGGCAACACCAATCCTCAGTACTATATGGATTTGTTGTTATCCAAGTCATGTAAGACTATCAGCCATAATCCTCAACTAATGCTTCCACGATCCATGCATAAGATGGATTTCCAAAATAAAATCTAACCTTGGCCGGTTTCGAGTACTTCTATCCTAGGGATATGAACATGAGCATAATGCACATATTAAATGAGATCTAATACAAAAAAGTCATCCTAATCATATATTGTAATTGATGTCGAGGAATTGAGCGTAAGAGGATAAAAATCTGAAAATTCATTCGACGAAGAAAACAATGCGTATAAAATCTCGATCTCGGGACATTCTTAAAACTTACATATATACAAATGAATGCATGTGATGCAAGGATGCAAGTGATGCAAATGCACATTTTTGTTTTGTTTATGTTTTTGGCAATAAAAAGAAGGATGTTGCATGAGGAAGGGGAAAATAGGATAGAAAAGTAATATAAAATAAAGAAAAGGGGATGGGAAAAACAAAATCATGGTGCATGAAATGATAATGCTCCTCCCCCAAGATGGAGCTGAGCATTGTCCTCTATGCACAACGGAATGTGAAACTGCAAGGGATAATGTGTGAGAGAAGAGATGATGGTGAGTCTCCCCAAGCTAGAACAACAGTGTGCCCTGAAAATGATAAGGAAGTGGAAAGTGACGGCTATGTGCAATGTGGGGGGGGAGTGGTTGGGTATGATGACCAGGAGGGGCCACCATCAGGGGGTGGTAGCATAAGGAATAGAAGGGGTCTGACATCAGGGAAATGGCCATGGGTAACATGCCAACCAAAAATAGCATCGAGCGCATAACATAGAGCATGGATCTAACTTCGTCTAGGGTGTGCCTAATATTATAAACACTCTCCTCCAAATGTCAAATATGCTCCTCAAGAGGAGGAGGATGATGATGAGGGCTAGAGGAGCCAAAACCATTGCCAGACTGGGAGGGCTCCTCAGTGGTGTAAGGTGGGGGTAGGGTAGGGGGTGGTGGGCCTCCAGGTGCAACAGGAATAACAGGATCCTGATCGGGGATAGCCTGTGCCTGTGTAGCGGGAGCAAAAGCTCGGTTAGGGGGGGAATGCCCACTGCACGGCTACATTACTATGAAAACAATCAAGGTCAGGTAATTTAGTGTACGGGGTGTGTGAAGGCCCATGTAGCCAAATGAATCTCTCACATACAATGTGTTTAATCATATGCATGTTCGTCAGGACAGAGATGTCTAGGGATGTAGGGCCAAGGACAGAGGTGTGGCTTCAGGAATCTGGAGAGATAAGGGGGAGTTTGGCAATGGCAGTGATGCCCTCTCCATAGCAGATCTTGCCAGTGGTGTTACTGACTGTGTGAAAGAACCGATGACCTAGCAATGAACCGGCATGCAATAAAATGCATGGTGAAGTGCTGCCGTTCTCATGTACAGTGCGTGGCTGGGTCATGGCCCAAAAAAATAGGAGCTCGTGTAATGAGACCTGGCCAATCTCTTCCATACAGAAAAGTGTGTTCTCTATAATGCAGTGTGTCAGGCGAAGGCAAGGATGTATGATAGACGAGGCCTTCACTCTAGTAGTAGGGAAGGGGCCATACCCAGTGATCTGTTCCCAAAAAGTGTTGAGGTCAAATTCATCGAGGAAATGACTATTATGGCTGAGGGAGTCACGGACTATGGTGGCATGCCAACAGAAAAGTGTACTCAAGGTGTTGATAGTCATGGTATAATCATTGTTCATCAATCTAAATGCAAACCCTGGGTACTGGTGTCTAAGTGAACTAAGAAACTCCAAGGCGAGTCTCTTATATGTATGTGTCTCACACGCTAAGAACTCATCCCACCCTATATTGTATAATATTGCTTGGACACCGTCTATGAGCCCAAGTGAATCCAGAGCAGGAATGCTCGGGAATTTGTTGGGATTATGACTCGGCGAGCTAGGAATTCGAATATCTCATGTTGGTGTTCATTCTAAAACACGATCCCTATGGTGTCAATTTGGGGAGGGGGATGGGGGTGGGGCTGGTGGGGGTGGGGCTGATGTAGAGGGCTCATCTGATGTTATTGCATGAGTGGCCCTCAAGCGTGATTGCCGTGGGGGAGTGCAGGACGTTTCATGTGGTTTATGCATGGGGGCATGGTGAAGATTGTGAAAGTGAATGCAAGTGATGTGCAGGGCAATTAGCAAATGCTTAATCAAACGTCTCCTACGTAATTTAGTGAAAAACAATGAGAAATCAGGATATATGGCAAAAATATAAAAATTGGAGATGATGAATTGGTTTACCCAATGCATGCATCGATTCTTTCTTTGTGGTGATGATCCAAGCTCCAAGCTCCAATGCAAGGTCCCCAAGCTCCAGCGATGCTTGCGTCATTGAAAATCTCCAAGAAACCCCTCAAACGTGTGGCTAGGATTAGGGTTGGGGTGTGGTGAAGGTGGAGGGTGACGGAGGAAGGGGAATTGAAGATGTGGGAGGGGATGGGGTGTGAAATTGGAGGAGATGAGGGAGTTTGGGGGGTCGGAGGTGGCCGAAGGTGGCCGGAGTTGGGAGGATTTGGGAGAAGAGGAGAAGAAACAGTCAGAAAAAGTCGCGTAAGGCTAATCTAGTGAGGGTTTTAGGGATTTATATGGTCTCGACGTGGTCGATCGACATGGTCGTGTCGGTCGAGGACGGACCACGTCGTTTTGGAGCTCAAATGAATTTCCAAAGTTGGCGTGTCGAGCCATGTGATCGAGTGACGCGGTCGAGTTACGTGATCGCGACACTTCTATGCCGACCACGTCGATCTGGAGTTTTAATGGCTTCTGAGCTTGGGCGAAAAGCTGGCATCAAAATCTCATGCTACCACGTGAATCTGGGAAAAATTGGCTTGATTTTGGATTTGAAGGGTTTGGGTTTACGCGACCGCATGGAAATCCACGCGATCGTACGGCTGAAGTGCAGAAATACTTCCAGTAGCTCAAATATCCCTTAGTCCGGCACACGACTGATCGCTCCTGGATATACACCCAAAAAACAATGTAGCTTCATCGCAAGTTCACGGTTATGTAACGACCTGTATTTTAGCCTTGTTTGACTGTTGTGTGCATGTATTTTTATTTCGTTCATCCAGACATTTTCGTCCGAGTGATCTTCGTCCGCACGTCGACGCGAGCACATCTTTATTTTTAGTTTTACCGTAGCGTAACTTTTGGCCTATTAACCATATTAATTACTTTAAATAAAAAATTAATTACTAATTAACTAATTATTATTAACTAATGTATATTACTAATCACTTTTTCTTAATTACTCTTACCAAATTACATTTACCCCAACCCCCAACCGTACCCACCTACACTAATCACCCTAACCCTACATCATTTCATCTCACCAAAATACTGGTGAGATCCAACATCACATTCAAATCACCTCCCCTACCTCCAGACATCCTCATCAAAGAGTTGTCTCCTCCATCCCCTTGTTCTTAAACCACACCTACAGGAAGAAAAACAGCAGCAACAACAACGACATTCCATCTCCCTGCCACCTTCAAACACCAAATCCCACCACCACCACAAATCAGCCATCCTCCACATCCTCTATACAACCCAAATCAAAACAAAATCTGAGTTCAAAACAAATCAAAATTGGGAAATCAAATCCAAAATCAATCCAAATTGGAACCAAACTCCAGAAATCTAACCCCTGCACTGGAAGCCACCGATCAGCCCCGCCCCAAGCTGCCAGAGCCTCGTCGCGCCTCAGATCGCCGCCACGTGCCTGCCCCGTCGCCGGTGCGTCCACCACCGCATAACACCAGGCTGCCGCCCAGCCGATCCACCGCCTGATGCGTCGATCCACTGCGCCCCAAACTGCTGTGATCGCTCCCCGATCCCGATCCACGCCGCCGCACCCTCGGGTCCCCACCGCCACGAGCCGCCCGAAGCCGCTGCCGCACCATGCCGGTCGTCGCTGTGCCGACCCCGCAGCCGCCGTCCGCGAGACAAAAAAAGGAAAAGAAGAAGATCAGAGGAGAAGAGGAATCGGGGAGAGAGAAAGAGAGGGTGAGGGGTTTAATAAGGTTTTATAATTATAAATAATAGTTTAAGTATATTAATATTTAAAATAAGTTATTAAGTTAAACTTTTATTTATATAGATATATTAATATAAGTTATGTTAAGTTCAAGTATTAAGTTTAAGTTATTAATTTTTCTAGTAAGTTAAATAAGTTAAGTAAGTATTAATCAAGTTGATGTTAAAAGTTGTTAATTAAATCGTTTAAGTTAAAATTCATGTTAGTTTATATGTTATTTTATATAAAGTTAAAGTATAAATTAATTTAAATTTATTATAAGTAAAGTGATGTAAAGTTATGGTTTAAAGATTATAAGAGTTAGCTTAAGTTTTTTTAAAGTTATAATTTTTTAAGTTATGTAACATGTCTTAAGTTAATACCTAAGTATAAGGTTAAGTTATTATAACTTAAATTAATAGTAAACATTAGTCTTCAAGTTAATGTTATAGTAAGTTAGTTTAATATGTTAACTGGTTAATAACTATTGGTCTGATATCACAAGCTATTGACGCATATTAAACGTGCCTCACGTTACCACCACCTGAACACCCAAACCCACATCAAGGCAAGTATTCATTGTAATTAAATTTGGGACAGCTGCTTAAATTAGTGCAAAATACCATTTTAACATGCTCTAACTATACCTGTTGCATCTGGTTAGAAAATGAACATTTTATTAATGTTTATTCATTAAAATAGTAACCTTTCTTACTTGTCATTAAATTGAACCTAAACGGAACAGAGGGTATGACACAACCCTCGGAAACATATATGAAACCATGCATCGAATACAGATGTAATGGAACTTAGTCAGTGAACAGACATACACAAAGAGCTGGGTTGGCTACTCCTGTCGGTCATATGTGACAAGTCTGGCTCGTGTTCCAGTAGGGTCACATTTGACTAGTTTGGCTCGTGTTCTAGTATATGGCGGTACACTTTGGGTGGTGTTGGTCCATTGTAGCAGGGTTCGCAACTGTGTCTCAAACACGATTACGGCCCCTCCGGTAGAGGCAAGCCATTTGGGAGCGTCACGGTAAACCCCGGTGATAAGGTGTATCGAGAACATTTTACCTACACAGGCATGGACTTATCACGAGCACAACTAATCAAATACCCAACTTACGACTGTTTTACTTTTAAATTGCAAATCCATGCATGCTCGTACTTTACTTTCTGCACCTATCATTCATAACTGTGTACTAACGCTCTTTTGTCCTTTTATAGTTGTTCTTCGTTTCATTACTTTAAATATCTTGTCGAGCTTATCGCTGACATATATTTCAATGTATTTATGAAATATATGTTAGGTTCAAAGACAGTGTACCTCGAGGACCCTACTTTTGAGGATCCTATCACAGAAGTGGACCCCGCTGATCAGAGCTATGAGGACGTTGAGATCCTCCCTCAGAAGGCTAGAGCGGGAAATTTCTATTTCAGTTTTATTATTTAAATTGTTATTTTCAGGTGTGTTTTCTTTCAGCAGATTGTACGGCCATGCTAGGCCTTAATTGCTTGTGTACTTTGCTTTGGACGCTGGAATTTGTAATGTAATGACTATTTGTGCTGCTTCTAAGATATTCGAGTGCAGGGACCTGCTTTTGCTAATTAACGCTTATTGTGCTTAAGTCAAAGAAGAAAAAAATAAGTACATCTTCTTTGCTTTAAGCACATGCGGATCCGCTCGTGTTCTCTCTCCAACGTATAATGGGAAGCGGGGCGTGACAGGTTTTAGTGGTTGCCCATGTAGGTCCTGCTCCTCTCTGTGAAATACTTCAGAAGCAGTGTGAATATCATCACTAACCAGATCGTTTGAATAATCTTGAACACACACGTTTAACTTGTTCCTTTTGCAGCATGGCAGGAAGACCATACACTCGCAACAGACATGGAATGTATGAGAATGATGCTCCCGACCTCCATGAACTCATGAGTATCATAAGAGGAATGTTGGAGACCCAATATCAGCTGATCCAGCAGAGTCAGCAGCCTGCACCACCTGCACCACCCCCGCCTCGAGCTGAGCCCGGAGAGAAGAAATTTCAGGAGATGAACCCGAAGAGATTTTCTGGGAGAGAAGGCCCGTTAGCAGCAGCAGAATGGGCCCAAACCACAGAAGAGGACCTGAGTCTTGCCTGTATTGACCAGGCAGGATGGGTAGATGTAACGGTCGATTTTCGATCGTACCTTCTTCGTGCACGTGCTTTTGAACGTGCACGTATTTATTTTAGACTTTGTTTGTTTTTGAACACTTTGGTGTGATATGCCGTTGTGATCATATCTGAGAGTAGTAAATTGTGGCACTATTTTGGAACGACATTTCTTGAGTCGTTCCCTCACGATTTAACCTTATTTGAAGAGACGTCGCAGTTTTCGCTTTTGATGTGAGACGTTTCTATTTTTAGTTTCGTCCCTCGATGTCGAAATTGAGAACCGTCTTCTTAGTTTTCTTTCTCTCGTCGCCCCGATCACCCCAATATTTATTTCACAATTTTTGGATTTCATTTGACCTATTTTACATTTTTGGCCAAGCTTAAAATATTTTTAAATACCAAGTTTTAAAGTATTTTCGACCCAATATAATTTCTATTAGATTAAAACTCTTCAAAACATTTTTGACCCAAATCCTAGCTCCTTGGCCGCACCCCTATTGCTAGAGATATAGTATGTGTGAGTTTTTGGGTTTAAAATTGATTAAAAAGCAATTTTAATTCAAATTAAACCCTAGACTTGGTCAAGCCCATCTACACTATATATAGGAGGCTTAGGATACCCATTTCCCTCAAGCAAACAAGCCCTAACCGTCACAAAACCCCCCAAACTTTCGCATCCACACTTGCGACGTTCGTCGCAACCGCAACCCCACAGCCGCCCAGCCTGACCGAGAGATTTCCTCGTTTTCCCTTGGTCTGACCGAGACCTCGCTCCGCACCAAGCACCCGCTACATTCTTGCAAGCCCCGCTACCCGCTACGACCGAGAGCTTCTCTCGGTCTGACCGAGAGAAAGCCCCGCATCTCGCTCCGCTCCGCAACGTTGCAACTGCAACGTTGCAACCCCCGCAGCGACCGACGCTCCCGCTCGGTCTGACTGACCCGCTCCCTCGCTCCGCACCAAACTCCTGCTCCATTTCAACCCGCATCACTGCAGCCCCCGCTCCCAAGCGCCCGACCGACGGATTGTCCAGCACCGGCCCGCTGTGACCGAGCACCCACGCCTTGCAACGAACTCAGCAGTGCAACGACTGACCGTGCGCTGTGATCTTTCGGTCTGACCGAGAGATTCTCTCGCAGCAGCTCGGTTTGACCGAGCGACTTTCGTCGCAACCTTGCATCCGTCGCACCGCTTGCAACCGTGGGCCCCCAAGTTCTCCAGAGTTGTTGTGGGTCCCCCATTGATCCCTAGAACTACTGTGGGTCCAACCCAAGAGTTTTATCTCCGTTGTTTTACCGATTACGACGTTGCGACACGTCGTAGCCCTTCGTCGCAAGTCCTAGCATTGGAATCTTGGTTCGTTGATCTGGTTGCTGCCCAGACTATTCGAGCGAGGAATCTGATTTGAAAATTGGACTAGGAGCGCATTCTTATATACCAACCCCTGGCATCGCTACCCAGCGCCAGTGTAGCTTTCGCGTCGTGTTGAGGTAACGTTTTGCACCCCTAGGACCCCCAACCACAGACTGTTAATCAAGATTAAAATTGATGTTTTTAAATGTTTTAGAATCACTAATCAAGATAATTTAAATTGGTAATGTAGGCTGGTGGACTTGTGCACGTAGGTTGTTTGTGACTTTGGACTCTTTGGACGGTGTTTTTCAGACGTTTGAATTCAGGCAAGTGAAACTTGCCCGTTGCTTGTTTAGGCCATGTTTTAGGTCACTTTTGTACCGTTGCGTAAAAGAGACTAGGCAGTGAAATGATAGCTACCTAGACGCCTATTTGATCTAGTTTGACAACGAAACTAGATCCGTCACCTCATTTGATCTAGCTTGACAACGAAGCTAGATCCAACCCCTTTTACCTGCTATGTTCATGCTGCCATGTCATCCATGCATTTGTAACTGCCATGTTTAAATTACTTATCTGTATGCATTTAAATTACAGCTTGCCATGTTATGCCATCCATGTCTGATTTTTGCATTCGTAGCACACGCTACTATACTTGTACTTGCTTGCTCAGGCTAGGCACCTGCATTACAGGCAAAACCCTATGCCAAAAACACTTCCTGGCTCGTGATCCAGAAGCGAGCATTCATGTTCGGGGGTAAAGCCCTGGCTCGATACACATGGAGGGGTAGGGTTGAGCGACCACTCAGCGTAGAAGTGTGCCCGTACAGCCACTTCAGCTGTAGACGTGAACTCTGTGCACGACATGAAAACGTGACTTGTGATTGTTAGTAGTTTGCTACTCTTGCCATGCCATGCTAGATGCTTGTTGTACTTGTTTTCTTACCTGTTGCACTCATACTATAACTTTCATGTCATTGCATGCTTTTAGAACTGCTAGGTTGCCTTGCTTTACTTTTAGTTTCCTTGCACAAGTCTTGTAGACTTGTTGACATGTGCTCCTCTCTCTTTTGGGTGTCATATGTTAGACCCTGAGCCAGAGACCGTTGCTGAGGACGAGGTGTTCACTGACGTTGAGCCTGAGCCTATGTTTGACGAGGAGTTTGTGGACACCGGTGACCAATCTTAGAAACTGTTCTGAGTTACTTCTGTTTTAGGTTGCTGTTAGTTGTCGGTGCGTAGCACCTTTGCTTTCCATACGTTGTACTTTTTTTGGCCATTCTTGGGCCTTTAGACTCTTTTTCTTTCCAGCCTGGTGGCTTTTCTGTGATGTTGAAACTTATTTTTGGACATTCTGAGATTGGTTATTTATGTCTCTTTCTTTATTATTATTTTTTTTCCGTATCGCACTTGCAGGGACCTCTACTCGGTTTAAATCCAAACGCTTTATAGACTGGAGCCTCACAGCTCCAAGTCTGAGCGGGCCTTCTCACGTCTCGCCTCCATTTTAGGGAAGTGGTGTGTGACAGGTTTTGTTGGTGGCCCATGCAGGTCCTCTTGCAACTACGAATTATCGGAACAATGATAATAATTATAGGACATCAAGTAAATAAATTTCGACATCCGAGTCATAAGCTTTGAGTCTAATTTTTGTTCGTTTTCCTATGTCATTAGATGGTAGGAAGACGACAGACCCGAGCTGGTGGTAGGCCCAATCATGCTGAGGTGCCAGATAGAGAGCCCACCAATGCTGAGATCATGAGGATGATGCATCAGATGATGCAGGTGCAGCAGGGTATGCTTCAGAATACCCAGAATGCCTCTCGCTTCGATCCGGGCGCGAAGCAGTTTCGGGAGCTGGGCTCGACTTACTTTGATGGATCTGCAGGACCGTTGGCTGCTGAGGAGTGGATCAGGAATACTGAGGATAATCTGAAGATGTCGAAGAACAACCTGGCTGGATGGGTTGAGTTGGTGAAGAAGCAGCTCAGGGATAATGCCCGCAACGGGTGGGATGCAGAGGAGGAGCTGTTGATGAAGCCGATACCTTGGGCTACTTTCAAGTCCAGGTTTGATGAGGAGTACTTTCCGAAGGCTGCCAGGAGGGAGATGTTGCAGCGATTCATTGAGCTGAAGCAGGGAAATCTGACGGTGGACCAGTACCATCAGGAGTTCACCAGGCTGAGTCGCTTTGCACCGAAGATGGTGGAGGATGCTAAGGAGAAGGCTCAGTGGTTTCTGCAGGGTCTTTCCCTAAACTTGCAGAGCCTGATGTCTTCGTCAGATCTGGAGTCATATCAGAAGTTGCTGGTAGCTGCTAGGAGGCAGGAGCTGATTGCGAGGCAAAAGAGAGGACAGATTTCTGGAGCTGGGAAGAGGCCTATGGAGCAGGCCAGAGAAGTGGTTAGGCCTGGGTCAAGCCTAACCAGCCAGTGCAGTTCAAGAGGCCAGGAGGGCCTACTCTGAAGACTTGCCATTTCTGCGGCAAGACTGGCCACATCAAGGAGCAGTGCAGGAGATTTCTGGGGCAGTGCCTGATTTGTGGAGACGCTACTCATGTAGCAAAGGATTGTCAACATGCGAACCAGACGAGGAGAGCACCTGATGGAGCACAGCTACAGAGGGGACCAGTTGCAGCTCAGCCGTTGTAGCAGTTAGCACCTGTACCTGCTGGACGTGGAGCGCCTCTCATTCCACAGAAGCAAGCGTTTCAGCAGGCTGTTCAGCCGAGGAGGCAGGCTTTCCTGATGACTGCAGTGGAGAGTGAGGCTGTGGATGAGGTTACCGCAGGTAACCCTCTGTCTAGTTGTTTCCTTCCTTAGTTAGTTTTGGTTGTTAGATATGTTTGGTTGCTTGCATATGATTGTTTGTTAAAATAGGGTTTGATTGTTAGATAGTCTGTTAGGTGTGATTTTGGTTTGCACATTTCCTGCATGAGTCGTCTTTGACTCTGGTGCATCGATGTGCATTATATCCCGGAGCTTCATGGAGAAGCATTCCTTGACGACATCCCCTCTTCCCAAGAGTTGGAACATCGTTACAGGAATTGGCGTGATCTCGGTGCATCGTGGTTGCAATTCTTGCCCTTTGGTGGTCTGTGGACATGAGCTTTACGCTGATTTTATTGTCCACGACATCATCAACATGATGCCATCCTCGGGATGGATTGGCTTGTGATTTTTTATGCTACGATCGATTGTCGGAGGAAGAAGGTGGTGTTCGAGATCCCAAGACATCCAGTGTTTGAGTTCAGTCGAGGTAGCAGTTCGCTTGGCCCTGTCAAGTTTCGGGCCAGACCGGTGGAGATCGTTGCTATGAAGATGGAGCAGAGTAGACCAGCTGTGGTGCGTGAATTCGACGACGTCTTCCCTGAGGAGATGTCTGGACTGCCGCCCGATCGAGCTCTCGAGTTTTCGATCGATCTTATTCTGGAAGCGTAGCCTATTTCGAAGGCACCGTATCGTATGGCTCCAGCAGAGTTGGAGGAGTTGCGTAGGAAGCTAGATGAGAAGGGTTACATCAATCCCAGTGTGTCTCCGTGGGGAGCACTGGTGTTGCTGGTGAAGAAGAAGGATGGTTTGCGTCGCATGTGCGTGGACTACAGGGAGCTGAATGCTGTGACCATCAAGAATAAATATTCATTGCCTCGTATAGATGACATTTTTTGACCAGCTTGGAGGATCTAGGGTGTTCTCTAAGTTAGATCTGAGGAGTGGTTATCATCAGATCAAGGTGAAGAAGGAAGATATTCAGAAGACAGCGTTCAAGACGAAGTATGGTCACTACAAGTTCGTGGTTATGCCCTTCGGTGTAACCAATGCGCCCGCAGTTTTTATGAACTTGATGAATCTGATCTTCTACGACTTGCTAGATAAGTTTGTCGTTATCTTTATTGACGACATCTTAATCTATTTAAGTTCAGAGGAAGAGCATGCGTCACACTTGAGGACAGTGTTGGAGATCTTGAGGAAGCATCGTTTGTATGCTAAGTATTCCAAGTGCGAGTTCTGGCTTGATAGGGTTGCTTTTCTCGGGCATGTGGTGTTAGGGGATAGAATTTCAGTGGATCCTGAGAAGATTAAGGCTATCAGAGAGTGGCCTATTCCACAGTCAGCGTCTGAGATCAGGAGTTTCCTTGGACTTGCAGGTTATTATCGGTGCTTCATTAAGGACTTCTCCCGTATTGCTGAGCCGATGACCAGACTGACGCGGAAGGATGTACCATTTGTTTGGTCTGATGATTGTGAGAAGGCTTTTGGTATTCTAAAGGAGAGGTTGACGACTGCCACTATTCTTACTGTGCCTGATCGGAGTGGAGGATTTGAGATCTTTTGCGATGCTTCTGGCAAGGGTCTCGGTTGTGTGTTGCACCAGCATGGGCACGTGGTTGCGTATGCTTCTCGTCATCTTAAGGCTCATGAGAAGAATGACCCGACACACGATTTGGAGTTGGCTGCAGTCGTGTTTGCGTTGAAGATTTGGAGGCACTTCCTGCTGAGTGAGAAGGTGAAGATCTTCACCGATCACAAAAGCTTGAAGTATATCTTTACGCAGAAGGAGCTCAACATGTGACATCATCGATGGTTGGAGCTCATGGTAGATTATGAGATTGACTTGCAGTATCACCCTGGCAAGGTGAATGTGGTTCCGGATGCGCTGAGCAAACTTCCAGCGGTGATGATGTTGACTTCGCAGTGGAGATTGCAACAGGATTTTTGTGAGTCTGGTATTGAGATTATTCTTCCTGGAGAGGCTTCTTCGTTGATGTGTATACAGATACAGTCGACGATCATGGATAGGATCAAGGCTGGACAGGCTGGAGATCCGAAGCTGGTAAAGATTCGGGAGCAGGTGGAAGCCGGTCTACGGACTGACTTCTTGATTCATGAGGATGGCTTTCTGAGGTATGGAGCTAAGTTGTGTGTGCCAGCTGGGGATATCAGAGAGGAGTTATTGGTTGAGGCACACAGTTTGCAGTATTCTGTACATCCTGGTGGCACCAAGATGTATAAGGATCTCCGTCTGAACTATTGGTGGCATGGTATGAAGCGGAGTGTGGCTCGGAGTGTGGCCAAGTGTCTGGTTTGCCAACAGATAAAGGCGGAGCATCAGCGTACTGCAGGGTTGCTACAACCGCTTCCGATTCCGGAGTGGAAGTGGCAACACATCACTATGGACTTTGTGACTGGACTGCCTCGGAGTCCGAAGCAGAATGCCGCGATTTTGTGATCGCAGACCGATTGACCAAATCCGTGCACTTTATTCCCTTCCGAGTAGGACAGTCCACTGAGACGCTAGCGAGGAGATACATGGAGGTAAATTCTTTTACTCTCCGTTTTATTTCCTTTTCCTAGTTTAGATAGTGATGTAACGTGAATCGTGCAGGAGATCGTGCGACTTCACGGAGTCCCCGTGAGTATCGTGTCGGATAGAGACATGAGATTCACATCTCAGTTTTGGCAGAGTCTGCAGAAGAGCTTGGGTACGAGTCTGAGTTTCAGCACGACGTACCACCCGCAGACGGATGGCCAGTCCGAGAGCACGATTCAGATTTTGGAGGACATGCTGAGGGCGTGCATGTTGGACTTCAAGGGATCTTGGGAGGATCATCTCCATCACGTTGAGTTTGCCTACAATAACAGCTACCAGGCGAGTATTGGCATGGTTCTATTCACCGCGCTATACGGGAAGAAATGTCGATCGCCACTGAGCAGTGATGACATTGGAGATCGGGAGCTGTTAGGACTGGGGATGATCGTGGAGGCCGTGGATGTTGTGAGAAACATCCAGGAGAAGCAGAGGATTGCGCAAGACCGTTTCAAGCATTGAGCAGATGCTAAACGGAGGCCTTTGGATTTTCGGCCAGGAGATCATGTCTTTCTGAAGATTTCTCCGAACCGCGGAGTAATCCGATTTGGAAAGAGAGGCAAGCTGAGTCCGAGGTACATTGGGCCAAAAACTTGATCACGCCTGGGCGTACACCCTAAAGAGTGACCGTGTAGTTTTACCGCAAGCGCACGGTGTAGCGGCGAGCGGGTATCGAACACAGGGAGGACGTATGACAATGCCTTCTCCGAACAACCTGGCTATAGGGACAGAAGAGTAGGAAAGTGCCTTTCGGCGATGTTGTCACAATTATCAAACAAAGTATAGAGATATAAAATCAAATAAAGACGCCTAGGGAATAGGGAATCCTCGCTACTCACCGTATCTCGTCATTGTGATTCATCGGTCTCACAATTGCTAGGGTAGAATGTCGGGTGAACTAGTTGCAACTGAATGTAAAACCTAGCTCACGCTCTCGCGCTGTTGCCGATCTATAGCGAACCTAGGTTCGGGTCCAATCTCTTGCAAACCATAGCCTAGGCAAGCTAGCATTAGGATCAACGTCATCGTTCAATCGCATCCCGAGCCCACTCTCGTGCAAACTCGGGCTACGACCTAGGTTGGGATAGTTCCTACCCGTCCAATCTCTTGCAAACGGGTATCGGTATGGAATTGCAACCGAGAATCCTAGTATCGGTCCAATCTCTTGCAAACCGATACTTCGAAAACTCAATTTTAACCCAATTCGGATTTCTAGGGTTTCCTATCGAATTGGGATCCAATCTCTTGCAAATCCCAATCGATATGAACACCTAGCTATCCGTAATATATCGATCCCAAACTAACCCTAATAGCAATTCTAGCAATAGTTCTACCAAATCATCACAAATCGGAAATTGGGCTTGTAGGGTTCATCCTCACGCCCGAAGACGTTAAGACTACTCACAAATCATATTGCTAATGAAAGAATAATCAATAGAAATAGCAATGGAATTCATAGCAATAATCAAAATAGAAATAAAAATAGGATTTTTAATAGAGAGGGAGACAAACCAATGTAGCTTTCCAAGAATCCAACAAAATAACACTTTTCTCTCCTCTCCAATCACAAGAATCAAACTCTAAAAAGTCTAATCTAAAAAGGCTGCCAAAAGCAATAGAAAAACCCTCTAAACTAGGTTAGAATCAGGGGTTAAATACCCCCCAAAACTGCCCAAAAATTCGTGACCAAACTGCCCCTGCGTAGCTCCAAAATCGTGATTTCTGCTACAGGCAGCGCTGCTCACTCGGCCGAGTGACAAATGTCGCTCGGCCGAGTGAGAAACCCTGACGGATTACAATAAGTCTGGGGTCTTGGGGGTCGTCACTTCAGGCGTCACTCGGCCGAGTGAGTTGTCGTCACTCGGCCGATGGTCTTATCTTCACTCGGGCGGTCGGCAATTGCCACTCGGCCGAGTGGGGCTTCTGATCTTAGACAGACAAAAAAACAGTAAGTTGGCTCTTTTTGAGGGGCGTCGTCTGAGTGCCACTCGGGCAAACGGGATACGTCACTAGACCGAGGCGGCTTCTGATGCTCGGCCGAGTGCACACTTGGAGCGTGTCCGATCTGGCCGGCCGAGCGGGGTCTCGCTGGTCGGCTGAGTGACTCCTTCACTCGGTCGAGTGAGACACTAAAAATGCCCATTCTGAGTGTTTTTGCCTCCTCGTCGCTTCTACGACGTTCTTTCTTCTTCCGCTCCTCTCCAATCTCAAAATACCCCTCAGGGAAGTCTTTGGTGACACTTCGGAGTGGGTGTATCTCGGAATCACTACAAATCGCTCCAAATCTCCTGAAATACGACAAAAACAACAAATCGTGAAAAGTATCGCAATATTGTCGATAAACCGTGAAAAACATGATTTGAGCGATCTAAATGGCATGCAAACATGCGGGAAAAAAGGTGTAAAATACGGAGTGATCAAAATCCCCCAAGCTTACCTCTTACTCGTCCTCGAGGAAGATAAGTAAAAGGCGAACCCGGCGAATTTAGAAAATGTAAATGATGGAAAAACGGAAAACGAAAAACGAAGAAGAAAGAAGAAAGCGAAGAGGGAAGCTGCTAGATCATTTTTCTCAGGACGTGGGTTTTGCTTACTCATATAGCATGCACCGAATGTAAGACACATGTCAAAGGCTTTTATTTCGATATCATAGTATAATGGTGCAAATAGAGATAGAAAACCCAAGAATATTGATATAGCATGAAAAACGGAATAATTCTAAGATTAACATTGTCTGAATCATCTAAAGCGGTATACAATATCGCAGATCACACACTTTTCAATTGAATGCTTTTTATGAGGAGTATAAGAATATCACGCAATAGAATAGAAAGAATAGAAAAGCGTGGATTTCATGAAATGAATGCTAGGCGTAGATTTTTTGGATTTCGTGAAGCTAAAACAATCTCACCGAGTATAGAATATTAATTAGCCTAGGTTGTCATGCACCGTCAGGTAGTCACTCTCTCACACATCATTGGATTCTCTCCCCCAAGCTTATCCTTAAGCGTGGTGGCATATTCAAAACTGTATTTACATTCCCAATTTCTTTTGAAGCTCCAAATGCAAAAGAAAAAAAAATAAAAATAAAAACAAAAAGAGGGAAGAAAGAGAGAGTATATGAGATGGGATCGTTTATTGAGATTCTTTTCTCTTTTCTTTTTCTTTTCTTTTCTCTCTTTTTTTAATAGCATATATACACAAATGATCCCAAATCAAAAGAGAGAGAAGGATATACAAGAATTTTCTTTTTTTTGTTTTTGGTTTTGGGGAATTTGGAGCTAGGAATTTAATAACGGGGGAAATGCCAAATACTAGAATCGCTAAGGGAGATTCGCCAATGATTTTAAAATAGAGAATTAATGTTCAAGATATGTGTAGAAAGAAATAAATATGTCTCTCAGTTCACTCTATAAGACGTGCACGACAACTTCAGCAGGGTAATCTAATCTACTCGGTTTCGATCACAAAAAAGCTAACTAATCCAGATTCATCATAGCTAACATCATTCATTCATCCTGAAGTGAAGTGTACAAGTCATGCAAATAGAAGTGATATAGGAAAAGAAAACGGTACTCCAGATATAAGCATCCAATGCGTGAATCTTGGTGTGTTTTCTACGATAGCATACATATGAATATTCAGACTCAGATAATAATAGAATTTCATCCATTTTCATACGGAAAAAGTGTGGGTTACTATCTCTGAATGCAAGGCAAATCATAGCATATGATATCGGAAATAAAAGCTAAGACATGACAAATAAAGCATACATATAGAGAAAACTAAATCCACGTCATCATCATCACAGAAAAGTCATCTCTAGCATGAGATGAAAGAAATAAAGATAAAGAGGGAAAAATAAAACTATTTACAATGCGGCACACGATGAAAATAAGAAAAACGTGATGCATGGTAAAAAAAAGAAAAAGTGATGAAAGTGAGTGCAAATGCGGAAAAGGGCGTGAAAAAACTAAAAAATAAAGGTGGTAAATCGAAAATCGTGAGAACTCACTCCCCCAAGCTAAAGTGCACAGTGTCCTCAATGTGCGAAGTGTGGCACACCGAGAGACGTGTAATGTGAGGGGAAGGGGAGGATGCATGCATGAGGAAAAAGAAAATAAAAATAACGAAATGAAAATATGATGCGGACATGATGCATGCAGATATAGGAGTGAAGTAGATATAAGAGTGTCATACCAAAAATCTCTCCCTCTCTCCCAAAAATGATATAGAAAGATATGATCAAAAAGTTGACCCAAAAACAGTGAGGGGAGGGGGTGGGCAAAAATCATCAGGACCAAGCAGAGACAGGCAGCATGACGGAAAAAAAGAGATCAATGGCATCAAGGGTGCCTAAGAGGGTGGTGCGGCGCCGTCTCCGTCCTGAGGCGGAGGTGGAGGTGGAGGTGGTGGTGGCTGGGGAACAGTCTGCTGGGTGGGTGTGGGGACGGTCAGTACACAAGGAAGCCGCTCGAGAATCTGAGTGAGGCAATAGTGAATGCACGGAAGTAGGTCGAAGCGGCTGGCCATAGCGGTGACGGTGGCAGACATGGTCTTGAGGTCACCTCTGAGGGCACTCACCGCCCCCTCAAGAGCACGAATGCTCTGAAGTACAGTGTCGGGGGGAAGTGGTGCAGAGGGACGCACGTGTCTGTGCTGTGCAGGACGGGGCTGGCGGACTCGGGTGGTGTAGTGGATGGGCTCAGCAGGCATGTGGAGGAAGGGTGCTGTGCTCACAAGTGGGGGCCCAGCCTCAGTGCGAGGCTGGGGCGCAGGCTGGTGTGAGGTGGAAGCAGCAGCAGCGGAAGTGGAGTATAAAAGTGGCGACAAGACGGCAAGAGAGGTCGGTGACACAGACGTGGGAACAGACGTCACGACACTCTCACAAAGTACAGCTATGGTGGAGACAGAAGTGACAACCGCTGGGGAGGTAGTATGGGGTCCAAAAGGCAAAATCCCAGCAGAGATCATACTGGCCATGGTCTCCATGACCGCAGCGAAAGAAGGCTATCTGCTCTCAACAAAAGTAGGTGGGTGCTCGGGTAGTGCGGAGCAAAGGGGCTCAACGGACAGAGGGACAACTGTGGTGGGAGTGGTGGTAGTGGAGGTGGTATCAACAGGTGTACTCCCGACACCGTCAGAAGTGTGGACAGTGGTGGCGGGAGCAGCAGAAATATCAGGGATAGGCTGAGGGGCCACAGGGTCAACGGGTGCAGCGTGTGCATGCTCAGCCTCCTCGGCCTCCTCGGCCTCAAGCACGTAGGCGGCGGCGGGGATCAGGAGATCCATCGCCGGAAGCCAGTCCACCTGTTCTAGTGCTATCTGTGTCCGAGCTGGGCTCGGAAGGATCATGTAATCAGCACCGTAGGGACTGTGCAACCAAACCCAGTGCCGCTGGCCGTGCGGATGAAGCATCTTCATCCGGCCCATGACGTCTATAGACAGAGAAGTGGGGCCCGGGGCTCGTCGCAGGTCAGTCGGAAGGTCCTCGCCGGTCATCAGGACGAGCAGGGTGATCAGACCGTCGCAACATATCGGTGAGCGAGCGCCCATCGATACGATGATGCGGTCCAAAAACCAGCTCGTGATATCAATCACGACGGCGGGGACCAACTCGTCACTCCCCCTAGCTAGAACTCTGGGGCGCGTCATCGCATAGAGCATATAAAGCTCCAGCGTGGACATCGTCCCAGGCTCATACCTCGCCAAAAAGGTAGTCGCCATAAGGCGCTGAGCTTTGCGGGAGCAAGGGTGGACGATGGCCGAGGCCTTGGCCCTACTAGGGTCAAAGGCAGCTGGTAAACCCGTGATCCGGGCCCAGAAAGCGCGGGAATCGAAGGAAGGTGGGGGAATGTGAGTGGGGGCGTAACCACGGTCGGCCCCGGGGATATCGGGCCACAAAAAGAATGCTCTCATCATGCCGAGAGTGACCTGGCACTCTCGGTCCATAAACCTAAACGAGCATCCCTCGTCGGTCCGGGCTATAGAACTCAGCACCTCAAGTGTCGGACGGACGAAGGTGTCAGCCGACACTTGGAAAAAATCTCGCCAACCCACGTTGTCATACAACGTGAGCATCCCCTCAAGTACCCCCAGGCGTCCTAGGTCTGCAAGGTGAGCGAACCTGGAGGGTACAATCGAGCGCTGGGAAATGCGCTCGAAAACGACGCGGTGTGCGTCATCTCGAAATGTAATCCCCAGCGGCCTGACAAGTGGAGCCGGTGGTGGCAGTGGGTCGGTAGGGAGTGGCTGTGCGGGGTGAACTGGGACTGCATGCTGTGGCTGTGCGGGGTGAACGGGGACTGCAGACTGTGGCTGTGCGGAGTGAGGTGGTGTAGGCGGAGGAGAGTCCTCTATCTCGTGGGATGGGTCGGGCTCATCCGGCAGCTTCCGCTTGGCGGAAGCTCTCTTGGTGCGTGGCCATGTCCAGGGCGGCATGTGGGCCCCGGGTGCTCACCAAAAACGAAATAAATGCGGCGTGCGAAAATGAGTGGAGCGAATATACCAGAACACGTCGCGAGAGCAAAATGGTGGATGCGTGCGAAGACGCCGCCTCCACGAAGCCAAAAACGCTCCCCGGAAGCTCCCCTAGGCTCCCCTAAGCTCCCCAATATAGCCTGCACATCAAACGAAGATTTCAGCGAGTAATATTCAAAATGTACGGGGGTTAGGGGTATAATGGATAGATAATGAAGTTAATTTGAATTTGGAGCTCGATTAGTGCGCGGATCGTCAAGAAATACAAGAAAGAGGAGGAAATAGGCGATTTTGGGGTTACCGGAGCTCGGCCGGTGGCGAGATCGCCGGCGGCGACTCGGGCGGAGGGGCGGTGGTCGTCGGCGTCAGCAGTCGGCCGAGCGCGGCGGCAGGCAAGGGCGGTCGGGCGAGTCGCATCGTTCCGGAGAGAGGAGGGGGCGCGGGTTCGGGCGAATGAAATTTTGTGTCACTTCGAATTCCGCGCCGAGCCCGCGCCTCTTATAAAGGAAAAGTTACGACTCGGCCGAGTGAAAGTATCACTCGGCCGAGTGATCGTAACTGAAATATTTTCGAAAATTCCTCCCCGCTTATGACTCGGCCGAGTGGCTTTGCCACCCTCGGCCGAGTGACAAAAGTCCATTCGGCCGAGTGGCTCCAACTACTCGGCAGTTCTCGCCCTAGGAGCATATCAGTTTCACTCGGCCGAGTGAAGATTGTAGAGGAATATGCCCTCGGATCATTTGTATTTGATGCAAATGATAATTTAAGCCTAGATAGGGACTAATTTGCATATGATGCAAAAGAGATTAAACGTATCTTAAATTTTTTAAGACTATATTTAATACAATAAACGCATGAAAAAGGTTATCTAGATAACGGGATCGTCCCGCTCTAAACGCAGGTTCAAACCGCGTCAAAAACGGAGTCCAAATGCACAAGTTATGGCCAAAACAAGTCAGCCCAAACTGTTGGGCTGAACCCAGCGCAAAATGGAGGCCCACCAAGCCTGAATTTTCTGGTTAGGGTTTTTAAAACCCGGGATTTTTGACGGCTCGGTTTTTGCGAAAAACTAGCCGTGGGCTAAACTTTGAGTGATCAATTGGAGGGTCAAACGAACTCCGATTGACGAACGGGTTTTTCCTATGCGTTCACCATTGAACGCCCTTCGTATTGATAGGTTGTATCAATCATGAAGTTCAACGGTGAGGGAGTTAAAATTCACGGAAGTTTAGCCTTTGTGAAAGGCAAACTAAATTGAATTAATTAACTCCAACTTTAGTCCCACATCGGAAATTGAGTAGAGGGGAGGGGTTAGCCGCATATATAAATAGGGGTCTGCCCCCTTCCTCTAAACTCGTCCCAAGCTCTAGATCTGAGCGGCTCTTGTAAATGTTGGAGCACGCTCGGATCTAAGCTAAATTAATATTTCTCCTCTCCCTATAAATTTCTGCCTTGCTCCTGAGGGCTCTAGCAAAGCCGCAAAGGAGTTCGGATTCAGATCCGAAATCTAGGCGGAGGTTTCACTCGCGTGAAATTTTCTTCGGCGCGTGGTTGGCTCGGCGACATGGGAATGATCGCCTCGGGATGCGGAGCGGTTTGAGGAGCAGCTCGGGGAGCGGTTCAAGGAGCGGCTCGGCGTGGGACGGGAGCAGCTCGGAAGACGGCGCGGAACATCTCGCCTGCCCCAGGGCTGAGATTTTGGGTTTGTGTTTAAGTTTTCATTTAATTATTCGCAGTAGTTAGATCCCTCTTGGGGTGGTCAGATCCACCCCAAGTTGGCAGAGATCCTGGCTAATAGGGTATGGTTCCTTAGGGTTGCATGTTAATTAGATTAATATAAAAATTTTTCAGCTGCATTTCTGTCTATGTTCCGTCCGACTTAGGACGGGACTAGAGTTTTTGTGCCCTAAGGGTCCCAGAAAACCCTTCATTGGTATCAGAGCCATCTCTGTATGCTGATCTATGACTGCGAATTTATTATTTGAATGCTTTTACAGAAAAATGTTTTCTTTAAATTTATGCGATAAATTTAATTTTTTTTTTGTTTAAAAATTTTTTATGATAAATTTTAAACATGAAAATTTTAAAATGGAATTTTTAAATTTATGTGATAAATTTTAAAATTGTTTTAAAGCTTTAAAACTTTATGCGATAAGTTTAAAATGTTGTTTAAAATTTTATGTGATAAATTTTAAAAATGGAATTTTTTAAATGATGTTTTAAATTTATAAGATATTTTTAAAAACTGATGTTAAAAGTTTAAAATTTTTATGGGATAAATATTTTAAAGAAGCATGCAAATGTTATGATTTTTTAAACAAGCTTTTACTTTATGAGATAAAATAAAATGTTTTAAAATCGTATTTTTAAATTTAAATGTTAAATTTAAGTATGCATGCTAAAATTGTTTATGCGATAAACTTTAGTCTATTTAATTGTTAAATAGTTGTACACTTTTTATGCGATAAAATTAGTGTAAATTTTTAATGGATATGTCTTCTTGTCTCTTATTTGATAACAGAAGACAACCATTTAGGTTAGCCATTAAAAATGATTAAAATTTATTTACTTGAATTTTAATGACATGCTATGTTTTAATAAAATATTAACAACCCTTTAAGACCTAATTCCTAATTAGGGTAGTCCTTTTAATGATTTCTTAATTCTAATTGTTATTATTAATTCTCATTAAAGGACTTCGCTTTTAGCGTTGGTTAATAATTTTATTAAAATCCTAATAACGATTAGGATAGCACGTGAACCTTATAGTTGATAAGGACTTAATAAAAGTTATTAAACAAATCCTAAAATTTTGAATTTAAGGATGCAACTAGTTGATAGGATTAATTAGTTGTTAATAAAAGCTGTTTAGTCTATGGCACACATACAAAAATGACAAGCTTCATTCAATGGACCATGATCCAGTCAATGTGCTTGGCTAAGAGTTCTGGGTCAACCCTTGCTAGTACAAGGGGTAGTGATCCTGGCTTAGTCAATTCCCTGGCTATGTTCCGCTGGACCGCAATGTCGCGAATCATGATTGTATGACACCCTGGACTATATCTAGTCAATGCGTTATAAATCTTATTAAAGATTAATTCGTATCCCTCCTTGATTTTGGAGCTTGGTAACTCAAAGAAGACAATTATAGTTGTTGAGTCTCCTCAAGCTGTGACTTGTTTTTCTTTAAGGAACAAACTCCAACATACATGTGATATAGTCTAGACTTGACCCAAATCGATGCGTCGGGTCTCCTCGAGTATCGATATAAGTCAAATCTGGACACGAAATCAAGGGTCTGACTAGACCAGTCATTATGATTTGTTGAGTCTCCTCAAGATCATAAGTGACTGTGGGTAAAAATCGACAGGGAATCACATGTGATGTGATTGACCAAGAGTTAGTCTACCAGTCATGGAACCAATCAACTTGTTGAGTCTCCTCAAGGTTGTGAGGTTCGGGATGATTGGATCCCTCTTTCACTAATTTTTAAATTCGATTAAATCGTTCTTTATTAAGCTTTAAAACGATCGTAAAAATAGTGGGATGATATAGATAGATGAAAGCCAATCTACCTATATTTAATATTGAACATATGCAAAAACTAGGGCCAGACTATGTTTACCGAAGGAATCAAAATATAATATTGGAATAAGTTAACTGGTCAAATAGTTGATTAATTGAATATCAAGTTAAATTCTAATTGATGGAATTAAACTATATTCTCGTTGACATTAAATGACCTTCTAAAGAACAGACTTAAGAAATATGATTTCATTAAGTTCTGGGTCCAACAAATAAATTAAAGCTACATGTCACTCTTCTCTATATGAGGCAGCTTGAACATATAGGATATTTGAAGTATGTTTCTCCCTACAACTTGTCGAGCTACCCTCAAGGTTGTATGGACAAACAATTCCGATTCGCAAAGTTCGAGAATTCGATCAAACCGTTTGAGTCGAATACGAGTGCATGAGCGGTGCAAGACTATGTATCCCAACCGGATCTTGAGACAAGCAACTTCTTGAGCTAAACTCGAGATTGCAAAGCTCAAGCGTTTGGATACATAAGATGCTTGCATAGCTATTTATGTTGGGTTAATTAATATCTAAATGTGATTTAGAAAAGGAAGAAGGCACTCTGGAAAGTCAATTGAGAAAGTTAGTTTAATTTATCATTAGTAAAGGCATAAGTAGGAGGAAATGAAAATGTGATATATTTTGATGTCACGATTTCAGAATAAATAGTTATACAAAAACGTCTAACACATTTTTTGACGAATGTCGTCACCTTGCTTCGGAAGCAATGTTTTGTGTTAAGTAATTTGTAATAACTATATATATATATTAAATGTTAATATATAAATACACAAGATAGTAGCAAACTTATATGGTAAAATATACTAGGCCGTGTCGAGAGACTAAGCTTCACAAGTCACATAAAGAGGGGTCTGACCTCTCGTATTATGAAGTCTACGGACACTTGTGAATCTTATCCTCTCAGATATAATGGCTGAAAACCATCTGTAAGACAGTGGAAGAATGAGTTGTCGAACTCAGTCTCGTACATACTGATGTACCCGAGTCTATTTTAACCAAAATAAGTTATTCGTATATTTTATTAAGACACGTGTTCTTGATGAAACACAAGTCTGATAAAAATAAAGAACGAAAAGTAGAAAGTATTTAAACTGATTCGATTAGATCGAATGGTCAAATATTTAGCTACATAAAATCTTGTGTAATTAAAAGAAAATGTGATTTTCTCTCAGGTCAAGTCTGTTAACACATCCGTGTGTTAAAATGTATGAATCACACTTAGTGAGACTCGGTGCGATACATAGTAAGTGACTCTGAGTTAAGTCCTCTCTCTGGGTTAAGTCTCAGATCGTAATGCCTAGGTTTTGATAATTTCCTATGAGGACATTGTCAATAAGATATTCATTAAATCGATCATTAAAGAAGTTGTATAATTACTCGAATTTCGTGAGACGAATTGTCGAGTTAGACATCATAACTGATGATGACTTAGTCAACTTCCGGGATGAAATTCGGAGAAGTAACTCCGATTTAAAAACTTGATGCAACCAGAATAGGTCCGTGTGCGTAAATAAATTTTGGAATTTAGTTTACGTGCCCAAGGAAAATGTTTCCTCACTTACTGCAAGTAAATATTTAAAGTTGAAAGATTGGTGCAGAAAAGGAAAATAGGGAAGTGCAATCATGTTGGTCGAGAATGGTTTTTCCATACTAATTCCTATAAAACGGATGATAATGAAACCGTTTCCACCAGCAGATTTGTACAGAACTACTCGGACCAAACTCGATGTAAACGCTTAAGTTGACCATGAAAATTGGAGCATTCACTTACAAGTTCGTTTTTCTAAATATGATTTAGACGGACCAACTTATATGAATTAACCAGATAATTTTCAAGGTCAGTGGGAGCGTGTAAATTACATGTGAGGCATCAAAGGGATGGAACATATATTTTGACAAAGTGATCAAAAGAGTTTGATTCTTTATCAGAAATAAATATGAGCCATTTGAAATGACCAGTAACTAATTTAAATGATTATCGTAAGGTACGATGAATTGGATAAGATCCAAGTAAATTAAAATATTATGGATTCTAAAAGACCAAATGAATTATTTGAATGAGATTCAAATGGTTGGTCTAAACATAGAAACCCTTAAGTCTATAATGTAGACGGTTTTAGCAGATCCACTCATGAAGGCTCTACCACATGAAGTCGGGAAAACTTATGTGTAAAAACGGTATGAGATACCGAGATAAATGGGCCTGAGTGCAAGTGGGAGATATTGAGAGATGATACCCTCGAGGCTATCTATCTTCATGTGTGCATAGCACAAACATCTTGTTCGAAATAACAGTAAGCTGTTTGGTAAAAATTTATCTAAGTTATGTTATAATGTAGTTAACATTAGATATTAACTTAGGTAAAGTCCTGAGACTTTATGCAGGGTCAAACATGTATCGAGATGAGTATCTCGATCATGGAGAAATGTTTGACTGTCTGTAGCGGCGTAGCATAAGTCTAAAAAGGGTTCGTGGTCGTAGATGTTTCGAGACTAGGATATCGAAACATCGGATAGACCATTGTGTCTTAGTCTTCACCGTATAGCGGTGGCGATGATCTCATGATCGCTTGACTTGGCGAAGTCGTTGACAAGACACAGGTGCTCATTAGAGAATGAGTTCACTGAACGATCCACAAGAGTTATCATATGGTTATATTGACCAATCTGTCAATGATGACTCTGAGTGATGATAGGCTAGTTGGTCTTTTGACTTGAGGTCATTTTGACGAACCTGTGCGTGAACGGTGCCACTTAGATCAAATGACCTAGCTTCGAGGCAAGCCGCGTCGAAAGGTCTTTGATTGGGTGACACTTGAAGCGTATGAGGAGAGTAATGACCAAGAGAGGATTCGTCTCTCCCGGTCAATGGGAGTTAGTGTCGTAGGGTTAGTTCGATCTTTGGTAAAAACTCTGGCCAGAGTATGTTGGAACAAGTCCAACATGATTTGACTAAAGATTGATAGAAACTAACTGGAGTCAAGTTATTGGGGTTGACAGTTTGACCGTACCCTAGACTTGATCTACACGACATAGTTTAGACGAAGAGACTATAACTGCGGAATTCATCACAGAAACAGTCAGGGTGGTCCCGTCAATACTCATGTCAATGAGTTAACCACATAATGATGATTCCTGAAGCAGGGACGGCAGCCACTGCTCGTGGTCACTACCGTATAGGGCTTCGAGCCCAACCTGTTGTAAGGGTCAGGCTGTAGGGTCTCACACAGAGTGCGATCTTCGTCTAGTAATAGGTAGAAATTAGTTAGGGAGAATAATTTGCATTTGATGCAAGGGATAAAATATTGCAAAAGATGTTTGCAATCATCTCCTGCATTCGGGATAAATGATCCTGAGTGCAAGTGGGAGATGTAGAGGAATATGCCCTCGGATCATTTGTATTTGATGCAAATGATAATTTAAGCCTAGATAGGGACTAATTTGCATATGATGCAAAAGAGATTAAACGTATCTTAAATTGTTTAAGACTATATTTAATACAATAAACGCATGAAAAAGGTTACCTAGATGACGGGATCATCCCGTTCTAAACGCAGGTTCAAACCGCGTCAAAAACGGAGTCCAAATGCACAAGTTATAGCCAAAACAAGTCAGCCCAAACTGTTGGGCTGAACCCAGCGAAAATGGAGGCCCACCAAGCCTGAATTTTCTGGTTAGGGTTTTTTAAAACCCGGGATTTTTGACGGCTCGGTTTTTGCGAAAAACTAGCCGTGGGCTAAACTTTGAGTGATCAATTGGAGGGTCAAACGAACTCCGATTGACGAACGGGTTTTTCCTATGCGTTCACCATTGAACGCCCTTCGTATTGATAGGTTGTATCAATCATGAAGTTCAACGGTGAGGGAGTTAAAATTCACTGAAGTTTAGCCTTTGTGAAAGGCAAACTAAATTGAATTAATTAACTCCAACTTTAGTCCCACATCGGAAATTGAGTAGAGGGGAGGGGTTAGCCGCCTATATAAATAGGGGTCTGCCCCCTTCCTCTAAACTCGTCCCAAGCTCTAGATCTGAGCGGCTCTCGTAAATGTTGGAGCACGCTCGGATCTAAGCTAAATTAATATTTCTCCTCTCCCTATAAATTTCTGCCTTGCTCCTGAGGGCTCTATCCAAGCCGTAAAGGAGTTCGGATTCAGATCCGAAATCTAGGCGGAGGTTTCACTCGCGTGAAATTTTCTTCGGCGCGTGGTTGGCTCGGCGACATGGGAATGATCGCCTCGGGATGCGGAGCGGTTCGAGGAGCAGCTCGGGGAGCGGTTCAAGGAGCGGCTCGGCGTGGGACGGGAGCAGCTCGGAAGACGGCGCGGTGAAGGATCATGTCCAAAACAAAGTTAGGATCGATAATTAAAGTGGAGACTTACGCTTGCGTATGCGGAACGATAGTCTCGGAACTTTGCCTTCGGATTCGCCACGACGGATCGAGTCTTCTCACGAACGGAGTAAGGCTACTAATCCACAATCTAAATCTCTATTTTAGATTAAGAACTTGGAAGGAGGGAGAGGAAATATTTCTGCAGAGCTTCGCTATGAAGAAGATGCATGCATGAATTTCATGCAAATGTGTAAGGAAAATGGCTACCCTTGGGTCTTATTTATAGCCCCCAAGGTAGTTATTTTAGGGTAAGTTGTTCCTTTGGAACAACTTAATTAAGGTGTACCATGATACATGGCACATTATAAGCTTAAGTTGTACCATATGCATGGTACAACATAAGCTTAAGATATTCCCCCTTTATTAGCCATATGTCGCATGCACTTATGCATATATAATGCGACTTTCCCGCTCATCCAGAGATCCTCTCCGCAAGGGAACAGATTCCCTTTGTACACGACTTTGTGTACGCGACGTTCGAGGTCCGTAATCCCTCGTACATCCCCCACAAGGGTGTACAAACGTCTTCCATATCCAACATCTCCCACTCACACTTGAGGGGATTGTAAGAGAACGTCTTTCCCTTAGTTCTTTCATCTATCATACCGAGAAATAGACCGTGCGACCGTCATGCACGTAGAGTCTGTTGTTGTGCACTTGTTAGAGATACACAACGACCTCGAAGGTGCAAAGTTGAGTAGTTCAACGCATGCTTTACCCTAGATTATTTCTTCACATTTTCTTGTACTTTATATTCAACAATTGAATCCCATCTGGATTACAATTGGCTGGCCAGCTTTGAATCATTAAAGTCCAAATGCGAATATGAAATCAATCTTCCTCTTCTTGCGAACCTTCTGATCTTGACTTGATTCGCTTTTCTAACGTGCCCCGCCGAGCCGAATTACCATAGCCCATTAGCAACACGCTAAGATAGCGATCATCTCGTCAAATCTAAAGGAACCAATTGGAGTCCTTGAGGGTAAGAGTTGAGACCCGTATGGCCTTTGAGTCTCACATAATAGCAAACACTATTGCTACTAACTCAGTGGTCGAAATGCATACGTGGTATGAACACGTATTACAACATCACTCCTTTCCCAGGGAGAGTATGTCTTAATGATGTTGTACGGATGAAAGATCAGACACCACAGTGCCTATCTTTTTGAGTCCCCTTACTACTCGTGAAATATTCACGGACTCTCATCCTGCATAAGACAGATAGGATTTAAAAAATCCAATGAGATCTTTATATCCTTGTGATACAGATCTCAGATCTTTTGTAAGCATCCGTATGATGCAGATCTTTTATTCGACTATCTTGTTTAAGTCATGACTCTAAATCATTTGTCTAATGATTTTGACTTTAAACTAGTCTCATCTCTATCTTATCCATCTGATAAGATAAGGCGGTTGCTCATGTGAGAGAGCCAACCTTAATCTGTCCGACATACACACAATAAAATAGCTGAGACTCAAACACAAATGTACATGAAATCATTTGTAAGAAACTTGTATGCAAATTAAATTTTGATCTTCTATAGACATGGGAAATATTACATGATACAGCTCAGCTCCTACGCATTCCCATAGATGATAAGTGTTTGAAAAACACATCTCTGGGGATCGCCTTAGTAAGGGGATCCGCTATCATCTCATGCGTGGATATGTATCCTATGTCTACTTCCTTCCGTTTGTCATAATCCTTTGCAAACTTGAATCGAATGTCAATGTGTTTGGTCTTACAATGAAATTTAGGATCTTTGACATAGGCAATCGAAGCTTGACTATCACTGTATATAGGAACAGTGCTTGAGTCAGTGGCATTCGTCAGCCTGTCTAAGAATTTCCTAAGCCAAACAGCTTCTTGGACCGCCATGCTGAATGCTACGAACTCGGCTTCCATGGTTGATAGAGCGATGCAGGTTTGTTTCTTGCTGCTCCAGGATATTGCACCATTCCCGAGTAAGAAAACAAAGCCTGAGGTAGATCTTCGCTCGTCGAGATCACCTGCCCAATCAGCATCGGTATAGCCTTCGAGTCTCAAGGTATTGCCTTGATAACATAACGCATAGTCCGCAGTCCCTTTGAGGTATCTTAATATCCTCTTCACCGCTTTCCAGTGTGCCTGCCCTGGGTTGGATTGGTAACGGCTTACCATACCAACAGCATAGCAAATGTCGGGTCTGGTACACATCATGGCGTACATCAGACTCCCGACAGCACTGGAGTATGGAACTTTTTCCATAGCTTTCTTTTCTTTTGGATCTTTGGGACACATCTCCAAACATAGACCCTCGCCTTTGCTTATTGGAGTATCAATTGGCTTGCAGTCCTGCATATTAAACCGTTCTAAAACTTTCTTTATATATGTCTCTTGAGAGAGAGAAAGAAGTTTCTTGGAACGATTTCTTGAGATCTTAACCCCAAGGATATATGCAGCTTCACCCATGTCTTTCATCTCAAAGAAGGATGAAAGCCAAGCTTTGATATCCAATATAAGACGCTTATCATTTCCGGCTATAAGTATGTCATCTACATAAAGAGACATAATTACATACTTGTTTTTAATCCTCTTAATATATACGCAGTTGTCTTCGTCGAGCATGGAGAAACCATACGACAAAACGACTTCTTGAAAGCGCATATACCACTGCCTTGAGGATTGTTTAAGACCATATATGGATTTACGAAGTTTACAAACCTTATGTTTGTTTTCTTCTTTTACGAACCCGTTTGGTTGTTCCATGTAGATCTCCTCATCTAGTTCTCCGTTAAGAAAAGCAGTCTTTACATCCATCTGATGTAACTCGAGGTCCAAACAAGCCACCATTGCCAGAATTAAGCAAATGGAGGTAAAACGCACGACAGGAGAGAAAGTCTCTTCGTAGTCTATTCCTTCCTGTTGCGTGAAACCTTTCGCAACAAGGCGAGCTTTATATTTCTCGATGGAGCCATCAGCCTTATGCTTGATTTTGAGAACCCACTTGTTCCCAATGGCTCTACGTCCCTTAGGTAAATTAACCAAGTCCCAGACTTGGTTTGTTTTCATGGATTGAAGTTCTTCTTCCATTGCCGCTATCCATTTATCTTTAGCAGGGCATGTGACGGCCTGTTTGAAATTTGCAGGTTCGTCATCATCTTGTAGTAATGTCATGAATGTTTGAGGAAATTCATCCTCAAATCTCAGAGGTGTTAGCCTCGTTCGATTACTACGTCTTGTTTGAGTTTGATCACTCCCACTTGGAATGACATCACTCCCACTTGGAATAACATCACTCCCACTCGGAATAGGATTGGTATCGTTCGTATCATCCATTGGTGAAGTTTGAAACGTATTTTCTTCTTCACCAAGAATTCTCCCACTCGAACGTTCCGATCCTTCTTGATCCCAAGTCTCAAACAAGGATAAGTCTTGACTTATCTCACCCTGTCTTGGAAACTCTTTTTCCAAGAAGACAACATCCCTCGATTCGAATTCTATTAGACCCCCATTGTCCTCTTGACCGACGAAAACATATCCTTTGGAGTTTTCAGCGTATCGGATGAAGATACACTTCCTCCCACGTGGCCCAAGTTTGCCATATTTGTGAGAGGATAAATGTGCGTAAGAGGCACAACCCCAAGGTTTTAGAATGTTTAAGTCTGGAGTTCTATTGTTCCACAACTCATAAGGAGTGGAACTTACCGACTTCGAGGGTACACGGTTTAAGATGAATGCTGCCGTCAATAATGCGTCACCCCAAAAGGTGATAGGCAAATTTGCCTGAGACATCATTGATCGGACCATTTCCATTAATGTCCTATTCCTTCTTTCCGCAACACCGTTTTGTTGCGGAGTGTAAGGCATAGTTACCTGATGTACTATGCCTTTTTCATCACAAAGTTCCTTAAAACTTATTGATTGATATTCACCGCCCCTATCGGTTTGCAAAACCTTAATCTTGCGATCTAATTGATTCTCCACCAAACTCATATAGTTTTTAAAGCAAGCCAAAGCTTCACTTTTGTGGGATATCAAATAGATATGTCCGAAACGGGTGAAGTCATCAATGAATGTGATGAAATAGGACTTCCCGTGTCTTGTCTTAACATTCATTGGACCGCAAATGTCCGAATGGATAAGCTGTAATGGAACTTCGGCCCTTGTGCCAGTTCCAAACGGCTTGCGACAAGTTTTCCCTACAAGACAATGTTCGCAAGTTGACATTTCAACTTTTGAAACATTAGATAGCAAGCCACTTTTGGCAAGTCTATCCATTCTAGTTGGTCCAATATGACCAAGTCTTGCATGCCAACAAATGATTTCAGACTCATAGTTAGAAGCATTTGTCAAATGAAAACTTTCATTAATGGAAGAAGCATCATCATACATTGTATTTAAAACAATTAATCCATTACAAACATTACCAGAACCAATCAAAGAATTATTACAAACAAGGTCAACATATTGTTTATAGAACCTCCACTCATAATCTAAAGACATTAACATGACCACGGAAACGATATTCCTTCTAATATCTGGAGCAAAGAGGACGGCGTGCAATAACAAAGTCCGGCCGTTGTCGAGAACTAGCTTGCATGTTCCGACGCCTTTGACTTCAACACGTGTGTTGTTGCCGACGTATATCCACTTTGTTCCTTGAGTTATCTTTCGATACTATACGAAGAACCTTCTGTCCTTCGCTACGTGGTCTGTGGCCCCTGAATCAATCAACCAAAAATAGTTAGATTCAGCAAGAAACATGGAACTAGAAACACATATGTAACTAGCCCTACAAGTTACCTTATCACTTCCATCCGTACATGTACGGGCGAAGTGACCGTACTTGTTGCACTTAAAGCACTTGATCTTCTTCAAGTTTTTCTTCTTTGAGTGCATGTTCTTTTGCCACTTTTTGTTCTTTGTCTTCTTTGAGGTCTCCGGTTCTTGCTTACGTTCGTTCACAAACCTTAAGCGTTTATTCTTCCGCTTATTTCCTCCATGTGAGGAACTAGCGGCCACGTGCACTTCTGCACTTGGTTTTGCGGCTTGAATCCGTTCTTCCTCGAGTTCGAGGTGTTTCGATACATCGCTTAAAGTTTTAATGCACTCATTATGAGTGAGATGCATTTTCATGTTATCCCAGCTATCTGGGAGTGAACGAATGACCGCTTGGATCTGCTGTTCGTCAGACAGCGTAACACCCGCATCCTTTAATTCAGATATTAGATTCGCCATGTGGCGGAGATGCTTTTTCATAGAATGATCTCGCCGCATCTTGTACGAATCAAATTGAATATTCAAGGAGCGGAGTTTGGTAACCGAAGTTCCACCAAACTTTACTTCTAGCTCAGACCATATGTCTTTGGCTAGATCGAATTCCCGAAATAGACGCATTATGTCATTGTCCATCGCGGACAGTAACGTAATACATGCTATTTTGTTCTTTCGAGTCCAAGTGTCATAAGCTTCCCGGTCCCTCTTGTGTTGGGCCGTATTGCCCAACTCAGGTTCTACCATTATGTTTTGGAGTGTTTCGAGCACATCTTGCTCCTCCAAAACATATTGGATCTTTATTGACCAAAGTTTATAATTGTCGCCGTTGAGCTTTTCACCTTTGTTAAGCTCTGCGACAATATTCTTAGAAGCGGTAGACATTTTCGATTCAAAAAACTGCAAAGAGAATGAAAAACACGATCAAAATTCGACGCATAAAGTTTCGATTCTTTAAACACTTGATAAGTTCCTTGGATGCGTTGAAATGTTACTCTAGAATCGAGAAGTTCACTATGTTCCCAACTACCATCTAGAAGTAACTTTCAAAGTATCCCTCTTACTTATCTTAAGTAAAAAGAAATCAGAAATAATACCCGTATGGTATTAGCAGCGGAAAATTACTTTGAAAAACATATCTTTCAAAATAGAATAGGTGAGAATTAGCGCAAAGAATTTTAACGCAACAATTGCCAAGCCACGAGACCTGTTATACACACCCATGGGTTAGATAACCATGGCCGGATCGTGGTAGGACTTGGAATTCTAAATTGCGCTATCCCGATTTAAGGACGGGACATAACCTATTTGAAAAACATCTTTTTCAAAAATTTGAAAGCACGTTGGCTAGTCTCCGTAGAGTAGAGCACAACGTCTCAAGTACATTGGCTAATCTCCGTAGAGTAGAGCACAATGACATGGCTAATCTCGCATGAAGTAGAGCACTATGGCTAATCTTCAAGGAGTAGAGCCCAATGAAAAACTTCATTAAAAACGTTAGTTCCGTATGAACTAGTCGGCACTGTGATTAGCCCCGTATGGACTAATCGGCACATTCGAGTTTGACCAAGGCCATTTGTAACCCCGTATGGGTCATTTGGCAAGTTTGCAATCGACCCAGACCATCTGTCGGATTGGTCGACCAAAAAAACAAAATTGGTCGACCAATTTTCGAAATCAACTTCTTCTCGGTCAGGGCCTCTGCCCTGACCGGGGCTTGGCCAAAGGCCGGCCAGGGGGCCTGGCCCCCTCGGCCAGGGCCGGCCAGGCCCTGGCCTCTGCCAGGGCCGGCCGGCCAGGCCACTGGCCGGGGCCAGGGCTCCTGCCCTGGCCTCGGCCAGGCCCTGGCCTGAGGCCAGGGCGCTGCCCTGGCCTCTTGCCAGGGCAGCCTGGCCGCTGGCCGGGGCCAGGGCTCCTGCCCTGGCCTCGGCCAGGCCCTAGCCTGAGGCCAGGGCGCCAGCCCTGGCCGCTGCCAGGGCCGGCCTGGCCGGCAGGCCCTTGGCCAAGGCCGGCCTGGCCATGGCCGGTCATGGCTTGGCCATGGCCGGCCATGGCCAAGGCCATTCGGCATTGGCCGGCCATGGCCCCTTTGGCCATGGCCGGCCACCCCCTTTGAATGGGGTCGCCGCACTTTCTCCTCCCCCTTGATGGGGTGGTCGCCGGTGGTTATTAGCCGTAGCCAACCCCCTCCGCATGGGGAGAGGGGGTGCATGGTCTTCATAGCCCATTTGGCCATGGTGCACATGCACCAAATTTTCCTCTTACCCGATGGAAATAACTTCCATCATCTTCCTCGATGAAGCACCCGTTCGTCGAAGAAATTAGTTATCTCTTAATGGCCGTGTGCCAAAAATGAATAACGTACTACGTGAACGGTCGGTTCTTCCCGTCACGGAGAGTTCCTACCATATCCGTAATGATAGGAGACCCTAACGTGAAAAGAACAACCGCTGTGTTCTCTCCGTCACGAAGCGTTCCTACTATATCCGTAATAGTAGGAGATCCATTCGTGAAAAAGACAACGACTCGTTCGTAGTTTCGACGGGGCGGTGGATTGACCTGGGCGAACCCATATGGCTCTGATACCAATGAAGGATCATGTCCAAAACAAAGTTAGGATCGATAATTAAAGTGGAGACTTACGCTTGCGTATGCGGAACGATAGTCTCGGAACTTTGCCTTCGGATTCGCCACGACGGATCGAGTCTTCTCACGAACGGAGTAAGGCTACTAATCCACAATCTAAATCTCTATTTTAGATTAAGAACTTGGAAGGAGGGAGAGGAAATATTTCTGCAGAGCTTCGCTATGAAGAAGATGCATGCATGAATTTCATGCAAATGTGTAAGGAAAATGGCTACCCTTGGGTCTTATTTATAGCCCCCAAGGTAGTTATTTTAGGGTAAGTTGTTCCTTTGGAACAACTTAATTAAGGTGTACCATGATACATGGCACATTATAAGCTTAAGTTGTACCATATGCATGGTACAACATAAGCTTAAGATATTCCCCCTTTATTAGCCATATGTCGCATGCACTTATGCATATATAATGCGACTTTCCCGTTCATCCAGAGATCCTCTCCGCAAGGGAACAGATTCCCTTTGTACACGACTTTGTGTACGCGACGTTCGAGGTCCGTAATCCCTCGTACATCCCCCACAAGGGTGTACAAACGTCTTCCATATCCAACACGCGGAACATCTCGCCTGCCCCAGAGCTGAGATTCCGGGTATGTGTTTAAGTTTTCATTTAATTATTCGCAGTAGTTAGATCCCTCTTGGGGTGGTCAGATCCACCCCAAGTTGGCAGAGATCCTGGCTAATAGGGTCTGGTTCCTTAGGGTTGCATGTTAATTAGATTAACATAAAATTTTTTCAGCTGCATTTCTGTCTATGTTCCGTCCGACTTAGGACGGGACTAGAGTTTTTGTGCCCTAAGGGTCCCAGAAAACCCTTCAAAGATATATACTCGGCCGAGTGGCAATTATACTGAAATTAAGAAAAGAAACAGAGAGTTGGGTACAGCAGACTTCCCTCGTTTGTGCACCGCTCGGACGGACGAACTTATGTGCTCGGCCGAGTGGCTAGTGTACTCGGCCGAGTGAATCTTGCTTTCTGCTGTTTGGCTCCGTTTGGGCTCTAATCTCTGTTTTTCTTCCTCCAGTCGATTTCATCCTTCTCCTAAGCTTCGAGCGCATTCCTGGAGTGCTCCTCATCGCCTTGTTCATCCTCCTAATGATAGATATCCCTTTCTCCTCTCCTGTCAAAGAAAAATAGGACCCGTTATCACGAAATTTTCAGGGAAACGACTCAAAACACTAATAATTTCTAAAACAAAAATAAAGAACAAAGTAAAAATAAAGCGAAAACCGTCAGGTTGCCTCCCAACAAGCGCCCGTTTAAGGTCTTGAGCTCGACCCCCTTGGATTTTCAAATTAATGCGGGATATTGGGTGCATATGAGATGCACCCGTCGAATTTATCGGGAAGAACGCTTAAATTTGGATGTTGTGGCGGTGTGTTCTTCCTCGGTGACCTTTCGTCTCGGGTAGTGTTGGGGGGTGGCTCCCCCAAGCTAGTGCTTGATCCGGGCCTTGGCTCCACCGGTGACACCGATTTTCGTATTGGTGGGGCTTTCTTTGGAGTCTTCATCTTTGAGAGCTTGTAGAGCTCTCATATTCTCGCGACATCAGCGTCGCCTTCATCAATTTCCATGGAAGGGTCGGGGGAATGCTCCATCTTTTCTTCTTGGCCCAAGTCCGTCCCTTCCTCAAAATCATCCTCGAATAGTGCGCCGAGGGAATGGGGGATCGCCTCCTCAATGACCTCGTCAAGGAGGTCCATATAGGCCAGCTCCTCATGATAAGGCATGTGTTTCATTGCCTTGGGTATATGAAGCTCCACCTCGATGATGCCGACGTTCAATGTTAGAGTCCCTTCACGTACGTCGACAATGACACCGGCAGTGGCGAGGAACGGGCGTCCAAGTATTAGCGACGTATCTCCCTCCTCCTTGACATCCATGATCACGAAGTCGCATGGCAAACATATGCCCCCGGGACTTGTAACGGGATATCCTCTACGATCCCTACCGGCCTTGTGATCCGACCATCTGCTAGTTGTATCCGCATGTCGGTAGGCTTCAATTCTGTGCCGGTGTTTAGTCTTCGGAACATAGAGAGGCATGAGGCTAACACTAGCCCCTAAGTCCACTAACGCCTTTTGTAGAGGGACGCCGCCTAAGGTGCAAGGAATTCGGAAACTCCCCGGGTTTTTGAATTTAGCGGGCTCCTTCTCTCTCTTGGTGAACCAAGTCCCCTCCTCAGCTAGCATTATTTTCTCCTTCCTCTTTCTTCCCGTTATCAAATCCTTTAAGAACATGGCGTATGTCGGGATCTCCACGATAGCGTCGAGGAAAGGAATATTGAGGCTTACCCCTCTCAAATATTCGAGAAACTTGGCTAGTCGTTTCTCCATCTTTGCTCTAGCAAGCCTATGAGGGAATGTGATCGGTGGCATAAAACGCCTCTCTTCAATCAGTTGCTCCGCTCTGGACTTTTCTTCCCCTTGCGGCTCTTTCTCCCTCTCAACTTCAATGACCGGCTCACTTGGCTCTACTCTCTACCACGGGCTCCTTGGTTGGGATCATGACGGGGGTGGTATCCTTCCCGCCTCTCGTAGTAACTGCAACCACGGCGTTGATATGTCCGGTGGTGCCCCGTGGATTTTGCTCGGGTTGAGCCGGTAACTGTTGACTATTTCGATTGAGCAACGCAAGTTGCTCCGAGATTTGGCCTACAACGGTTGCAAGGGAATCTTGGCTCGCCTTCAAGGAAGCATTAGTCTTCTTCTGCTCGGCCATAAACTCCTCCACTCAAGCTTCAAAATCGGAGCGTTGTTGAGCTTGTGGAGGGTTTGGATTTCTCCACCCTTGATTGTATCCGAGCGGCCTATAGGGTCCCACTTGTTGCTTTGGTGGGAAATTTTGTTGCGGAGGCCCCCTTGGTGGATAATGTTGTTGTTGTTGTTGTTGTTGTTGTTGTCGAGCTTGATGAGGTAGTTGTTACGGGGGGTTCAATGCTCCATCATTGTTGGTATAGGAGAAACTGGGATGGTTTCTAGTGGCCGGATTGGCCCAATATCCTTGGTTCCCCGCGACGTATTGAACTTGCTCCAAAGATCCCTCTCCTTGTTCTCCTCCCAGATACATAGCTTGGGATTGGTCTTGCCAATCACACATTTGATTTGTTGGTGTGGATGTGGAAGGGGTTCCTTGGGGCTCCGTAATATATTTCTCCAGTCTCTCCACTACCTTGTGGAGAGAACCGAACTTGTTGGTCAGCTCCGCTACGGCCTTGGCCTCATAGATGCTAGATGGCTTCAAGGAGGACGAAGAGTGTCCTCGCTCGTCGCCCCATTGTTGATTATTTGAGGCCATCTCCTCAATTAAGGCCGTAGCTTCGTCGGGAGTCTTCGATAAGATGGCCCCATTTGCCGCGGCATCAATAATCTGCTTGGTCCCCAGTTGGAGACCATTGTAGAAGCTATGGACTAGCTCCCAATCTTCAATGCTATGGTGGGGGCACTAATGCTGCAGGTCTTTGAAGCGCTCCCATGCCTCGTAGAGTGTCTCTTGAGGTCCTTGCTTGAAGGACATGAGAGCACTCCTAATTTTTACCGTCTTGGAGGGCGGATAGAACTTATCGATAAACGCGCTCGCCAACTCATCCCATGTGGTAAAGACTCCTTCATCTTGCGTCCTCAACCAATAAAGAGCTTTATCCTTTAATGTGAAGGGGAAGAGGCGCAGTCTGATGGCATCTAGGGTAACGCCCGGCATCTGGAAGGTGGCGCACTTTGATAGGAAGAGCTGGATGTGGTAGTGGGGATTTTCATGGGCGTTCCCATGAAATGGATCCTGCTGCATCAGAACCACAAGCCCGGTCTTCAACTCAAAATTCTTGTCGGCCGCCAACTCCGGCATGGCTATGGACGAGGTCGTGGAGGAAGTCTTAGGCCGGAGCCTATCTCGAATGGAAATAATCCTTGCCATTCTTGCCGCTAACTCTTCAGGCGTCTCCCGGACGTTCATAAACCTCCCTTCCGTATCGGGTCTCCTCTCCGCTCTTATTCTCCGCAATGTACGCTCGATCTCAGGATCAAACAGTATATCAATGGGGTTCGCTGTGGATCTCGTGTACATGCACGGAAAAACAAAGTTTCAAAGAAGTGATTAGCACAATGGAAGGGTTAGATAAAAATAAAGAAATAAAACAAAAAGAAAGAAATAGCTAGGGTGGTAGGATCAAACACAATCGCCTCCCCGGCAACGGCGCCAAAAACTTGATCGCGCCCGGGCGTACACCCTAAAGAGCGACCGTGTAGTTTTACCGCAAGCGCACGGTGTAGCGGCGAGCGGGTATCGAACACAGGGAGGACGTATGACAGTGCCTTCTCCGAACAACCTGGCTATAGGGACAGAAGAGTAGGAAAGTGCCTTTCGGCGATGTTGTCACAATTGTCAAACAAAGTATAGAGATATAAAATCAAATAAAGACGCCTAGGGAATAGGGAATCCCCGCTACTCACCGTATCTCGTCATTGTGATTCATCGGTCTCACAATAGCTTGGGTAGAATGTCGGGTGAACTAGTTGCAACTGAATGTAAAACCTAGCTCACGCTCTCGCGCTGTTGCCGATCTATAGCGAACCTAGGTTCGGGTCCAATCTCCTGCAAACCCTAGCCTAGGCAAGCTAGCATTTGGATCAACGTCATCGTTCAATCGCATCCCGAGCCCACTCTCGTGCAAACTCGGGCTACGACCTAGGTTGGGATAGTTCCTACCCGTCCAATCTCTTGCAAACGGGTATCGGTATGGAATTGCAACCGAGAATCCTAGTATCGGTCCAATCTCTTGCAAACCGATACTTCGGAAACTCAATTTCAACCCAATTCGGATTTCTAGGGTTTCCTATCGATTTGGGATCCAATCTCTTGCAAATCCCAATCGATATGAACACCTAGCTATCCGTAATATATCGATCCCAAACTAACCCTAATAGCAATTCTAGCAATAGTTCTACCAAATCATCACAAATCGGAAATTGGGCTCGTAGGGTTCATCCCCACGCCCTAAGATGTTAAGACTACTCACAAATCATATTGCTAATGAAAGAATAAACAATAGAAATAGCAATGGAATTCATAGCAATAATCAAAATAGCAATAAAAATAGGATTTTTAATAGAGAGGGGGACAAACCAATGTTGCTTTCCAAGAATCCAACAAAATAACACTTTTCTCTCCTCTCCAATCACAAGAATCAAACTCTAAAAAGTCTAATCTAAAAAGGCTGCCAAAAGCAATAGAAAAACCCTCTAAACTAGGTTAGAATCAGGGGTTAAATACCCCCCAAAACTGCCCAAAAATTCGTGACCAAACTGCCCCTGCGTAGTGACCGGCGCCCCGTTTACGGTTTGGGCGCGGTGACGTTTTACCGCAAGTGCACGGTTAGTGTAGGGTGCGGGTTTATCGAACACAGGGAGGTGGATGGCTTGAGTGGCTACTAGCCTAGCCTAGGTCGTGTGCTAGCTACGCGGATAATATGGGTGAAGTGTAGAAATAAAAGGAAGAAATGAAAAAGACACGAAATGAATCCCCGCTAACACGGGCTAGAGCACTCATGACACTTGGCATTTGACTTGACCCAGGGTGAGACATTGCCCCAAAAGGTGGTACCTAGCGTCCATGGCCCGATATTCCGGTCGGTGCCAAGCACGCTAGGCCTACCCGGTTCCGGACGGTGGGCATTCCCATGTCCATTAACACCTTCCGAAACCGGGAGCATTAAGGTCACAATGATATCTCCCAACACCTCGTCCAAGCCGCTCCCGCGCGCGAGGACTCGATGTCAACGCTCGGGGCGTGAGCTATGGCTAGGGAGTCAACCGCCAAGTTTATTCCCCCTTGGCCCGACGGTCAGAGGCGGTCTTTCTCCCGCCAATGACAATGAAACACCCCCGCGTAACCCTAATGGCCAAATAGGTCAAATGTGATTTCTAGCAATACATCGAAGCAGATCTTGACAGGACAAGCATCGGACCCCAATCCCCAACACAACTAGTGTGTTGCCGTACGAATTGGACTCAGATTGCTAGAAATCCCCATTGACACATTTCATCGAACACATGCCATGCAACCAAGCCAAATGTAAATTTCCAAGCATCAATCCTACCCTAACCCGTATTAGGGTTCATCAAACACTACTCAATGGTAAATAACATAAAAACAAGCAATAGAAAAGACATACAAACGTTCACCATCAAGCAACAATGAAAACAACACAAAACAATAGAAAATGAGAGAAGAAAACACTTAGCTTGCAATTGAGTCTTCAATCCATTACAAGATTTATTAGAAGATAAAACCTAATCTAACCTACCCTAATCCTCCCAACAAAGGGGCTGAAAAAGCCCTAAAAACTAGAGGAGAATCCTCTCCAAGTCGTGCCCCCAACCCCTATTTAAAACCCCTCAAAAACCCTCTTGGGTCGGGTTCAAAACTGTCAAAAAAGGCCCACCCGATCGGGTGAAAACTCACCCGATCGGGTGGAACAAACAGAGAGCTCAGATACGTAGAAACAGATCTCACCCGGTCGGTTGACAAGTCAACCGATCGGTTGAAGTGAAATTCCAGACTGCAGCCAGTTTCAGCACATAGCTGCGCTTAGAAAATTCCAGAAAAATCTAGGAAAATCGGATTTGGGCATGCGACCTATCGTTGGAAAGCTAACGACGATGCCGACGCTAGAAAAATAAGAGATCACCCAAAATCCTTCTGGAATGGTAGCAGATATTCAATGAATGAGCAGCGGTGCGCGAAAGCGGAAGAAAAGGCCACCCGATCGGTTGAAACATCAACCGATCGGGTGAGCCGCTTGTTGCTTTGGCCGTCGGGCTTCGGGAGCTTCAACCGGTCGCTGAGGAGAACGGGTGGTGTGATCGGGTCGTCCTTCGGAGGAATCGGCTACAGATGAACCGATCGGGTGAAGGTCACCCGATCGGTTGGAATTCAGCTCCATTTTCCCGAGAACTCTGTTGGGATGAACCGGTTGGCGAACCGATCGGTTGACCTTGCGCTTCGCTCCATCTTCAGTCCGGGTCGGACACGCATGCATCACCCGATCGGTTGGCTGTGTCCAACCGATCGGGTGGGGGCTGAAAAGTGGCAATCTTGGTTGTTTGGCCCCCTGGATCACGTGTGACTCCTCCCGTTGCTCCGGGGACTTGAGATATCATCGTTAAACGTCCCCTACGTGGGCAATCTCCTGCAAACATGGAGAAACAAAGAAAAGTGAAAGAAAACGAGAAAATACGAGAAAACGAATAAAAGACGGCGGAAAATACGGAGAAACACAAAAGAAAACGTGCGTGAATATATGAAATATAAACGCACGTCACGTAGCTCCAAAATCGTGATTTCCGCTACAGGCAGCGCTGCTCACTCGGCCGAGTGACAAATGTCGCTCGGCCGAGTGAGAAACCCTGACGGATTCCAGTAAGTCTGGGGTCTCGCTGGTCGGCCGAGTGACTCCTTCACTCGGCCGAGTGAGACACTAAAAATGCCCATTCTGAGTGTTTTTGCCTCCTCGTCGCTCCTACGACGTTCTTTCTTCTTTCGCTCCTCTCCAATCTCAAAATACCCCTCAGGGAAGTCTTTGGTGACACTCCGGAGTGGGTGTATCTCGGAATCACTCCATATCGCTCCAAATCTCCTGAAATACGACAAAAACAACAAATCGTGAAAAGTATCGCAATATTGTCGATAAACTGTGAAAAACATGATTTGAGCGATCTAAATGGCATGCAAACATGCGGGAAAAAAGGTGTAAAATACGGAGTGATCAGAGCGTGAAGATGACATGAGAGAGCGCTTTCCGCACTTATTTCCGGAGCCGTAGTTGATGTTGATTACGAGGGCGGAATCATTCCTAAGGTGGGGAGGCTGTAACAGTCAGTTTTCGATCATACATTCTTCATGCACGTGCTTTTGAACGTGCACGTATTTATTTTAGACTTTGTTTGTTTTTGAACACTTTGGTGTGATATGCTGTTGTGATCGTCTCTGAGAGTAGTAAATTGTGGCACTATTTTGGAACAACATTTCTTGAGTCGTTCTCTCACGATTTAACCTTATTTGAAGAGACGTCGCGGTTTTCGCTTTTGACGTGAGACGTTTCTAGTTTTAGTTTTGTCCCTTGACGTCAAAATTGAGAACCGTCTTCTTAGTTTTCTTTCTCTCGTCACCCCGATCACCCCAATATTTATTTCACAATTTTTGGATTTCATTTGACCTATTTTACATTTTTGGCCAAAGCTTAAAATATTTCTAAATACCAAGTTTTAAAGTATTTTCGACCCAATATAATTTCTATTAGATTATAACTCTTCAAAACATTTTTGACCCAAATCCTAGCCCCTTGGCCGCACCCCTATTGCTAGAGATATAGTATGTGTGATTTTTTGGGTTAAAAATTGATTAAAAAGCAATTTTAATTCAAGTTAAACCCTAGACTTGGTCAAACCCATCTATACTATATGTAGGAGGCTTAGGATACACATTTCCCTCAAGCAAACAAGCCCTAGCCATCACAAAACCCCCCAAACTTTCGCATCCACACTTGCGACGTTCGTCGCAACCGCAACCCCAACCTCGCAGCCGCCCAGCCTAACCGAGAGATTTCCTCGTTTTCCCTCGGTCTGACCGAGGCCCCGATCCGCACCACCGCTCCGCTCCGCACCAAGCGCCTGCTGCATTCTTGCAAGCCCCGCTCCCCGCTATGATCGAGAGCTTCTCTCGGTCTGACCGAGAGAAAGCCCCGCATCCCGCTCCACTCCGCAACATTGCAACTGCAACGTTGCAACCCCCGCAGCGACCGACGCCCCCGCTCGATCTGACCGACCCGATCCCCCGCTCCGCACCAAACCCCCGCTCCGTTGCAACCTGCATCGCTGCAGCCCCCGCTCCCAAGCGCCCGACCGACGGATTCTCCCGCACCGGCCCGCTGTGACCGAGTGCCCACGCCTTGCAACGCACTCTACAGTGCAGCGATCGGCTGTGCGCTATGATCTCTCGGTCTGACTGAGAGATTCTCTCACAGCGGCTCGGTCTGACCAAGCGACTTTCGTCGCAACCCCGCATCCATCGCACCGCTTGCAACCGTAGGCCCCCAAGTTCTCCAGAGTTGTTATGGGTCCCCCATTGACCCCTAGAACTGCTGTGGGTCCCACCCAAGAGTTTTATCTCCGTTGTTTTGTCTATTACGACGTTGCGATATGTCGTAGCCCTTCGTCGCACGTCCTAGCATTGGAATCTTGGTTTGTTGATCTGGTTGCTGCCCAGACTATTCGAGCGAGGAATCTGATCTAGAAATTGGACTAGGAGCGCATTCTTATATTCCAACCCCTAGCGTCGCTACTCGACGCCAGTGTAGCTTTCGCGTCGTGTTGAGGTAACGTTTTTCACCCCTAGGACCCCCAACCACAGACTGTTAATCAAGATTAAAATTGATGTTTTTAAATGTTTTAGAATCACTAATCAAGATAATTTAAATTGGGAATGTAGGCGGGTGGACTTGTGCACGTAGGTTGTTTGTGAATTTGGACTCTTTGGACGGTGTTTTTCAGACGTTTGAATTCAGGCAAGTGAAACTTGCACGTTGCTTGTTTAGGCCATGTTTTAGGCCACTTTTGTACTGTAGCGTAAAAGAGACTAGGCAGTGAAATGATAACTGACTAGACGCCTATTTGATCTAGTTTGACAACCAAACTAGATCCGTCACCTCATTTGATCTAGCTTGACAACGAAGCTAGATCCAACCCCTTTTACCTGCTATGTTCATGCTGCCATGTCATCCTTACATTTGTAACTGCCATGTTTAAATTTCTTATCTGTACACATTTAAATTACAGCTTGCCATGTCATGCCATCCATGTCTAATTGTTGCATTCGTAGCACACGCTACTACACTTGTAATTGCTTGCTCAGGCTAGGCACCTGCATTGCAGGCACAACCCTATGCCAAAAACACTTCCTAGCTCGTGATCCAGAAGCGAGCATTCATGTTCGGGGGTAAAGCCCTGGCTCGATACACGTGGAGGGGTAGGGTTGAGCGACCACTCAACGTAGAAGTGTGCCCGTACAGCCACTTCAGCTGTAAGGCGTGAACTCTGTGCACGACTTGAAAACGTGACTTGTGATTGTTAGTTGGTTTCTACTCTTGCCATGCCATGCTAGATGCTTGTTGTACTTGTTTCCTTACCTATTGCACTCATACTATAACTGTCATATCATTGCATGCTTTTAGAACTGCTAGGTTGCCTTGCTTTACTTTTAGTTTCCTTGCACAAGTCTTGTAGACTTGCTGACATGTGCCCCTCTCTGTTTTGGGTGTCACATGTTAGACCCTGAGCCAGAGACCGTTGCTGAGGACGAGGTGTTCACTGACGCTGAGCCTGAGCCTACATTTGACGAGGAGTTTGTGGACACCGGTGACCAGTCTTAGAGACTGTTCTGAGTTACTTCTGTTTTAGGTTGCTGTTAGTTGTCGGTGCGTAGCACCTTTACTTTTCGTACGTTGTACTTTTGTTGGCCATGCTTGGGCCTTTAGACTCTTCTTCTTTCCAGCCTGGTGGCTTTTCTGTGATGTTGAAACTTATTTTTGGACATTCTGAGATTGGTTATTTATGTCTCTTTCTTTATTATAATTTTTGTTCCGTATCGCACTTGCAGGGACCTCACTCGGTTTAAATCCAGACGCTTTACAGACTGGAGCCTCACATGTCCAAGTCTGAGCGGGCCTTCTCACGTCTTGCCTCCATTTTAGGGAAGCGGGGCGTGACAGTAGAAGTTGCCAAAAAACAACTGACTGGAAATGCTCGGAACTGGTGGGATACTGAAGAAGATCGTCTTATCAAGCCCATCAACTGGACCATGTTTTGAGAGCATTTCGACGCTCAGTATTTTCCTCGATTAGCCAAGAGGGAACTGCAGCAATGTTTTATCAACCTAGAACAAGGCAATCGGACTGTAGACGAATATGAGGCAGAATTTTTGATGCTTAGTCGATTTGCCCCACATCTGGTGGAAGATCCCGAAGACCGTGCTTATCAGTTTCTCTAGGGACTAGACATGGACATTCAGTCTTCAATGTCTTCGACGAATCCGACTACATATCAGGAAGTGTTGGATGCTACTAAGAATCATGAACTTATTGCGAAGCGTAAGAAGGCGCTTCAGATTGGATGGAGTAAGCGTCCACCGGAGCCACCCAGGGGCAACCTCTGACCTACTCAAACTCAGTTCAAGAGGCCTGCTGCCCCGGCCAACAATCGACCCCAGCTAGTGTACTTCCACTGCAAGCAGATGGGTCATGTCATGAAGGACTGCAGAGAGCTACTGAATCAATGCCTGTTATGTGGAGCATCTGCACATGCTACCAGAGACTGCCCTCGTTGCACGAACAAGCCAATGACTGCTGGACCTTTTGGGACTATTCAGCATGGAGCTCCTGTACATACTCAGCATGGACCACCTCTGGCTCCACAACAGAAGGCTTTAACATTGGCGAGGCAGAACCAGCCAAGACATCAGATTTTCAACATGACAGCCGCGGAGGCTGAGACGGATGAGCAAGTGATATCAGGTATTACCTAAACCCTTCTTTTATAATGCTTATGATATATGCATGTGTTACTTGTTTATCTTTTAGCTAAGATATTTCCTATGTACTAGGTGTTGTCTTAATAGCCTCTCATCCAGCTCTATCTCTTTTTGATTCTGGAGCCACTCATTGCTTCATATCCCGGGGATTTGTAGAGAAACATTCTATTCATGTTGACTCTCTACCAAATCACTTGAGCATCACTACTACAAGTGGAGTAGCGAAGACATCTACTGGCGATCGATCTTGCCCCATAGTGATTCATGGACATGAGTTGTTCGCAGACTTTATGATTGTCAACATGTCAAACTTCGATGTGATATTCGGCATGGATTGGTTAGGAAATTTCTACGCTACTATCGATTGTCATAAAAAGAAAGTAGTGTTTGAAATCCCTAATCATCCTGTGTTTGAATTCATGAGCGGAGACCGTTCTCTTGGGCATATCAAGTTTCGGGCCAAGCCGAACGAACTAATCATTGCATCGATGCAAGTTGAGCCCGAGAAACCTAGAGTGGTTCGAGACTTTGTAGACATAGTTCCTGAAGATATTTTAGGATTATCGCTTGATCGAGCTCTGGAATTCACTATCGACCTTGTGCAGAACATTCAACCTATTTCGATGTCTCCTTATCGCATGGCTCCTGCTGAACTAGAGGAACTTCGAAAACAACTCGATGACCGGTTGCAGAAGGGATTGATTCATCCCAGTGTATCTCCTTGGGGTGCGCCAGTTCTTTTGGTCAAGAAGAAGGATGGGTCGAGAAGGATGTGTGTGGACTACCGAGAACTGAATGAGGTAACCATAAAGAACAAGTACACGCTGCCGTGCATTGACAACATCTTCGATAAACTTGGCAGATCGCGAGTATTCTCGAAGCTGGATCTCCAAGGTGGTTATCATCAAGTGAAGGTCAGAAGTGAAGACATCCCGAAGACGGCATTCCAGACCAAGTATGGGCACTATGAATTTGTAGTCATGCCATTCGGTGTGACTAACGCCCCCATCAATATTCATGAACCTTATGAACTTGATCTTCTATGAGTTCTTCGATAAGTTTGTGGTGATCTTCATCGACGACATCTTGGTCTACTCAAAGGATGAAGAAGAGCATGCCAAGAACCTGCGGATTGTACTGAAGACCTTGCGACATCATCGGTTATACGCCAAGTACAGCAAGTGTGATTTCTGGCTAGACCTAGTCACCTTTCTTGGGCATGTGGTATCAGGAGATGGTATCTCTGTCGATCCGGAGAAGGTTTTTTCAGTCAGAAACTGGCCGACTCCTCGATCAGCTATCGACATCAGGAGTTTCCTAGGATTGGTGGGTTATTACAGTCGAGTCATCAAGGACTTCTCGAAGATTGCTGAGCCTATGACTCACCTGACAAGGAAGGATGACAAGTACGTATGGTTAGACTCTTGTGAGCATGCGTTTGGGATATTGAAGGCCAATATGACGAATGCACCAGTGTTAGCTATACCAGATAGAACTGGAGGATTTGAAGTCTTCTGTGACGCATCTGGCAAGGGCCTTGGATGTGTCCTACATCAGCATGGTCATGTGGTTGCATATGCTTCTCGACAGTTGAAGATTCATGCGAAAAATTATCCGACTCACGTCCTGGAGTTGGCTGTTGTCATCTTTGTCTGAAGATTTGGAGGCATTTTCTTTTGAGCGAGCAAGTCAAGATCTACACCAACCACAAGAGCCTGAAGTATATTTTCTCTCAGAAGGAGCTTAATATGAGGCAACAAAGATTGTTGGAGCTTATGGCTGATTACGACATCGACCTCCAGTATCATCCAGTGAAGGTGAATGTCGTACCAGATGCATTGAGCAGATTACCAGCGATCATGACTCTCTCAGCTCAATGGAGACTTCTGCAGGCTATACGTGAGATGGAGGTTGAAGTTATTTTACCCGGGACCTCTGCATCATTGATGAATATGCAAGTTCAGCCTACTATCGTAGATCGAATCAAAGCTGCTCAGACTGTAGATGCGAAGTTACAGAAGATCAGGGGGCAAGTTGAAGCTGGACTACAGACGGATTTTCTTATTCATGAGGATGGTTCCCTGAGATACGGTAGTAGGATTTACGTACCTTCAGGTGATATCAGAGAGGAGCTGACGAATGAGGCTCATAGCTCTTTCTATGCCATTCATCCTGGCAGCACCAAGATGTATAAGGATCTTCGTCTGAACTTTTGGTGGCATGGAATGAAGAGAAGCGTGGCTCGAAGTGTTGCTAAGTGCCTTATGTCTCAACAAGTGAAGGTTGAACATCATCGCATTGCTGGACTGCCTCAACCTCTGCCGATTCTAGAGTGGAAATGGCAGCAAATCACTATGGATTTTGTGACTAGACTACCTCGGAGTACTAAGCAGAATGATGCAATTTGGGTGATCGTTGAACGATTAACCAAATCAAAACATTTCATACCCTTCCGAGTGGGACAATCTACAGAATTACTTACTAAGAAGTATATGGAGGTAATGATCTATCCTTTACCTTTAACACTTCTTTTAGTATACGTTGTGATGTGATCGAAGATCGTGCAGGAGATTGTTCGGTTGCATGGAGTTCCAGTGAGCATCGTCTCTGACCGGGACACTAGATTCACATCTCAGTTTTGGAAGAGTCTGCAATCCAATTTGGATACCAGTCTGAGTTTCAGCACTGCGTATCACCTGCAGACGGATGGCCAACCAGAGCGTACCATCCAGATATTGGAGGACATGTTGCGAGCTTGTATGATGGATTTCAAAGGCTCGTGGGAAGATCATCTACACCTGGTAGAGTTTTCCTACAACAATAGATACCAAGCTAGCATTGGCATGGCCCCATTCGCATCACTTTATGGAAGGAAGTGTCGATCCCTGCTGAGTTGGATAACATTGGTGATCGAGAATTATTGGGCCCAGAGATGATCGTTGAAACTGTGGGTGTAGTGCGTAACATCAGAGACAAGTTACGCATTGTACAAAACCGGTACAAGCATTGGGCTGATGCCAAGTGTCGTCACATAGAGTTTCAACCAGGAGATCATGTTTTTCAGAAGATATCGCCAAATCGACGAGTGATACATTTTGGGAGGCGAGGCAAGCTCAATCCAAGGTTCGTTGGACCCTTTGATGTGTTAGAGCAAGTTGGAGAAGTGGCATATCGCCTACCTCCACCACCATCATTGGCGGGAGTACATAATGTTTTCCATGTCTCCCAACTGCGTCGTTATATCAGTGATCTTACGCATGTGGTTGATCATTCGGAGATCACGGTGCGACCAGACCTTACTTGTGAGCAGCAGCCTGTTCAGATTCTTGATCGACATCAAAAGGCGCTCAGGAACAAGGTCGTCGAGCTCGTGAGAGTGATGTGGCGACATGTCTCACCAGGAGAATCCACCTGGGAGTGAGAGGATGAGATGCGAGGACGTTACCCCTACCTTTTCCCTGCCCTATAGAGAATTCCGGGGACAGAATTATTCTAAGGAAGGTAGGATGTAACGGCCTGTATTTTAGCCGTGTTTGACTGTTGTGTGCATGTATTTTTACTTCGTTCATCCAGATATTTTTGTCCGAGTGATCTTTGTCTGCACGTCGACGCGAGCACGTCTTTATTTTTAGTTTTACCGTAGCGTAACTTTTGGCCTATTAACCATAACTAATTACTTTAAATAAAAAAATAATTACTAATTAACTAATTACTATTAACTAATTTATATTACTAATCACTTTTCTTAATTACTCTTACCAAATTACATTTACCCCAACCCCCAACCGTACCCACCTACACTAATCAACCCTAACCCTACATCATTTCATCTCATCAAAATACGGGTGAGATCCAACATCACATTCAAATCACCTCCCCTACCTCCAGCCATCCTCATCAAAGAGTTGTCTCCTCCCTCCCCTTGTTCTTAAACCACATCTATAGGAAGAACAAACTGTAGCAACAACAATGACATTCCATCTCCCAGCCACTTCATACACCAAATCCCACCACCACAACCACAAATCAGCCATCCTCCACATCATCCATACAACCCAAATCAAAACAAAATCTGAGATCAAAACAAATCATAATTGGGAAATCAAATCCAAAATCAACCCAAATTGGAACCAAACTCCAGAAATCGAACCCCCTGCATTGGAAGCCGCCAATCAGCCCCGCCCCAAGCTATCGGAGCCTCGCCTCGCCTCAGATCACCGCCCCATGCCCGCCCCTTTGCCAGTGCACGCACCACTGCACAGCACTAGGCCACCGCTTAGCCTATCCGCCGCCCGATGCGTCGATCCACCGTGCCCGGAACCGCCGTGACCGCTCCCCGATCCCCGATCCCGATCTGCACCGCCACACCCTGGGGTCCCCGCCGTCGCGAGCTGCCCGAAGCCACTGCCACACCACACCGGCCACCGCTGCACCGACTCTGAAGCCGCCGTCTGCCCTTGCCCGATCTCCCCTACGAGTCACCAAAAAAACGAAAAGAAGAAGAGCAGAGGAGAAGAGGAATCGGACAGAGAGAAAGAGAGGGTGAGGAGTTTAATAAGGTTTTATAATTATAAATAATAGTTTAAGTATATTATTATTTAAAATAAGTTATTAAGTTAAACTTTTATTTATATAGATATATTAATATAAGTTATGTTAAGTTCAATTATTAAGTTTAAGTTATTAATTTTTCTAGTAAGTTAAATAAGTTAAGTTAGTATTAATCAAGTTGATGTTAAAAGTTGTTAATTAAATCGTTTAAGTTAAAAATTCATGTTAGTTTATAAGTTATTTTATATAAAGTTAAATTATAAATTAATTTAAAGTTATTATTAGCAAAGTGATGTAAAGTTATAGTTTAAAGATTATAAGAGTTTGCTTAAGTTTTTTTAAAGTTATATTTTTTTAGTTATGTAACATGTCTTAAGTTAATAACTAAGTATAAGGTTAAGTTATTATAACTTAAATTAATAGTTAACATTAGTCTTCAAGTTAATGTTATAATAAGTTAGTTTAATATGTTAACTGGTTAGTAACTATTGGTCTGATATCACAATCTATTGACGTAGATAAAATGTGCCTCACGTTACCACCACCTGTACACCCAAACCCACATCAAGGCAAGTATTTATTGTAATTAAATTTGGGACAGCTGCTAAAATTAGTGCAAAATACCATTTTAACATGATCTTACTATTCCTGTTGCATCTGGTTAGGAAATGAACATTTTATTAATGTTTATTCATTAAAATAATAACCTTTCTTACTTGTCATTAAATTGAACACAAGCGGAACAGATGGTATGACACAACCCTCAAAAACATATATGAAACCATGCATCGAATACAGATGTAATGGAACTTAGTCAGCAAACAGACATACACAAAGAGCCCGGTTAGTTACTCCCGTCGGTTATATGTGACTAGTCTGGCTCGTATTCCAGTAGGGTCACATATGACTAGTCTGGCTCGTGTTCCAGTATATGGCGGTACACTTTGGGTGGGGTTGGTCCATTGTAGCAGTGTTCGCAAGTGTGTCTCGAACACGATTATGGCCCCTCCGATGAAGGCAAGCCATTTGGAAGCTTCACGGTAAACCCCAGTGATAAGGTGTATCGAGAACATTTTACCTACACAGGTATGGACTTATCACGAGCACAAATAATCAAATACTCAACTTACGACTGTTTTACTTTTAAATTGCAAATCCTTGTATGCTCGTACTTTACTTTCTGCACTTATCATTCATAATTGTGTACTAACGCTCTTTTGTCCTTTATAGTTGTTCTTCGTTTCATTACTTTAAATATCTTGTTGAGCTTATCGCTGACATATATTTCAATGTATTTATGAAATATATGTTAGGTTCAGAGACAGTGTACCTCGAGCACCCTACTTTTGAGGATACTATCACAGAAGTGGACCCCGCTGATCAGAGCTACGAGGACGTTGAGATCATCCCTGCAGAAGGCTAGAGCGGGACATTTCTATTTCAGTTTTATTATTTAAATTGTTGTTTTCAGGTGTGTTTGCTTTCAGCAGATTGTATGGCCATCCTAGGCCTTAATTGCTTGTGTACTTTTCTTTGGATGCTGGTATTTGTAATGTAATGACTATTTGTGCTGCTTCTAAGATATTCACGTGCAGCGACATGCTTTTGCTAATTAACGCTTATTGTACTTAAGTCAAAGAAGAAGGAAAAAAATAAGTACCTCTTCTTTGCTTTAAGCACATGCGGACTCGATCGCGTTCTCGCTTCCAAGTATAATGGGAAGCGAGGCGTGACAGGTTAAGTGGCAAGCGGGTATCAAATCACATGGAGGACTAATGATGGTACTCTATTTTAGTTACTAAGCTACTTGGTGGAAAATCATTTGAGAATGGATGATGTAATGATCATTCGAGTATTAATGCAAATTCAATAAAATAAGTCGTCTAGGGCTAGGAAATCCCCACTATGGATTTTCAAGTTATCAACGTGAGTTATGAAAAACCATGCAATCAAACTTGGTTAAAGGTGAACTTGCCGCAACTCTATAGAGAACCGCCTCACGCTGTCGCATTTTTGTAGGTGTATAACAATCTAAATTAGAGCCTCGCTGTCGCGCAAGCCTAACGCAAACCACTAGCATTAAGATCGACAATTATGTCCAATCCCAACTCAAGCTCGCTGTCGTGCAACTTGAGTTCAAATCTAGATCGTGATAGTTCGTACTCGTTCACCGTCGTGCAATGAGTATAAGTATAGGAGGACAATAAAAATGCTAGCTTTTGTCACTGTTGCGAACCAAATCTAGGAAATTTCGATTGTAATCCTAAATCGAATATCTAGGGCTTTCATTGGATCAAGATCATCTGTTGAGCTTACAAGATCCAAGAGAAATCCTTATCTATCCGTAGTAAACTAATCAAGATCTAACATTTCTAATAAGTCTAATATCATGGCAATTCAATAGATCTCACAATTCAAACATTAAATCCATATGGTTCATCCATTTGCCCTAGAACAAATGAATTACTCGCAAATCATATTAGAAATTGGTAGAGAGACAAGATCAACAGTAAAATACATCATGCAATCAAGATTCAACAAGAGATATAGCATAAAAATCAAAACTTGCAAGAAATCAAGACAAAGCAATATCGCCACGAAGCTTCAAAATAGAAAATTAAGATCCAATCTTCAATCTCTCGCCAATAAAAAAGCTTGACTAGAGTTAAAAACTCAAGAAAAATTATTCTAAGAAGTTTATCTGGTCTCTCCCAGGGCTGGAGACAAAACTGGGCTTAAAACATGCCCAAAAGAACCAAAAAATCAAGAACAAACTGCCCATACGCCGCCAGAAACCCTAGTTTTCCCGACGGGGCGTCTGCGCTACTCGGCCTGTTGGATCTGGATCTAAGCATAGAGGGGAGGGGGTGAATAGGCTTATTAAAAATTCTCGTGCAACCCACGAGAAATCACACGCAGTTAATAATCACAATCAGTGTAAATATGAAGCAATCATAGAATACACGCAGATATACCCTGGTTCGGTCGTCCCACGACCTACTCCAGCCCCCAAGCAAATACTAGCATTAATATGTTCCTTTTGTACAACTACAATGGGTCCTGAGGTCCCTGCCCCCCACCTAGAACGTACCACACTCCCCGAGTGCAGAACACTATCAACCTAGTAAATGCTCTATCTTGACAAGTCCCACTTGTCAAGACCCTCTTGTCTAGTCCCAGACTAAACAAGTCCCCAAAGGACACAAAAGTGGTAAAGTTTCCACTACAGAGATCATTACTACTATACACAAATAATAGTAAAAGAGTTTAGAGAATCTCAGAGTGTAGTCATAGTCGTCTCTGTCAATCAGCATTGGCCAGCTTTCGTTTGGCAAGATGTAGATGTCTCGTCACGTATGCAACTCAAGTTTCTGCTCTCGCTTGGATCCTCTTTGAATATTGCGGCCTTATCTTGATGGTGCAACAACAGTGAGTGGACAGGAACCTGCAGTGAGTGGAAAGAACCCTACAGTGCGTGGACAGAACCCAGCAGTGCGTGGACAGCCCCCCAGCAGTGCGGGCATAGCCCCTTGTTTGCTCTACCAGTCCACGTGCAGACCCTTCCTTGATGTTTTAGCAGCCTCCTCTTGGAATATTGCGGCTATGCTTTGAGTATTTGATTTCTCCTTGGAGCTTTGTGTTCTTCAATTGATCCTTGCAAACAAAGACAAGAGAGAGATAGTTAGCTTAATCTTTAATTAACAAACACAAAGTTGTGAAGGCAATAGTAGAGTAGAAATTTGCGATCTTCCCTTGATGATAGCTTGCTTGAAGATGCTACTTGGCTCTTGGAGAAGAGGAGTTTTGGCCTTGTGAGAATGTGCGGTAACGGTATTTATTCCTCAATGCAACTTGCGGCTATATGATGGATATGGGTTAGCTTTTGGCCTTGAATGATAGGATGCAGCAATGGGAGGACCTTTGGCCTTGGAGCTTGTAGCAAGATAGATGATGAAGGCTATTTGGTGTTCTTGCTTGCGGCTAGAGTTAGAAATCTAGAGTTTTGGCCGAAATAAACTTGATCTTCTTTTTGCTTTGGCCGCATTCTTCTAGGGTTTAATGTTGGCCGCACTCTTTCGTCCCCTTTGGTGGCTTGGTTTATATAGAAGAGGGTATGGAGATTTGTAGCTAAGGAGACATCCTAATGGTGATAGGATTTGGAGATTTGGAGGGATTCTATTTGATCTCATTGCAATACTAATTGAATTAGGATTTGGGTTCAAATAGGATGGGAGATTTGATAGGATCTTTAATTGATTTGAATCAAACAAGAGAGATTTGAAAAAGATTCTCCATATCTCTCCATATTGGAATAGGATTTGAATGGCAATGGGGATTTGAATCAATCTTAAATTGATTTGAATAAGATCCTCTCCAATTTGACTTGGTCCAATATTTGTAGCTATAGTCACCATCTCTTTGACCAAGTCCAAGTTGCTATATGAATAGAAATTTCCCCATCTTCCCATTTACTATATGAATAGCAATTTCTTTACTGCGTTGATTAAGTCATCAAATGTAGATTTACTACTGTGTCATTCCTGAAATACACTTAGCACACACGTTAAATTGTTCGTACACATTTGTTATCATCAAACTAGAGATCCTAGATCGTTGCTTCCAACAATCTCCCCCTTTTGATGATGAAAATCAATAAAAGATTTGAGCAATGAGAAATGTGTGAGTGAAGTGTGATGAAAGATGTAATGCATACGATGTATACAATGAGACGTTCAAGAATTACTAGCATGCACAATATAGCAATAATGATAGTGATAGACATGCTCCCCCTATTTTCAAGCTCCCGCTTGAACATATATTTCTAGTGCTCCCGAACATGTATTTCTAGTGCTCCACCTTCAACAAATAATACCAAATGTAGTGCCACTCAGCAAATAATACCAAATATTTTTTCAACTTTTCTCTCCCTTGTTATCATCAAAAGCATATTAATGAACTCAATCAAATATCACATGCAAAAATAAAGTATTATAAATTATAACTAGCACTTGCATGTCATTCTTCATAGAGTAGGCAATTCAATTTCAATGAAAATTGCAATTTAGACTTCAACACCATTGTGTAAGTGTGATAATTAAACATTGAAGTACAAAGGGAGATTCAATCAAGAACATCAACCAAACCAATCCACATTTTCCATTTAACATGAATATCACCTAGGATTGATTTTTCCCACCTCATTAGAAATGAGTTCAAGGTACCAAACCCCAAAACATAGCCTATAAGGACTCTTAGATGTGGGGTTGGCATTGTTTGACGAGTAAAATACACCAACGCTAACGGTTACCCATAAAGCATATGTTTGATATTCGTGGGTAGTGTACTTGCCAGGAATTGTATCCATTTTTCATACGGAGCTATATTGATGTATAAGTTTTTTTTTCATTTCTTTTTGTGCTCAATTTTTATTCATGGCAATACACATTATATCCCTTAGATTATTCAGTTATTATCAACCTACATGCACTTTCCAATATTCATAAGAAGAATCTCCAAAAGTACAACAAGTTTAATATTTGTGGAAGTGAGCATGTAGGTGTAGAAATCAAATTATTCATTTCATGGAACATGTCATGGCTACTAAATAAAGTCTAACATGTGCATGTAGCTATAACAATAATATAATGACTTCTACAAGGATATGAATGAACATTCAATAATACCACTTATAAAGATTCATAAAGAGGTATTCATTAAGCATAATTTTTTGATTTTGATTTTTTCATTTTTTATAATGAACTAAAACAAACTAAGATGCAAACAAACAAGCGCACAAACAAGAAATAAATCAAACACACACAAAAATCTATGCAGGTATGCAATGAATGCAAAGAGGAAAATAAATATACCTTCGCGTCGCCATCGACTAAGGAGCTAAAAATGAGACTTTTGATTCATTGCTCCTTGCCAAATCTCCATCTCACCTACGTGAAAGGTGTCATGTGTGACCTTGGAATCCAACAAGGTCCACTAGTGTTAGTCATCAAAGTTTTAGGAACCCACACTTGTTTGAACTTTATGTTTATGTTCCTAAACTTACAATAATAGGATGTGTGACCAACGCTATCACAAGTAAAGTACTTTGCATGCATATTTTTAACAATAGAAGGAACATTGTGAATTTTCTTAAATTTAGGCTTTTCAACATTTCTCAAACCAAATCCAAGGCCACGTCTATTATTGCCATATAATTGATTTCCAAGAATGATATCTAAAGCTTGTTTTCCTATGGATAATTTCTTAATGGACAATTCAAGACTAGAGACTTTGGATTTCAACAATGCATTCTCATTCACAAGCAAAGTACATTTAGTTATACAAGCTTTCTTTTTTTCCTTATCCTTCTTTTTAAATTCATCCATTTTCCTTTAAGCTCGTTATTTAACATGCACAATTTTTCATTAAGCTCGTTAATTATATAATCTTTTTCAGTTTCAAGCTTAATTAAGTCTTGCTTAAGCATGCTAATATTATTCAATAAGGACAAGAACCACAAGCAGCTTTTTCAAATGAGCTAGATTTTTCTCTTTTTAGCATGACAATGGTTGATTTGCATTCTTCAAGTTCTTCTTTTAAGCTTTAGATTCTTCAATCATATCATAGTTTTCTTTTTGCAATTCAAAACAAGAATTTCTATAGCATTAAACAGTATTGTCTAGCTCATCAATTTCTTCTTGCATTTTCTTAAAGAGCTCTGCTTTAGTATAAGATATTACCTCATCATTATTTACTATTAAGCAGAGTGAGGAGTGTGCTTCACTCTCTTTGAGCTCATCTCCATTATCCATGTCCCACGTTAGCATAACTGCTTTTCCTTTCCCTTTTGCAACCTGAGCCGTCTCTTGTGGGCAATTCCTCACATAATGTCCCTTTCTCCTGCATTTAAAACATTCAACTTTATCATTAGCAGTATTCTGTTTAGAAGTATTTCTAGCAGGATTATATTTATTGGATCGATTAAACCGTTGCGCCATCTCATCTCTTCCTTGCTTTGTCTTGATGTATCTACCGATTCCTCTTATATAAGATCATTTTCCTCGTCATCTTCGTCTTCCTCGCTAGCTTGAAGATCAAGTGGGTTTGGAGCTTTTTCCTTTGCCTCAGGTTTCTCTCTCTCCTCTATATTCAGCAACTCAAGCTCATGGGACATTAGGTTGCCTGTAAGTCCTCCACCCTCATCTGTGATAGATCTTTCGCTTCTTGGATGGCTGTGACTTTAGGCCTAAAAGAGATTGGCAGCGCTCTTAAAATTTTTCTCACTTGTTCAAGGCTAGAATATGGCTTATCGAGCGAGCTAGACTTGTAGACGATGTTGGTGAACCTCACAAATGTCTCTGATATGGACTCTGATGGTAGCATGCGAAAGCTCTCGTACTCTATGCTCAGAAGTGCAAGTTTAGACTCCTTCACCTGTGACGTTTCTTCGTGCGTCACCTCCAATGTATGCCATATTTCCTGCACAGTTAGACAACGTAAGATGCAATTGAATTCAGATTTATCTAATGAACAAATAAGCGCATTCATTGCTTTAGCATTAAGAGCATAAAGTCTCTAATCATTGTCGTCCCATTTATCATCAGGTTTAATCATATCAACATCTCCAACTTTAATGACAGGTGGCTTATAGCCTTTTTCAACAATTTGCCAAGCTTTATAATCAACAGATATAAGGTAAATTCTCATTCTATTTTTCCAATATGCATAAACTACACCATTAAATCTCGGGGGAAGAGATATGGACTGACCCTCAGAAAAAGCACTATCAATGGGGTTCATGGTCAATCCTAGGCTAGATCCTAATAAACTGGCTCTGATACCACTTGTTGGATCTGGATCTAGCCTGGAGGGTGAATAGGCTAATAAAAAATTCTTGTGTAACCCATGAGAAATCACACGCAGTTAATAATCACAACCAGGATAAATATGAAGCAATCACATAATACACGCAGATATACCCTGGTTCAGTCGCCCCATGAACTACTCCAGCCCCCAAGCAAATACTATCATTAATATGTTCCTTTTGTACAACTACAATGGGTCCTGAACTCCCTGTCCCCCTACTTAGAATGTACCACACTCCCCGAGTGCAGAACACTATCAACCTAGTAAATGCTCTATCTTGACAAGTCCCACTTGTCAAGACCCACTTGTGTAGTCCCAGACTAAACAAGTCCCAAAAGAACACAAAAGTGGTAAAGTTTCTCCTACAGAGATCGTTACTACTACACACAAATAATAGTAAAAGAGTTTAGAGAATCTCAGTGTGTAGGCGTAGTCGTCTCTGTCAATCAGCACGGGCCAGCTTTCGTCTGGCAAGATGTAGATGTATCGTCACGTCTGCAACTCAAGTTGCTACTCTCGCTTGGCTCCTCTTGGAATATTGCGGTCTTATCCTGATGGTGTGAATGGCCTAAACCCAGTAGTGCGTGGACTGAACCCTGTAGTGCGTGGACAGAACCATGCAGCGCATGGACAGAACCCCGCAGTGCATGCGTAGCCCTCCGCAGTGCATGCACAGCCCCTTGTTTTCTTAATCAATCCACGTGCAGACCCTTCCTTGATGTTTTAGCCGCCTTCTCTTGGAATATTACGGCTATGCTTTGAGTATTTGATTTCTCCTTGGAGCTTTGTGTTCTTTAATTGATCCTTGCAAACAAAGACAAGAGAGAGATAGTTAGCTTAATCTTTAATTAACAAACACAAAGTTGTGAAGGCAATAGTAGAGTAGAAATTTGTGGCCTTCCCTTGATGATAGCTTGCTTGAAGATGCTACTTGGCTCTTGGAGAAGAGGAGTTTTGGCCTTGTGAGAACTTGCGGCAATGGTATTTATTCCTCAATGCAACTTGCGGCTATAAGATGGATATGGATTAGCTTTTAGCCTTGATTGATAGGATGCGGCAATGGGGGAACCTTTGGCCTTGGAGCTTGTAGTAAGATAGATGTTGAAGGCTATTTGGTGTTCTTGCTTGTGGCTAGAGTTAGGTATCTAGGGTTTTGGCCGAAATAAACTTGCTCCTCTTTTTGCTTTGGCCGCACTCTTCTAGGGTTTAATGTTGGCCGCTCATTCATCCCCTTTGGTGGCTTGGTTTATATAGGAGAGGGTATGGAGATTTGTAGCTAAGGAGAAATCCTAATGGTGATAGGATTTGGAGATTTGGAGGGATTCTATTTGATCTCATTGCAATACTAATTGAATTAGGATTTGGGTTAAAATAGGATGGGAGATTTGATATGATCTTTAATTGATTTGAATCAAACAAGAGAGATTTGAAAAAGATTCTCCATATCTCTCCATATTGGAATAGGATTTGAATGGCAATGGGGATTTGAATCAATCTTAAATTGATTTGAATAAGATCCTCTCCAATTTGACTTGGTCCAATATTTGTAGCTATAGTCACCATCTCTTTGACCAAGTCCAAGTTGCTATATGAATAGAAATTTCCCCATCTTTCCATTTGCTATATGAATAGCAATTTCTCTACCGTGTTGACTAAGTCATCAAATGTAGATTTACTACTTTGCCATTCCTGAAACACACTTAGCACACACGTTAAATAGTTCGTACACGTTTGTTATCATCAAACTAGAGATCCTAGATCATTGCTTCCAACACGGCCGAGTTGAAATTCTTACTCGACCGAGTGAGAATTTTACTCGGCCGAGTATGACAGTCTGCAGATCATCCCAAAAAATAGAGAAGTCAGCCTGTCTTTCTTCAAAATCTTGGCCTCCATTTGGGCGAGTAGAGTTCTTACTCGACCGAGTGGAAGTCACCACTCGGTCGAGTACATTGTGGTACTCAGGCTGACAGATGTCATCATGTTAGCTTTGCTCGGCCGAGTAAGCTGCTTCACTCGGGCGAGTGAGCTGCCTCACTCGGCCGAGTGGCCTGTTTCAGAGCTCCTATCTTCTCCTCCTCGCTTCCTCGTCGATTCCTTCGACGTCCTTCTTCTCCCGCTCATCCTCCATCACTGTTAACTCTTCGATATGATCATGTGTGACGCTCCTGCATGCGTGAAAGTCCTCTAGGCTCCAAATTGCTCCCGATTGCTCCATATCTCCTGAAATGAGAGAAAAGTAGAAATAGTGAAAAGTGTCGAAATGTCGTCAAATAATCGTGAAAATCGCGATATGAGTAATCGAAATGGCATGAAAAAATTTGGAAATAAAGTGTAAAATATGAGCCTATCAAAATCTTTCAAGCTTACCTCTTACTCGTCCTCTAGGAAGATGAGTAAAGAGACGAACTTGGCGAATAAAAATAAGGAAAAATGAATGAAAGAAAAGGAAGGTGAAGAGGCAAAGATGTTAGATCGTTCTCTCAGAACTCGGGGTAGAATATTCAAATCGCACGAACAATGAATATAAACATGCTAAAGCTTTTCACTTCGATACCATTTCATATAGGTGCTTTTGATAGAAAAACTAAGAACATCGAAAATCTTATGAAATATGAAATCATTTTAGAATCAACATCGTCAAGGGCAAGTAAAACAATATACATAAACGTTGATAACACACTTTTCAATTGACCGGTTTCTACTCTGAGTAGAAGAGATATCACACATTTCAAATCAATAAGATTAGAAAAGGATGGTTTTCATGAATTTCACGCCAATATTCAATTCATGAACGTCGTTACACTCTAAGAAATCTCCCTAAGTATCAAAAATTACCTAGCTTAGGTTGTCATGTACATTTAGGTAGTCACTCTCTCACACATCATTGGATCCCCTTCCCAAGCTTATTTATAAGCGTGGTGGCATCAAATATATAAATACGTCTTTTGCCCAAATTTTCGTAGCTCCAAAAAAATAAGAAAGTAAGGAAGGAAAGAAGGGATCATGTATATACAATGGAAGTTCCCTTTTTTTTCTCTTTTCTCTTTTTTTCCTTTTTTTCTTTATACACAAGAACGATCCCAAATAAGATAGAAAGATATATATATTTTTTCTTTTGAGATTTTGGGATTCTTAGAGCTTATTCTTTTCAGCATGGGAAAGATGCCAATATAGGATTCACCTAGAGGAGATTCTCAAATGACTATAAGTATAGATATGATGTTCAAGATTTGTGGAGAAAGAAATATACATAATGCTCGGTTCATGTAAGGACCCTGGCTATGGAGAAAACACTAGATGGGGGGTTGAATAGTGTTTAAGCAATTTATAAAGATAGTTACACCAATTTAAATGCTAACCAACAATATAATGCAGAATTAAAATTAAACCCAAATAGAAACAAATGCAAACACAAGGATGTTTCAAGGGTTCGGATTACCCAAGTCACTTCCTGACTTGTTCCTGGTAATCCTACATCCCTTCCACCCGGATACCTCCGGATACTCAAGTTAGAACCCTAACTTGAGGTTTCCTTAAAACACACTTGTAGCAACCCTACAAGTGAAATCGAAATATAATCGATTGACATTGACTCCCACAACTTGGGAGCAAGCAAACCACTCTCACAACCCGAGAGCAAATCCAAATAAAGAAAGTTATGAAATATGAAAGCAACACTTACAATCACCTATGCCTTGAAGTAGAACTTACAGGAGAAGTGTGTTGTGTGTTGAAGACTCTCTTGGAAGAGAGGAAAATCCCTTTCTCTTGACTTCACCAAATGCCTAGAAGATGGTTCTTTGGTTCTAGGTTGGAGAGCAAGAGATCAAAGATTGGAATTCTTAGGGCTTTCGGATTTGAGAGCTTCTGATCTTGAGAATGAAAGCTTGAAAGATTTTGCTATGGAATGAGTAAGTAACTTCTCAATGGAATAGTAGATGCTCCTTATATAGGTTTCTCAAATCCTCAAAACAGAATTAGCAAAAACCCTTTTGGAATTCGTGAGAAAACTCTCAACGGATAGAATCTGCGCTTGCGACAGTCGAATGTTAAAAAAACCATAGTCGACTGTTGCACAGTCAGATAGGGTAGGTGAGAATTCATAACGGTAACTTACCACGTGGACAGTCGACTGATGAAGCATAGACATTCGACTGTTGAACCAACAGGCGACTCTAAATCCTTCTACAGGCGACTGGCTGTAAGTTGGGTAAGTTAAAGAATTCTGGAAAACATCTAGGATAACACGACAGACGACTGATAAAGAGAAGACATTCGACTGTTAATCAGAACAGATGACGTCCCCCGCGTTTCGTGTGTGCAAGTGTGCAATAAATGATTGGGGGCGTGAGATTTAAATATTTATAACCACAAACGCACGGTGTTGTAGTGTGGCTTGGGGGGTCGAACTCAGGGAGGCGTGGTTGTGCTTGTGTCAGAAAGGACCGGATTCACCCCATATGTGAGCTAGCCCGAATCGTATGATGGTTTGTCACAGAAAATAGAATGCGAGGGATAAACAATATAAAAGGAAACCCGGGACTTCGGCTTCCACCCTATCGTGCGATTCTCGCCAATACGACCTACGGGTAGGATAACGATCGGAATTAGGGTCTAAAGGTGAGACGTTGCCTCTAAGAGTGATGCCGGCGTCCCATAGGCCCGATATTCCGGTCGATGCCCAGGATGATACACTGGACGACCCGGGTTCGGTCAGTGGGCATTCCTATGTCCATTAACACTGACCGACTCTGGGAGCACTAAGCTCGCAATGATAACTCCCAACATCTCGTCCTGCCGCTCCCACGTGCTAGGATTCGACGTCTACGCTAAGGGCGTGAGCTATGGCTAGGGAGTCAACCGCCAAGTTTATTCCCCCTTGGCCCACGGTCAAAGGTGGTCTTTTTCCCGTCGATGACAATGAAACACCCCGCATTACCGATAGATTCCTAATCCCTATCGATTTCCTTGTCCTTTGGACGCATCGGGGAGAACCCACGAAGGGGTTTCCACCAAAATCCCAGATTTGGGAACTACTCACACATATTAGGTAAAAAGAAATCTTAACGAAAATCGACCGTTAAAAGCATGATCAGACGATTGAAAAGTAGTAAGAGCAATGCAAATAACACTATATTAAAGTTTGGTAAAGATCGGACAACTTACAAATATCTAGAAAATTACAGCCGTCAAGAGAGAGAAAAACAGCAAAAAATAACTACCTCCTGTTTTCTGGAAACCTAGGGTCTCTATTTATAGAAAACGACATCACCCGATCGGGTGAAGAATCACCCGATCGGGTGACCTGCTACGAACTTCGGCAGCAATCTTCAAAATTTCACCCGGTCAAGTGACACGGTCGGTTGGCGGAAGCTGCTCGTCGTTTGGATCTTGAGCGTCATCGGGTGAACCGGTCGGTTGATAAATCAACCGATCGGTTGGGATTGTTGTCCAAAAAGACAGAGACTTCGGAAGTTTTGGCACGGTCAGCCGGCCGTCGGGTGAGCTCTCCGGGTCATCTTCTTCGGGGAAACGGCTACAGGTGAACCGATCGGGTGACGATCACCCGATCGGTTGAGTTTCAGCTCCAATTTCCAAAGAGAGAGGTCGGGTTGAACCGGTCGGCGACCCGGTCGGTTGATACATTCGTTGCTTCAGCGGTCGACCGGGTCGTGCACGCGTGCATCACCTGATCGGTTGGCCTAACCAACCGATCGGGTGGGGGGCTGAAAGATGGAGATCCTCGTCGTTTGACCCCCTGGTTCACGTGTGACTCCTCCCGTTGCTCCAGGGACTCATGATATCGTCGTTTTATGTCTCATACGCCGGCAAACTCGTGCAAACATATAAAAACACAGAAAAGTGAAAGAAAACAAGGAAACACGAGAAAACGAATACAAGACGGCAGAAAATAGCGGAAAAACACAAAAGAAGACGTGCGTGAATATTTAAAATATAAACGCACGTCAAAATCTCCCAAGCTGAACCCTTCCTCGTCCTCGAGGAAGACGAGTGAGAGTAGGAGCTCGGAGGGAGAAAATAGAGAGAAAAGAGAGAAAGAAGAGAATTCTAAATCCTAAATCGCCCGTCAGGGCCACCAAAGCCAAAAACGACACACCAAGCAAGAAAACGGCAAATCACATCACTAAACCAAGGAATACGAGTCCAGACAAGTGCCGTGGGCCCACGCCGTGAAGCGCAAGTGAGTGTGGTCATGTGCTAGCAATCGGTGTCACTATCTACATCGTGCAGTAAGCACCATATATACAAATCCAAGAAATGACCCAAATATCGATTCGATTCAGAAATAGCGACGAACATATAGCTCAAGCATGCATGAGAAGAGTATGAGAATAGAAATGCATCATGTGTCAGGGACTCCACAGCTAGGGATTCGGACATCACCACACTATCGCCTAGAAAATAGCTAGAAATTCCATATTCCAAGTGTTTTCGAAAGCGATGGGGGTTGAGATGATATGGAGTAGAACAATCGCTGCAAACTCTCGCCTTCCCTTTATTCTTGATAGGTATGGAAATATTCACACACAATTTTTTTTTGGGTTTTTCTTTTCTCTCCTTTTTGGATTTTTTGGATTTTGGGATATATACATGTGTACTCTCCCAAGTGGGAGAACGGTACATGACGATGGGATTTGCACCAAGTAAACCAAAAAAGAAATCGGAATCTAAACACTTGGGCAAAGGAAATATTTCTCGCAAGTTAGAGCATGGGCTAAATGGGTTATCCTAGTCCTTAATTGTGGTATCCCGACACATGCGAAATGAAGTATACGATATATATAGCATGCATATAGAAGCAGACATTAGAAGAAATAACCTCATATTCAATATCGAAGCATGATAATCTAGGGGTCAACCAAGGATAGGCATATAAATCAACATCATAAAGTAGAAGCACGCCACCTAACTAGTCACAACTCACGACTCACAAAAAGCTAAGTGGACCCACGATGCGTGAAATGCAAGAGGACTCAGCTTCCTAGGGCTAGTGAATGTGATTATCGAAGCTGTGCTAGGTGTGCGTGTGATTTTTGTGGCAATTCATCATAGGGTTCATCTCTAGGAGAAAGAGATAAAAAGGAGAAAAAGAAAAAGAAAAAGAAAAACACGGAGAAAAAAGACTCACAAAATGAAGAAAAAGACACAAATGACGCACAAAGTGCGACTCCCCCAAGCTGAAGCTTGCATTGCCCTCAATGCAATAAAAGTAAATACGGGAGGGCAATGAAAATGGGGGGAAATGCGCACCGACACAAAAAGACATGAAGAACAAGAAAAACACACAAACGAAACTAAAAAGAAGAATAAATATAAAAATCACACCACACGACATATAAACAAAAATGATAGTAGAGAATTACATGACACAACATATAAAACAAACACACAAAGAAAACATCACATGACAGCACACAGAAAAATTTGACTTCCCCCAAGCTAGACGTGACAAAGCTAGCGAAATGATGTGATCATGAGTATGCAGAGATAAGCAAGGGGGAGGTCAAAAAACAAAAAGAATTCAAATAGCAAGAGAGGAAACATCCTCGTGCTCCTCGGGGAAGAAGTGGGGGATGCGGTGTGGGTGGGTGAGGTGACTGGTGTGCGGAGAAGTGGAGAAAGTGGTCGAGGTAATGGATCGGTGAATGTGGAGGAAGTGTGGACGATGGGTGGTGTGGAGGTGATGACGGTGAGTGGGAAGGAAATGGCGACCAATGTGGTGGAGGGTAGTGGAGGTATGGGGGTAGCTGAGGATGAAGGGGGAATGGGTGTAGGTGAGGATGGTGGGGGGAGTGATCGAGAACACTCCTGCAATTTCTTGCGGCACACGTATGGAGTGACGGAAGTGGAGGGTAGTGGAGCTGTGGGGGTGACAGTGGAGGGAATGGAAATGGTGGGAGTGGATGAGGTAGTAGGGATGGAAGTAGTGATAGGGGGGATGGGCGCCTAGGTAGAGATGGTGGAGGGGAAGAATGTGATGGGGGAGGTAAAGAATGTGATGGGGGAGGTGAAAATCGTTGAGGCAGTGAAGGTGGTGGTGAGGGGTGTGGTGTGGGAGGAGGTGGTCCATGGACGTGAGTGAGAAGGCGGAGGATCGCGGCCACGTTCCTCTCAAGTGCGAGGAAGCGTGGGTGGGTGAAAATAGAAGAGGATGGGACCGAGGAGGTGGAGGACGAGACGACAGCGCGGAGCGAAGCCAGCTCAGTCTCAAGAGTGAGACGAGCAGAAGTGGCACGACGAAAGGATGAGGAATTGGTAGTGCAGACAGGAGAGGTGGCGACAGTGGTGATCGGGACGGAAGCTAGGATGACATGACTAGGACCAGCCCCAGGGTCATCACGGTGCATAGGGATGTCCTGCTCGCCTAAGTGGGCGGCAGGGGAAGGTGGTCTGGGTGCGCCCAGGATGAATGGAAGGCGCAACCCCCCAAGAAACTCAGGATCAGGCAGGAAGGTCCAGTCTGCCACAAGATGGATGGTCATGCGAGCGGGGTTGGGCAGAATGGTGTAGGGAGCTGGGGGTGCCCGTAATGGAACGTGAAGCGGTCATCGGGGCGGGGCTTAATCATGTGAATATGTCGCAGGACGTCGAGATCGACGGGAGGGTCCTGCGGCAGCGGGAAGATCTCTGGCGATGACAATATTATATCTGGGAGCAGAAGCTATGATCGTTATAAGGCCCCCACAACAAAGCTTGCCATTGCCGGTTCGGCTAATCTCAATAAGCTTTTGAATAAGCCATTCGCCGACATGGACGGGAATAGAGGGGCCCTAAAAGAAATCCCGTCATCCCCGGGGACAAAGGGAAAGGTCATGGCTCACAGAATGAAGAGATCAGGGATGGTCATGGTACCTGACTCATCCCTGGGCAAAAACGTGCAAGAAATGATACGGTGGGCTAGACGGAAGACGAGGTGAATGATGGAGGAAGTCTTGGCCTTACCTCGGGGGTAGTGAGGGTGCAGGGTGAGGCAGAACCAAAACTGATCGACGTCAAACTCGGGGGGATACCCGTAAGAACGTATAGCGTCGTTCCCCAGGATGGGGAAACCAAAGATGTCATTGATGGTGTCCAGATGGGTGCGAATGGTTCTATTGCGGACCCTAAAGATGACGATCGACCTCGACTCACTGACAAGTGTGGATAAGAATTCGAGTGTGAGGGAGGGGTAGGACACCGCCAAGGCATTTAGGAAAGACAACCAACCTAAGTTTGCGAAGAGGGTCTCGACCTCGGTGAATACACAGAGATCGATAAGCGATTGGGTGTGGGCAAACTTGGTCGATAGATGCCCCCCGAGCATCAAGTCTACGGTAAAAGTCTTTGTGCTCCTAGTTTCTAAAGTGGTAGCCATGCGGGCCCATCAGTGGGTCCTCAACTGGGATGACAGGTTGGGGTTGGGGTTGGGGTTGGGGCTGTGCAGGCTGTGCGGGATGAGGGCGTGTGTGTGGTGGGCGTGTGGTCTTACGTCTCTTGCGAGACGACCCCTCCTCTCGCATGATACCCTTACCCTTATCTTGGTCTCGGGCCATGTGAGAGAGTGTGTGTATGAGTGAATGCGAAATGCGATGAATGCACACTAACACAAGCAAACGAGCAAATTGAAATTCTAGGGCAAAATAAAAAATTTGAGCTAAGGAGTGAATTTACCCAAGCGAGATGAAGATCCTTGCTCGTAGATGTCCCAACGCAACGCAATGGGAACAAGTGTGAAGTCGCGTCAACTACTTTCAGCAAACTTTCGAAAATGAGGGTGTTAGGGCGGAAATTAAGGCTTTTGTGGGGGGTGGAATCGAAGAGAAAGGGGGAAAGATCGATGGAGAGATGGAAAAAGAGAGGGGAGAGATCGATTGGGAGGGGTTTACAGTCGGTTGAGTGAGAAACGAGGTCGGGCAAGGGAGAGGAAGTCGAATCGGTTGAGATGGAATCGGAGTCGGGCAAGGGAGATGAACGGGTGAGGGGGTCGGGCTTATATAGAGTTTAAGTCGAACCGATCGGGTGAAAACTCACCCGATCGGTTGACTATTAGGTCAGAGATGTTGCTGAAAATTGGCTACATGTGACCCGATCGATTGAGAACTCAACCGATCGGGTGACCGCTTCACACTTTATTCCCGAAAGTTTAGTACAGCTCACCCGGTCTGTCACCCGATCACACTTTGTGTCAACCGATCGGTTGATCAATTCCTAAAATTCCCGAGACTTCTGTTCAGCTCACACGGTCTGCCACTCGGTCACACAATGCATCACCCGACCGGTTCGCATGGAGAGCAGATACAGCCATTGTCTGATACGTCTCACCCGATCGGTTGAATAACCACCCGATCGGGTGAGGTCTTGTTTCCTGCAAAAATTTACAAATGGCCTTAGTTTCTCGACAGATGATCCCGAGGCTGAATTTAATTAATAAAATAAGGAAAATAAAGCTAATAAAATCCTAAAAATGAAGATAAAAGTTCAGAGCATGGGTTGCCTCCCATGAAGCGCTTTTGTTTAACGTCGTTTGCTCGACGCCCGTAGACGATATTCAAGGTGGACGGGGGTGATGCCCTAAAGTCGGCATCGCTTTGGACACAGAGATGACGGCCTTCGGTGTCGTCAGCGGTGATAAGAAAACTTGCTCGACGACCCTCCCCTTGTTGACGGGATCCGGGGGCTTCTCCCTTATGTTGGCGTCCACCGCCACTCGTTTCAGGATTCGGATCTCGTCACCGGTGAGCCCCATAGGCTCTTTCCCTTTCCTCCTTGTTGGAGGAGCTTTCTGAAATCCGGGAGGGATTGTGTGTGCCGCATCTGCTTTCCCAGCAGCGTCATCATTCTTCGGGCCGTCACGTTCTTCTGAGTCCCCCATGCTATCAGGGGGATTTCTTGAAAGATTTTCCTAGGAGCTTTCCTCCACAGCTCTCTCTTCTTCTAACTCTAGCACATTGCATCTTGGATCATCCAGGGGATCGGGGTGCTTCATTGACAACCCCAAGTCAAATTCGACTTTTTCGTTGCCGACGTTAAGGGAAAGCTTCCCATTCTTCACATCTATCAGAACACCGGCAGTGGCCATGAAAGGCTGTCCAAGAATGATGGGGGTGTGCACATCTTCAGGCATGTCCATGACGACGAAGTCGATTGGCACATGCACTCCCCTTATGTTGACAGGGAGGTCATCTACAACCCCCACCGGATATTTGACCGATCGGTCTGCAAGCTGTAGGGTCATTCCGGTGGGCTCCAAGTCACCCATCCCTATCCTCTTATACAACGACAGGGGCATCAAACTGACGCTCGCTCCAAGATCGACGAGCACACGATGGATCTTTACCTCCCCGATCGCACAAGGGATAGAGAAACTCCCCGGGTCTTTAAGCTTTAGGTGGATTTGCTCTCTGAATGAGAGCGCTGCCTTCCGCCGTCAATACGACCTTCTCCTTTCTGGACCCTCTTATCACAAAGTCCTTTAGAAATTTGGCGTAGGAGGGAATCGTCTCGATAGCTTCGAGGAAGGGGATTTGCAAGCTTAGATCCTTGACCATGGCAATGAATTTGCCATACTTTTCATCTATCTTGGCTTGGGCTAGCCGTTGTGGAAAAGGCACAATGGGCTTGAACACTTTGAGGCTCCCTTCCTCGTTTTTATTCTTCTCCTCTTCAGAGACTCCCTCTGGAGTCGTTGGCTTTGGAGACGAAGCACCGTTGTCTTTAGCTATTTCACTTGGTCGCTCTACGACCAACGGTGCTTCCGGTTCCTTTGGGGGAACTCTTGTGCGGATCTGTGTTCCGCTCCTCAACACGATAGCGGATACATTCACATGCTCGTGCGTGAGTGCCAAAGTTTGGTTTGCTCCCCTTGGGTTCACTTCAGGTTGTGGTAACAATAGATTTTGCGACCTTGAAAGGTTTGCCACTTGTAACCCTAGCTGGGTTACCTGGTCCGTGAGAGCCCTCTGCCCCATTACCAGCTTCAAATTTATCTTCTCCTGGTTGGTAATATATTGAGTCAAAAGGGACTCAACCGGAGAGATGGCCCTCTGCTGGCCAAATTGATGCTGCTGCTGAATGTGCTGCTGATTCCTTGTAGCATATTGCTGATATTGTTGTGGAGGCTGCTGTTGCTGAAACTGTTGTTGCTGAGGCCTAGCTGGCTGATATATCTACTGTTGCTGCTGCTGAGGCGGCGGCGGCTGATACGGTGCCCGGTAGCTAAGGTTGGGATGATTCCGGTTGTTCGGAGAGTAGACCGGGTTGGAGCTAGTCCGTGGTGGGTACGGCGCATTTCCCGTAGGATTGTAGAATAGTGCGCTCGCTTGGTCCAATGGTGGTGAGATGTCACCACCCTCGAAGTCCCCCATGACTTCTGTTTCCACCGCCGCAATATGTTGCGTACCGGCACCACCGGCTCCTACCATCAGTGCGGAGATCTGGGTCGACAGCAAGTCAAACTTGCTGGATAATTTGTCGACGTCCTCGACCATGTGGATGCCCCCAGATCTAGGTGTGGCTCTCTCGTCACACCACCGCTCATTGTTCGATGCCATATTTTCTAATATGTTCTCGGCATCTTCTTCACTTCTGGACATGAAGGACCCCCCAGCCGCGGCGTCCATCGAAGATTTTAAATCATCCCTCAATCCGTTGTAGAACAGATAAATTATCTGCCACTTGGGAAGCTCGTGATGAGGGCATCTTCGCTGCATCTCTTTAAATCTCGTCCAAGCTTCATGCAGGGACTCGTGGCTGGCTTGGGAGAAGGAGGAGATCTCACTCCTCAGCTTCATGGTCTTCCCCGGAGGAAAGAAATTTGTCAGAAAAGCGTTTGAAAGCTTCTCCCAAGTGTTGAACGTATTTGGGTCCTTCCCCCTAAGCCACTGCTTGGCCTTATCTTGCAGAGAGAAGGGGAATAGCTTCAGACGGATTGCCTCAGTTGTGACAACATTTATCCGGAAGGTGTCACATTTCTCTAAGGAGGAGTCCAAATGTTCGATGGGGCTCTCCATGGGTGCCCTCGAGAATTGATCCTGCTGGATCCACGTCACCAGAGATGGCTTAAGCTCGAAGCTTTACACCGTAATAGCAGGAGGACGGATGGCGGAGGTGGACTCGATGGACGACATCGAGTACTCCAGCAGGGACTTGTGAGGTGGGGTGTTCTCCCCAATGGGTTTAGGCTCTTCTCTACTTCGCTTCTCTGCGGCAAGACGCCTTAGGGTGGCGTTTATCTCAGGATCAACAGGAATCAAGTCGTCAAGACTTCTTGTGTTCCTGCGCATTAAAAGCAACAAACACCCGTGAAGCGAAAAGTGGGAAAGAAACAGATAAAATAGAAAATAAAAATAAGAAAATAAAATAGAAATGGAAAAAGAAGAATGCGAAAATTATCGCGAGATAGAGATGTGAGCTAGACTCAAGGGTTCATGAAATCCTAAAATAACAAGCACGTTGCCTCCCCGGCAACGGCGCCATAAAGCTTGACGTCCCCCGTGTTTCGTGTGTGCAAGTGTGCAATAAATGATTGGGGCATGAGATTTAAATATTTATAACCGCAAGCGCACGGTGTTGTAGTGTGGCTTGGGGGTCGAACTCAGGGAGGCGTGGTTGTGCTTGTGTCAGAAAGGACCGGATTCACCCCATGGGTGAGCTAGCCCGAATCGGATGATGGTTTGTCACAGAAAATAGAATGTGAGGGATAAACAATATAAAAGGAAACCCGGGACTTCAGCTTCCACCCTATCGTGTGATTCTCGCTAATACGACCTACGGGTAGGATAACGATCGGAATTAGGGTCTAAAGGTGAGACGTTGCCTCTAAGAGTGATACCGGTGTCCCATGGGCCCGATATTCTGGTCGATGCCCAGGATGATACACCGGACTACCCGGGTTCGGTCAGGGGGCATTCCCATGTCCATTAACACTGACCGACTCCGGGAGCACTAAGCTCGCAACGATAACTCCCAACATCTCGTCCTGCCGCTCCCGCGCGCTAGGATTTGACGTCTACGCTAAGGGCATGAGCTATGGCTAAGGAGTCAACCGCCAAGTTTATTCCCCCTTGGCCCAACGGTCAAAGGTGGTTTTTTTCCCGCCGATGACAATGAAACACCCCGTGTAACCAATAGATTCCTAATCCCTATCGATTTCCTAGTCCTTTGGACGCATCGGGGAGAACCCACGAAGGGGGTTTCACCAAAATCCCAGATTTGGGAACTACTCACACATATTAGGTAAAAATCAATCTAAATGACCGTTAATAGCATGATCAGACGATTGAAAAGTAGTAAGAGCAATGCAAATAACACTATATTAAAGTTTGGTAAAGATCAGACAACTTACAAATATCTAGAAAATTACAGCCGTCAAAAGAGAGAAAAACAGTAAAAAATAACCACCTCCCATTTTCTGGAAACCTAGGGTTTCTATTTATAGAAAACGACATCACCCGATCGGGTGAAGAATCACCCGATCGGGTGACCTGCTGTGAACTTCGGCAGTAATCTTCAAAATTTCACCCGGTCAAGTGACACGGTCGGTTGGCGGAAGCTACTCGTTGTTTGGATCTTGAGCGTCGTCGGGTGAACCGATCGGTTGATAAATCAACCGATCAGTTGGGATTGTTGCCCAAAAAGACAGAGACTTCGGAAGTTTTGGCACGGTCAGCCGGTCGTCGGGTGAGCTCTCCGGGTCATCTTCTTCGGGGAAACAGCTACAGATGAACCGATCGGGTGAAGATCACCCGATTGGTTGAGTTTCAGCTCCAATTTCCATAGAGAGAGGTCGGGTTGAACCGGTGGGTTGACACATTGGTTGCTTCAGCGGTCAACTGGGTCGTGCACGCGTGCATCACCCGATCGGTTGGCCTAACCAACCGATCGGGTGGGGGGCTGAAAGATGGCGATCTTCGTCGTTTGACCCCCTGGTTCACTGATCACTCCATATTTTACACCTTTTTTCTGCATGTTTGCATGCCATTTTGATCGTTGGGATCAAGCTTTTCACGATTTTTCGGTAATATTGCGATGCTTTTCACGATTTCTTGTTTTTGTCGAATTTCAGGAGATTTCGAGCGATTTGGAGTGATTCTGAGATGCACCCACTCCAGAGTGTCACCCGTGACTCCTTCGAGGGGAATTTTGCTATTGGAGAGGAGTGGAAGAAGAAAGGACGTCGTAGGAGCGACGAGGGAGCAAAAATACAAAGATTGGGCATTTTGAGCATGTCACTCGGCCGAGTGAAGGAGTCACTCGGCCGACCATCGAGGGCCCGCTCGGCCGGCCAGATCGGACACGCAATAGACTGAGTATCAGCGTGCACTCGGTCGACCACCGTCAGCCCACTCGGCCGAACCACGGAGACCCCACTCGACCGAGTGGCATCAAGACGATGGCAAACCAAAAGTCCCAACTTACTGTAATCTGTCAGTCAATTCCCGAGATCCGACTCGGCAGTGTGAATAAGTCCCCTCGGCCGAAGCAAAGAAAGTCACTCGGCCGAGTGACTCCCAAAGAGCCGACCCCCATAAGTCTGAAGTTACTGGAATTTGTCAGGGTTTGTCACTCGGCCGAATGACATTTGTCACTCGGCCGAGTGAGCCGTGCTGCCTGTAGCGTAAATTATGATTTTGAGGCAGTGCAGGGGCATTTTCCTCACAGTTTTTTGGGCGATTTGGGGGGGGTATTTAACGCTAGTTTTTAACCTAGTTTAGAGAGCTTTTTCAGAACTTTTTGCAGACTTTTTTTAACATATAGGACCGGCCCACGAGGATTGGATCCCAGCGATGGATCTCCTCATCCCAGCTGCCTACGTACTTGAGGCCGAGGGCGCTGACCAGGCACCCCCTGCACCCCCTACTGACCCCGTGATCCCTCAGCCCGAGCCTGCACTGTCTGCACCTCCTGACACTTCTGTCACCACTTCTGTCAGTGTCGGGAGTACCCTTGCTGAGTCGTCCACCACCACCACCACCATGCCCACCACTGCTGTGCCTATCTCAGTTGAGCATATTTCCTCACTTCTTCCCGGGCGTCCACCCACTATCCTTGAGAGTGGCGAGCCTTCCTTTGCTGCCGTCGTGGGGACCCTGTCCGGTTTGATGTCCGCTGGGGTGTCACCTTTTGGTCCTTACACTTCCTCCCCAGTGGTCGACCCTTCTGTCTCCACCGCAGCTGTCCTATCCGAGAGAGTTGTGACGTCTGTCCTCACACCTGTGTCACCTACCTCTCTTGCTGCCTCATCGCCGATTTTGTCTTCCACCACCACTGTTGTTGCCTCATCGTCCCAGCCTGCGTCCCAGCCTCGCACTGAGGCTGGGCATCCACTAGTGAGCACAACACCTTTCTCACACCTACCTGCTGGCCCGATTACTTACACTGCCCGTATCAGACAGCCCCGTCCTTCACAGCCTAGACATGTTCGTCCCGCCGCTCCACCACCCCCTGACACTCTACTTCAGAGCCTTCATGCTCTTGAGGGGGCGGTGAGTGGACTCAGGGGCGATTTTAGGGCTCTCTTTGCCACGGTCAGTTCCGTGGAGTCCCGCGTCGACATGCTTCCCGATATTCAGGTTTGCCTGAATCAGATCCTGGCGCGACTCCCTCCACTACATCCACCCACCCAGCCGACACCTCGACCACCACCTCCGCCACAGGACGGAGACGGTGCAACACCACCAGCTTAGGCACACCATTGATGCCATTGATTCTTTTTGTCGTTATGCTGCCCATTCTCTGCTGGTCCTGTCGATATATTTTTTGCCCCCTCCTCCCCGCACTATTTTTGTCCCTATATTGCTCACATCATTATATATCTTTTTTGGGGGAGAAGGAGAGTATTTTTGGTGACACATTATCTACATCACTCTGATATTTGCATGCATCACATCTGCATCATATTTTCAGTTTATTATTATTTTTTCTTTCTTTTTATCATGCATGCATCCTCACCCACCCCACCCATTTCACGTCTCTCGGTGTGCCACACTTTGCATATTGAGGACACTGTGCACTTTAGCTTGGGGGAGTGAGTTCTCACACTTTTTGCTTTATCACCTTTATTTTTAGTTTTTTTTCACGTTTTTCTGCTTTTGCACCCATTTTTTCATCACTTTTTCATTTTTTACCATGCATCACGTTTTTCTTATTTTCTTTGTGTGTTGCATTGTAAATAGTCTTGTTTTTCTTTATCTTTATTTCTTTCATCTTTTAGTAGAGATGATTTTTCTGTAATGACGATGACGTGGTGTTAGCTTTTCTCTATATGCATGCTAATTTTGTCATGCCATAGCTTTTGTTTCTGATATCATATGATATGTCTTGTTTTGTATTTAGAAATAGTAACCCACTTCTTTTTCCGTATGAAAATGGATGAAATTCTATTATTAGCTGATGTCTGATGATTCATATGTATGCTATCGTAGAAAACACAACAAAATTCACGCATTGATTGCTTATATCTGGAGTACTGCTTTCTTTTCTCATATCACTTCTTATTGCATGATTTGTACGCTTCACTTTAGGTTGATTGAATGTTTGCTAGCATTGATATATCTGGACTAGTTTGCTTTTTAAGATTAAACTGAGTAGATTAAATTACCCTGCTGAAGTTGTCATGCACGTCCTATAAGAGTGAACCGAGAGATACATTTATTTCTTTCTCCACACATCTTGAACATTATTTCTCTATTTTAAAATTCATTGGTGAATCTCCCCTTAGTGATTCTATTATTGGCATTCCCCCCCGTCATTATATCACATGCTCCAAATTCCCCAAAACCAAAAGAAAAAAATACTTGTATATATTTCTCTTTTGATTTGGGATCATTTGTGTATATATGTTATTGCAAAAAAAAAGAGAAAAAAAGAAAAAGAGAAAAAGAAAAAGATTTGAGAAAAAGAAAAGAAAAGAGAAAAGAAGTTCGAAAATGATCCCATCTCATACCCTTTCTCTCTATCTTCCCTCTTTCGCTTTTATTTCTATTTCTTTTACTTTTGGAGCTTCAAAAGAAACGGGGAATGTAAATATTGTTTTGTTTATGCCACCACGCTTATGGATAAGCTTGGGGGAGAGAATCCTATGATGTGTGAGAGAGAGACTACTTGACGGTGCATGGCAACCTAGGCTAAGTAATATTTTATACTCGGTGAGATTGCTAAAGTTTTACGGAATCTAGAAATATACGCTTAGCATTCATTTCATGAAAACCACACTTTTCTATTCTTACTACTCTATTGTGTGATATCTCTTATACTCCTTATAGAAAGCATTCAATTGAAAAGTGTGTGATCTACGATATTGTATACCGCTATAGATGCTTCAGACGATGTTAATTCTAGAATTATTCCATTTTTCATGCTATATTGGTATTCTTGGGTTTTCTATTTCAAATGCACCATTATACTATGATATCGAAATAAAAGTCTTTGACATGTGTTCTACATTCGATGCGTGCTATATGAGTAAGCAAAACCCACGTCCTGAGAAAAATGATCTAGCAGCTTCCTTCTTCGTTTTCTATTTTTTTTTCTTTTTATTTTAATTTTCCACTTTTCCATCGTTTCTATTTTCTTTATCCACCGGGTTCGCTTTTTACTCATCTTCCTCGAGGACGAGTAAGAGGTAAGCTTGGGGAATTTTGATCACTCCATATTTTACACCTTTTTTGCATGTTTGCATGCCATTTTGATCGCTCGAATCACGCTTTTCACGATTTTTCGGCAATATTGCGATGCTTTTCACGATTTCTTGTTTTTGTCGAATTTCAGGAGATTTCGAGCGATTTGGAGTGATTCTGAGATGCACCCACTTCGGAGTGTCACCCGTGACTCCTTCGAGGGGAATTTTGCTATTGGAGAGGAGTGGAAGAAGAAAGGACGTCGTAGGAGCGACGAGGGAGCAAAAATACGAAGATTGGGCATTTTGAGCATGTCACTCGGCCGAGTGATGGAGTCACTCGGCCGACCATCGAGGGCCCGCTCGGCCGGCCAGATCGGACATGCAACAGACTGAGTATCAGCGTGCACTCGGCCGACCACCGTCAGCCCACTCGGTCGAACCACAGAGACCCCACTTGTCCGAGTGGCATCAAGACGACGGTAAACCAAAAGTCCCAACTTACTGTAATCTGTCAGTCAACTCCCGAGATCCGACTCAGCCGAGTAAATAAGTCCACTCGGCCGAAGCAAAGAAAGTCACTCGGCCGAGTGACTCCCGAGGAGCCGACCCCCAAAAGTCTGAAGTTACTGGAATTTGTCAGAGTTTGTCACTCGGCCGAATGACATTTGTCACTCGGCCGAGTGAGTCGCGCTGCCTGTAGCGTAAATTGCGATTTTGAGACTGCGCATGGGCATTTTCGTCACAGTTTTTTGGGCGATTTTTGGGGGTATTTAACCCAAGTTTTTAACCTAGTTTAGAGAGCTTTTTTAGTACTTTTTGCATCCTTTTTTAGATTACTTTTAGGAGATTAGATTGGTCGCGCCCAGGATACACACCCGGAGAATGATTATAGTTTTACCGCAAGCGCACGGTCAAGTGGCGAGCGGGTATCGAACACGAGGAGGTGGTGTTGGCTCCAATCTATCCTAGGTTGGTTTGACTACGATGGTTTTATTGGTGGCGATGGTTATGGTATGATGTAATGACAATGGTGGTGGATGTCGGTGTCGGTGATAAAGAAGTCGGTCAAATATCGATTCAAATACAATATAATAAAAGTGTCTAGGGCTAGGGAATCTCCACTACGGATCGTCATTCATCCTTGTAAATCGTGAATCTCAATATTACTAGACTTGCGTTGAGGTGAACTAGTCGTAACTGAATATAGAACCAAGCTCACGCTCTCGTGCTATTGCCAGTCTATAGCAACCTAGATTAGGGCCCAATCTCGTGCAAACCCTAACCTAAGCCTCTAGCATTAGGATCGACATCATTGTCTAATCGCTTCTCGAGCCCACTCTCGTGCAAACTCGAGTTACGATCTAGGTTGTGATAGTTCGTATTCGTCCAATCTCTTGCAAACGAATATGGGTATAGATTTATAATAAAAATCCTAGCTTTGGTCCAATCTCTTGCAAACCAAGTCTAGAGAATCTCGATTATAAACCTAAATCGAATATATATGCCTTCCCATCGATTAGAATCCAATCTCTTGCAAACCCCAATCGATGGAAATCCTTAGCTATCCGTAATAAATCGATCACAACCTAACCTCCTAGCAATTCTAGCAATTTAGAAATTCATTTATCACAAATCTGAAATTAGATCCATAGGGTTCATTCCCATGCCCTAGAACAACAAATCTACTCAAGCATATCAATAACGATATGAGAATCAATAAAAATCATTGCTTGCATACAAAAAGATAGAAAAAACAAAGATTCAAATAATAAGAACAAAATACTTAGCTTTGATGAAGATCTTCAATCCAAATACAAGCTTTTAGATCCAAGAGGGGGCCTAGGGCATGGCCTAACATCTAAAATAATCCCTAAGAAAACATGTGGGAACCCCCTCTAATGGTGGCTACAAAAACCCTTATATAGTCTCCCAAAACCCTAGCAAATAACCCTAGAAAACCCCTCAAATTCGTGCCCAAAAACAGCCCAAACCGCAACTTAAAATCTGGGCCCAGGCCGCACTCGGCCGAGTGGAACATGTGACCCGGCCGAGTGGAAATTCCAGTACTGCAGCATCAACTTACAGAAATTCTCCAGATTTCATCCGACCTCCGATTTGTGCGTTCTTGGCGGCGTTGGAATCGTCATGAAGTCTACTATGCATAAAAAATATGAGAAAAATACTTTAATTGCTGGAATGATAGAAGATTTCAAAAGAGTGGGAGGCTGTCTGAAAATCTGGGCGCTGCGTGTCCTCGGCATCACTCGGCCGAGCGGCAAATGTCACTCGGCCGAGGGGCTTTTGGTACTCAGCCGAGTAGGAGCTCGTAGTTGACTGACGGATTACAGTAAGTCTGGTCTTTTAGATGCCGTCGTTTGTGTGCCACTCGGGCGAGTGGTGTCTCCATACTCGGTCGAGTGGGATGTCGTCACTCGGCCGAGTGCACGCTAATCTTCAAGTAATTGCGTGTCCGATCTGGCCGGCCGAGTGGTTTTCTTTGCTCGGCCGAGTGACTCCTTCACTTGGCCGAGTGGCATGCTAAAAATGCCCAATCTTCATCATTTTGCTTCCTCGTCGCTCCTACGACGTTCTTTCTTCTTCCACTCGTCTTCTATCGCTGATATGTCCTCAATAAGTCCATGAGCGATGCTCTGTTACACGTGCAAGTCCTTTAAGCTCATTTTTGCTCCCAATTGCTCATATTTCCTGAAATCCGACAAAAACAAGAAATAGTGAAAAGTAACACAATATCATCGAATAGTCGTGAAAATCGCAATATGAGCAACCAAAATGGCATGCAAATATGCAGAAAAAAGGTGTAAAATATGGACCCATCAAAATCCCCCAAGCTTACCTCTTACTCGTCCTCGAGGAAGATAAGTAGAGAGACGAACTCGGGAGATGCAAATAAAGAAAATGAAATGAAAAAGAAAGAACACGAGGTGGAAGGGGTCGCTAGATTCTTCTCTTAGATCTCAAGCCATAAGGTACACATCATGATAACTTGGAAAATACGAATCACATGATATAAGGATTTCAAATCATATTTAAACATGGTACTTGCAAGCTTTTAAGAACAAAAGGAAGGGATTCTCTAAATTCATACAATCAATTCATATCCACGTCAAGCATTTCATAGGATTTAATATACAAATGTTGGCGATGCACTTTTCAATCAAGAGTTATAAATGAAGCATATAAGAATCACACCAAGCATGCAATGGAGAATGGAATAAGAGACATGGCATTCACATATTTACATCGATTCATAAGAAATCTCCATAACTAAAGTATTTTGCTAAGTTTCAGCATTATCAAACTTCCCCATTCATGCACCTCTCCACTCTAATGTCGTACTCACTCATATGGTCAAACGAGTTCACCCCCCCAAGCTTAGCTTGAGGCATCACATCTAAAGGAATATGATAGTGGAAAATTGGATTTTTGCCTTGGTTTTCTCAAGTATTTTGTGGCTCCAATAATGAGATAGAGAAATATCTTTTTTTTCTTTTGGACTTTGTTTCTCATTTTTCTTTTTGGATTTTTGTAGGAGCTATATGATTTGTATTTTTGGATTTTGGCTTCTTTTTGGCCTTTTGGACTTTTTGGAGCTAACTTTTCTTTTGTATGGATTTTTTTTTTGGGAAATAGATGTGATATAAGTAGCTTTAGGAGGTGAACTCAAGTGACATGTAGAGAATAAAAAGATATATGTGGAGAAAGAAATAATGTAACACTCGGTTCACTCTAAGATGTGCACGAACGGTTCAATAAAATAATACTTCAACTAAAACTAATATGTAAGCATGGATATTCTCAATCATCTCAATAAAAAGTGAAGTCAAGCAGTAAAGCGCACAATCATATCAGGCATGCAACAGAAGGTGAATAAGACAATAAAACTGATGCTTCAGATATACTAATGATGCATGAATCTTGGTGCATTTCCAACAAAAGCATACCAAACACTAATCCATACATTCAGCTTCAACTAATATCATGCATTCATGTAGATGAATCATTAAAAGAAATGGATTTGCAAGCACATGTGAATAGCAAGACTATGGAATACTCTAAGTAGCATGGCAAGGAATAATAAGCATCGTGATGGTTGGTAAAGCAATAAGAGATATCATCATAAGGAACAAATCTAGCAAAAGGAGGAAAGGAAAATAAAGATAAAAAAATAAATGAGAGGAAAGAAAAAAAAACAAGCACACAACATGATGCATGAACACACATAAAAGGAAAATAAGATGGACAATTCAAAAAGATGATGCAAACTTTTGAAAAATTCTAAAAAACCCTAAAATAAAGTAAAAATGCAACTAATGCATCTAAATGGCATGGAAATGCACTCCCCCAAGCTTAAACTTCACATTGTCCTCAATGTGATCATAGTGTAAGAATATGAGGAACAACGATAATAATAAGGGGGGTGAATGAAAAATGATGAAATGAATGACATGAAATCCTTATGCAACTACATGTACATACAATGATGCATTAGAGCACTTTCCCCCAAGCTTATACCAAACAATCCTATTCAAATGACTCAATCAAAAATGTCATGGCTTTGCAAAGCGTGATCAAGTCAAATGAATAAGAAAGTGAGTATTCACTTGAAAGAAATGCTCGATGGTGGTGAGCAAAAGGATGTGGCGTATCAAAATATGAAGAGGGCAATTAATATATATAATGGGTTTAGTGTGTAAAAGATTTTTGTTGCCGTCATATGAGGTGATATTTATTCAATCAAATCTATACGGTCCCCTCGCTGTCGAGAGGATTCGGGTTTATTGAAAGCATAAAAATTTCTACACTACTGGATTGATATCACCTATAGCAAAAGGCAGATCCAGTATCTTTGCCGGTGCAGGCAACTGCTCCAACTGCTCTTTTCGTGGCTCCGCCAGATGCGTGTGTCCACGGACTCCATCAGACTCCAGCAATGCATCCTCCAGCATTCCCACAAGGACTCCACCTGTACCCGGCAGAGAATAGGATGCATCAGTTAGCTGCAAAAAATTCACCCTCGTAATAAAAGTATCCCAAAAAGGATCGTCAATAGAAATATATGGAATAAATAATGGTGAATGATTCTTCCCTGAAAATAATCCAATATCCTCACGTGCCATGTTAGCTGTCTCCATGGTGTCCTCTCTCAGCTGCTCAGGTAAATCTGGATCATAGGTGTGGACCTCATCAGGATGCTCCTCATCGTCGTCAGACTCATGCCAGTGCACCCTTTGATCATATTCATATGCGTCCATGGGTGCTAACGCCTCGCTCTCCTCCTCGTATACATCCCATTGTACCTTTTGTTCATATGTATGTGTATCCTGCAAAAGGCACGATGAGTCGTCAAAATCTGAATCATAGTAAACATCATACACTGGAGGGAAATCAAAGATAAAGGGCGAAGGAGTAAAGAGATCTCCCTGAAGGGGGGCCAAAAGCTCTGTGGGATAGTCCTCTGCGTCAGTGGAAGGATGAAATGGCTGCGGAAGCTTTAATGGAGGAGGGTAGTGCTCGGGATCCCCATGAATGGTTGTGTCCTCGTCCCGATGCATGACCTCCTCGGTGATAAGCTCTGGCTCCGTGTGTAAGGCCTCCTCAAAAGCATGCTTCGGCTCTGCGAGGTAAATAACATCAATGTCTTCTCCATCTGAATCATCTCCATCCATCCACTCATCGTATGGACTAGCTGTGTCTGTGGGTGGGGGAGTGACGACGGTGAAACTCAGCTCTGCAGCAACACGTCCCGAGTGTCTCATCGCAGTTCTCTCATCAGAAGTGGTTGCATCTGTGCCTGGTACCGTTGTCTCCTCAGAGGTGGAAGCATCAATGTCCTCAGCCTGACGTCCAAGAATCTCATCCAGGTACGCATAAAAATGTGTGGTCCATATGATCACAGCCTCAGTGGAAGGTAGAGGTGGCTGTGAAAGCTCAACTGCAGGTGGGCAAGACTCTGGATTTATCTGAATGAAGTTGCCCTTGTCCCAAAGTGCTGTCTCAGTAATGTAATGCTCTGGCTCTGCATGTGATGCCTCCTCGTGAACTGTCAATGTAGGCTCTTTCTGGAATAGTGATGCTGGCTGCTCATGTGTGTCAACTTGTGGGGATGCACATGTGGAGGGGAATGCCCGTGAGCAATCCAAAAATTTAATCTTTCCCCCTCAAGACTGACATGGATGTCCTCCTCAATTGTTCCTACAGCTGAAACATGGTTCATAACAAAATCTGCAAATCGTAGATCAAATGCATCACCTGCTGTAATGCTCTCTGAACCGGTGAACCTCACTGACTCCAAGAGGCCCTCCAATAAGTTCTGAAATGCTTCCTCCTCAAAATCTGTGGTCCACATAATACCATCCATAACACCTGATAAACAAAGATAAATACCTGGAGAAAAATATCAGTGGCACAAAAGAATATAGAAATGGTAGTAATGGTGGTGGGGGTGAAAATTCCCTTTTGTTAAAAAAAAATTTTCTTTTTTTTCCGTAGTCTAATCAACCTAATTGTGACAAATTGGCACCCAACGGGAAACACCTCCCCGGCAACGGCGCCAAAAACTTGATCGCGCCCCGGATACACACCCGGAGAACGATTGTAGTTTTACCGCAAGCGCACGGTCAAGTGACGAGCGGGTATCGAACACGAGGAGGTGGTGTTGGCTCCAATCTATCCTAGGTTGGTTTGACTACGATGGTTTTATTGGTGGCGATGGTTATGGTATGATGTAATGACAATGGTGGTGGATGTCGGTGTCGGTGATAAAGAAGTCGGTCAAATTGATTCAAATACAATATAATAAAAGTGTCTAGGGCTAGGGAATCTCCACTACGGATCGTCATTCATCCTTGTAAATCGTGAATCTCAATATTACTAGACTTGCGTTGAGGTGAACTAGTCGTAACTGAATATAGAACCAAGCTCACGCTCTCGTGCTATTGCCGGTCTATAGCAACCTAGATTAGGGCCCACTCTCGTGCAAACCCTAACCTAAGCCACTCTCGTGCAAACTCGAGTTACGATCTAGGTTGTGATAGTTCGTATTCGTCCAATCTCTTGCAAACGAATATGGGTATAAATTTATAATAAAAATCCTAGCTTTGGTCCAATCTCTTGCAAACCAAGTTTAGAGAATCTCGATTATAAACCTAAATCGAATATCTATGCCTTCCCATCGATTAGAATCCAATCTCTTGCAAACCCCAATCGATGGAAATCCCTAGCTATCCGTAATAAATCGATCACAACCAAACCTCCTAGCAATTCTAGCAATTTAGAAATTCATTCATCACAAATCTGAAATTAGATCCATAGGGTTCATCCTCATGCCCTAGAACAACAAATCTACTCAAGCATAGCAATAACGATATGAGAATCAATAAAAATCATTGCTTGCATACAAAAGATAGAAAAAACAAAGATTCAAATAACAAGAACAAAATACTTAACTTTGATGAAGATCTTCAATCCAAATACAAGCTTTTAGATCCAAGAGGGGGCCTAGGGCATGGCCTAACCTCTAAAATAATCCCTAAGAAAACTTGTGGGAACCCCCTCTAATGGTGGCTACAAAAACCCTTATATAGTCTTCCAAAACCCTAGCAAATAACACTAGAAAACCCCTCAAATTCGTGCCCAAAAACAGCCCAAACCGCAACTTAAAATCTGGGCCCAGGCCGCACTCGGCCGAATGGAACATGTGACCCGGCCGAGTGGAAATTCCAGCACTGCAGTATCAACTTGTAAAAATTCCCCAGATTTCATCCGACCACCAATTTGCGCGTTCTTTGCGGCGTTGGAATCATCATGAAGTCTACTATCCATAAAAAATATGAGAAAAATACTTTGGTTGCTGAAATGATAGCAGATTTCAAAAGAGTGGGAGGCTATCTGAAAATCTGGGCGCTGCGTGTCCTCGGCATCACTCGGCCGGGCGGCAAATGTCACTCGGCCGAGGGGCTTTTGGTACTCGGCCGAGTAGGAGCTCGTAGTCAACTGACGGATTACAGTAAGTCTGGTCTTTTGGATGTCGTCGTTCGTGTGCCACTCGGGCGAGTAGTGTCTCCATACTCGGCCGAGTGGGATGTCGTCACTCGGCCGAGTGCATGCTAATCTTCAAGTAATTGCGTGTCCGATCTAGCCGGCTGAGCGGGCTTCTTTGCTCGGCCGAGTGACTCCTTCACTCGGCCGAGTGGCATGCTGAAAATGCCCAATCTTCATCATTTCGCTTCCTCGTCGCTCCTACGACGTTCTTTCTTCTTTCACTCGTTTTCTATTGCTGATAGGTCCTCAATAAGTCCATGAGCGATGCTCCGTTACGCGTGCAAGTCCTTTAAGCTCATTTTTGCCCCCAATTGCTCATATTTCCTGAAATCCGACAAAAACAAGAAATAGTGAAAAGTAACACAATATCATCGAATAGTCGTGAAAATCGCAATATGAGCAACCGAAATGGCATGCAAATATGCAGAAAAAAGGTGTAAAATATGGACCGATCATTCACGCGTGACTCCTCCCGTTGCTCCGGGGACTCATGATATCGTCGTTTTATGTTCCCTACGCCGGCAAAATCCTGCAAACATACAAAAACACGGAAAAGTGAAAGAAAACAAGGAAACACGAGAAAACGAATACAAGACGGCGGAAAATAGCGGAAAAAACACAAAAGAAGACATGCGTGAATATATGAAATATAAACGCACGTCAACAGACGACTGTAATTCCTTATACAGAAGACTGTCAAAACCCTGAGATTTTCCAGAGAGCTAAGTCAACAAATTGGCTCACAGACGACTGATGCAGCATTAACAGTCGACTGATCCAATTGACAGTCGACTGTAAACACAAAATAAGTCGACTGGCCATAGAAGACAGATAAATAGATTTTGGGCAAATGACATACATGTGACTGATTCACAAAACACTGTCGACTATCACTTAGACAGGTGCATGTGAATCGTTCATGAGTCGCCTATGGGAATTAAGACAGAGAAGCCCAAAACTAGATTGTAAAAGTTTGTGCATAACAGGCGACTGTAGAACAAAACACAGTCGACTGTTTTCCATACAGGCGACTGTAAAATGTTCAGCAGTCGACTGTTATAAACAATACAAGCACAATCAAATAAAGAAATGAATTGGAGTCTAAGGACCATTGATCTAATGATGTCCTAAGACTGAAATGAGGATGTGTGTGTGTGCTTCATCAAAGTTCTGCTTCTAAGCTACATACTAGAAGAGATAAAAGAAATTTACATTCACGAATTCTCTCTTCTATCCAAAGCATGAGCTTGAAGTCTTCATGTAGCTTCAATCATCATCTACGATCATCCAATCCATTTTATTTGCCTTCAATGAACTTTGAGTGTCATCCATTGCAAGTAGATCTTCATAATAAGCTTAGGCAATGGATTAACTGCAAAATAGGGATTAGTCATAAGTATTTATGTTTGCTCATCATTAACACCAAGTAGGGAGAAGTCCAATACTCAACATTCTCCCCCTTTTTGATGATGACAAACAAACATAATCAAAAAGATATATAATTATGCTTAATGAAAACTTACTCCCCCTACATAGATGCCAAACAAGTTAGTCAACAAATATTAGGGCATCTATATATCAATTGAAGCAAATGAGTAAGATATGAGTGAATGAAATGAATTTAATACATGAAATCTAGGATTTTAAATTCATATTCATTGTATCTTACTCCCCCTGAATCTAAGGCAACTTCAATCTTAGATTCAAGTGTTATTAGTACATACTTAGCACATTCATTATGAATCTGTATGTTTATTTCTCTCCCCCTATGGCATTATCCAAAAGGTGGGAGTAGATAACAACAATAATCGTGCTAACTAAGAACTATAAACAATCAAGGAGTATAAGATTTATAAAACCAAAACTCATAAAATCATATCAAATTTATTTGTGAATAGAGGAATGGAAGTCCAATATCAACATTTGAGATAGAGGAAGAGTATATAACAACTCAAAATACATCACATCACATATATAATCCAATATTAAGTCTAATATTGTCTCAAAAACATACCAGAAGAGAATATATCATTCATGGAGACAATATCACAATCATCACATAAATAAGATAATCAATTATACAATGTGTGAGACGTAAGGCAAAACTGCAATATCATATATATATATATATATATATATATATATATATATATATATATATATATATATATATATATATATATATATATATATATATATATATATATCAGATGACATGAGTACGCGATAGATGGACATCACCATGTCCAACAAAACACATCATGATAAAAAAATTACATCATGATACCAAAATACACATGATCACAAAATACATCAGCATATAACATCATAAATCATCAACTATCCATCATACATCACACGCACACACTGAAGAACAACTCAAAAACTAACAAAAAAATCTATGAGTGCGTGTCTCCAGAAGCAGCAGATGAAGTATCAGGCTCGGGGTTAACAGTGGTGTCCTCTGAAGGAGGAGCAGCAGGAATAGCAGGAGCAGCAGTAGCACCCTGAGTAGCAGCTACATCAGGATGCAAAACGAGATCAGTGATGATGGGTGTAGGAGGCTCACGAGGCTGGGGAGTAACAAAACGTTTCAAATGCTTAGGGAAGGGTATCACTGATGCTGGAATGATAGGGAAGCCAACTTATATAAACCAGAGACCATCTCAAAAAGAATATCAAGAGAGGGTGGAGCAGAGGTGGAAGGCTGGTCTGCAGGAGTGGATTTCCTCTTCTTTGATGCAGACTGCAGAGCCGAAGAGGACTCGCCTTTGCAGCAGCATCCAGAAGAGGACCAAAAGGCACTGGCTCGTAGGGAGACAAGTCAATCCCAAAGTGACGAAAAACAAGAGTAAGTAGACCACCGTATAGAATGTGAGTGGAGGAGTTAGTAAACTCGACCTTGTCCATCCTGTCAAGGAGGACACCGGCCCAGTTTACGGACATCCTGGAGAAGATCACATACAGACACCTCAGAATATCCTGGGAAGGCTGGTTAGCTGATCCATACTTTGGCAGGATGTTGGACTTCACCACGAGGTAAACAGCCCAACCCCTAGCCGAAAACATAGATGACCTAATACCAGAATCTAGGGCTGAGGGTATCTCACGAAACATATCCCGAAGGACGGACTGATCAAGCTCATCAATGTCAGAAATGGAAATGTCGGAAGGAAGAAATCCAGTAGAGGGAATCCTAAGTATGGTCCCTAAAAGAGTGGGATCAATGCGAATGGAGGTCCCCTGGACAACATTGTCAATGTATCCAGTGGTGGAGTACTCACCGAGAATGCGGTTAGCATAGAAGAGCTTAACCAGAAATGGATAAGCTCAAGGAGATTCGCTCTGAGAGAAGCGAAGGAGGTCGGCCAAATGAGTAGCAGATCGAATATCTGAAAGTCTCTCAGTGGTGAAGGTGGGGAAAACGATGTAACGCTCTCTAAGAAGCTTGAAACCTATGAGAGAGTGGAATTTTGTCAAGCAAAGATCATCTCGGTAAATGGGAACAAGGGAATCAGATGGTGGAGCGACATGTGTTTCTTCTGCAGAACTCGCCACAGAAGGAGAAGGAGGAGCCTTAGCGCTAGGCTCATTGATGCAAACACCAATGGGCTTGCACTAACGCTTGATCAGGGCTCAGCGTCAAAAAAAGAAGACACAGAAGGAGAATACCCCGGTGAAGCAGAGTGAGAGGGGGAATCGGCATGCTTGGTACGGGCCTTATAGGGTTTCTTGGTCTTGGCGATAAAAGGCTTACGAACCCTAGGTTTCTTAGGAGCCATGATCTTTCCCTTACCCTTAGTCTTAGCAGCCATGGAATCAATCAATCGAAATAGACGAGTATCGACAGGAGATGAAATCAAACGACAATAATCGCACGAGAGAGAGAGAGAGACTCAGACCTAGTCGAAAGCCACGAAAGCACAACGAAGAAGCAATCGACAAACGGCGAGTAGGAAATCGACGGGTGAGAGATCGACGTCTGAGGAAATGAGCGGGAAGACGAGCGATTTCAAGTCGGAGGAGAGAGAAATCGTGCGTCGAAATGAAACAACTCGACTTTAATAAAGAAGGGGAAATAATCTGGGCCGTTGGATTAAAGAATCGACGGCTCAGATCAAAACAGTGAACCGTCACTACAGGAGACAGTCGACTGATGAACAAAAGTCAGTAAACTGGATGAAGTGATAAGAAATAAGCTCAGGATGACAGACAGTCGACTGTTGAGTAACATACAGTCACATGTCCGTGGGACAGTCAACTGTAATATACGCATCAGTCGACTGACTGAGAATCAATAAACTTCATCAAAATGATAGAAAGCACTGGAAAAATTTGATAGTGATGACAGGCGCCTGATGACTAAAATGCAGTCGCCTGTTGAAATAACAGTCGACTGTAAAATTTTCATCAGTGGTCTGTGTGAAAGATACAAATTTCAGACAGAGAATATAGAGTAGGGCAGTCGACTGTCGAAGGAAAGACATTCGTCTATCCTGGTCCAAATATGAACAGTGAGATTGAATTCCAGAGAATAAGAACACTCACCCTAGGACCTATACTCTAATCAAAAACTCATCATAAAACAATGTAAAACGATAAATCAATTGTAACATAAATCTCTAAAACCAATCTCAAAGAACTCATAAAATCACATAAATCTCAATTGCCTTCCTAAAAAACACATATATAATATATCAAATAAAGAGAGGCAACAAGATGATATGAGCTCAAAGAGTGTTATAACAAGAATGTTAAGCTCCTAAATTTCAGATTCACCCATAATTCCTAATTCTCCATGCAACCTCACAAATGAATCTTCTTAAGAGGGTTTGTGAAGATGTCGGCAATTTGTTTTTGGGTTTCAATGTACTCTAAGATGATGTCCTTCTTAGCTACATGATCATTAATAAAGTGGGGTCTCACATCTATGTGTTTGGTATGGGAGTGATGTACCTGATTCTTGGAAAGACATATGGCACTTTGGTTATCAACCATGATAGGGCAAGTATCACAATTGACACCATAGTCCATAAGAGTGTGTCTCATCCAAAGAACTTGTGCACATGCAAGACCTGCGGCAATATATTCCGCTTCAGTCGTGGACAATGATACCGAGTTCTATTTCTTGGAAAACCAAGAGACTAAGAAATTTCCTAGAAAATGGCAAGTGCCACTAGTACTTTTCCTATCGGATTTACATCCGGCAAAGTCGGCATCACTATATGAGATTAAGTCATATGTGCTAGATTTAGGTTAAAGTAACCCATAATCTAGAGATTGGTTGAGATAACGAAATATTCGTTTAACCGCAATCAAGTGTGACTCCTTAGGTCTAGTGATTCCTTGATCAAAATCAACATAAATGAGGAAAATCAAAATCTTCATAAAATGATACGTGTAGTGATTCCTTGATCGTTGAACAAGTTTTTTTGTATATCCGATAGGCTTTGCTACGTGTGGAATATCCAACAAAGATTCCTTCATCGGATCTTGGCTCAAATTTATCTAGATTACCAAAAGTGTTCTTGATAAAACATTTTGAACCAAAAACATGAAAATACTTAACTTGAGGCTTTTTGTCGTAAAATAACTCAAAACAAGTTTTGTTCGTTCGGGGTCTCACTAGGATCATATTGAGCACGTAACATGCCGTGTGCACCGCTTCTGCCTAAAATTGTAGTCCAAGATGACTATCATGGAGCATGGTGCGAGCACACTCAATAAGAGTCCTATTCTTTCTCTCTACAACACCATTTTGTGGTGGTGCCCGAGGAAAGGAAAAATTGTGAGTTATCCCGGTGTCATCACAAAACTTTGTATAAGACTCATTCTCAAATTCTCCTCCATGATCACTACGGATAGTGATAATGGTGGATCCTACGAGATTCTGAACCTTCTTTGCAAATATGGTAAACTCTTCATAAGCTTCATTCTTATTCGTTAAGAATGAAACCCACGTAAATCTAGAGAAGTCGTCAACGATAACTAATCCATAATGAGCATTGCCTCAAGAAGCGGTTCTAGTTGGCCCAAACAAATCTAGATGAAGAAGTTCTAGGGGCCTCTTAGAAGTAATCCCTTCTTTAAGCTTAAAGGATGATTTACTAAGTTTACCTCTTTGACACGAATCACAAAAGTTTTTCTTACTAAATGCAATTTTAGGAAAACCTTTGACTAGATCATGCTTAGCTAACTTATATAAGTGCTTGAAATGAACATGACCAAAACGGCGATGCCATAATTGTTGTTCACTTGTATAAGCAATGTTCTACGGTTTTAGGCAAGCTCAAATATTAAATATTTTTACGCCTAATACCGGAAAATAAAACATTCGAATTAGAATCAAAAATTTTACACAATCCTTCTCCAAAGTTAACCTTGTAACCTTTGTCACAAAGTTGACTAATGGAAATGAGATTGTGACATAAACCACTAACAAGAAATACATTAGTAATTAAGGGTTTGGAAGGGTTACCGACAATACCTACTCCAACGATGGTTCCCTTTTGATTACCTCCAAAAGTGACCGTTGCACCATCCTTGATGCTAATCCCCTCGAAGAGCAATGAGGGATCTCCCGTCATGTGTTTGGAGCAACCACTATTGAGAATCCATCCTTTCCCTTTAGAGCTAATATGACCTTTATTGCTCTTTTTCTTTCTCTTGGGTACCTATATAATATACCATAAGCTCATGGTACCCAATGTTTGTTGGGTCCAAGGGGATTAGCCCTTTGGAAGCCAAGTCCAAGTGGACTTCTGTTTTCCAACATAATTAATATTCTTAATAACATCATTAAAATAGGAATCAACATATGCATTCCTATCATTTAGGCTAGTGTTCTTAGGACCCCAAATGGTGTAAATTTTGGGAGTCCTTTTCCTAGTTGCATGCATACTTGTTAGATTTCTATGTGGCGCATGCTTCTTAGGAACATGGTTTCTAGCATAAACATGAGGTGGTGGATATGCATTGAACATACGAGAATGATATGTATGCTTGGAAACATGCATGTTTTATGAGACATATGGGTTATGCATGACATGTGGAGGTTGTGCATACATGTAAGAATGATGTGTATGAGCATATCAGTATATAGGAGCACGTACATGAGTATTTATCATGTGTGGATTTGTACGTGTACATGGGTGTGGAGCATAAAAAGTGTCATGAGTATCCACTTATGAAGTAGGAGGTTTTCTACGTGGATGAATGTTGGTGTACATGTAAGCATGGCTTCTCTTTTGGTTTCCACCCTTAGTGGGTTTCTTGCCAAAAGGAAGAGATGGTGAAGTAGTGACTTTCTTGGTAGGTTTGCTACCTATAGTGTCTTTGACACCACTTGTGGATCACTGGAGGATGGCCTCACAAAGTCTATAATGACACCACTATAGGAGGTGCGTTCATTGGATGCTTTTGCTTTTACAAAACCAAGACCAACACGATGTGTGGCCGTAAATTGATTTGCAAGCAAATTGTCCAATTGTCCTTTTCCCTTATTGAATCTCACAATACGGGAGGACATGAGCTCATATTTCTCCTTAAGAGAAGAAATATTGGTATCCAAGGTGGACACCCGTGCTTTGAGCTCGTGCACTTGAGTTTTAAGAGAATCATTCTCTAAGCCCAATTGTGTGTGACGTGTAACTAGATCACTATTATCCTTAGGATGTGGTTGATCTAGTTGAGATTTGAGGGTTTCACCTCATTTCTCAAGGTGACATTTTGAGAAGCTAAATTCGCTTTCTCAACAGTTAAAGTATCAACAATGGTGTCATTGTTGACAATGCATGGTATGGATGAATTGCTAACATTTAATTTCTTTAAGCTAGTATATATATAAGCATTAAAGATTGATATTTAGAAAATAAGTCTTCATTTGCAATGCGTAATTCATCCATTATTACCTCGATTTCATCCATGTCGGAATCATTCTCATCGGAGAGTGGATCTTCTTGTGCCATGAAGCATATGTGGGCACTTTCACCCTTCTCATCATCGAAATCACTTGATGATTCTCCACTTGAGTCATCGAATGTACCGACGAGTCCTTTCTTCTTGTCTCTCTTGTTCTTGTCGGACTTGTGGTACTTCGAAGCCTTCCACTTCTCTTTGTTTCTTAGCATTGGGCAATCCTTCTTGATGTGCCATGGCTTGTTATACTTAAAGCAAAGAGAAGAAGTATTATTAGAAGACTCAAATCTTTTGTTAGAGGGAAATTTACCTTTACGAAAGAAGCGTTGAAACTTATTCGCCATTTGGGCCATTTCACCCAAATCCATCTCATCTTCTGAATCTTCACTATCCGAGGATGAGGAATTGGCGTTGAATTCCAATGCTTTCTTCTTGGCCTCTGAAGGATTCATCATAGCTCGAATCTTTAATCGGTTCTCCCGTCTTACCTCATAAGAAATGCGAGTCCCGATAAGATTCACAACTGTATGGGTCTTCAAGTCGTTGACCTCCTCGATGGCGATAGCTCTTCTTTCCCATTTGGAGGTCATTCCCATTATGATCTTTCTTACCTTTTCTGGTTCGGTGTAGACTTGACCAAGAGCTTCCAATTCATTGGTGATGTCGATAAAACGTCCATACATCGATGCTATGTTCTCATTTTCCTGCATATGAAACATATCGAAGTTTTGCACGACAACATAAAGTTTGGAAAGTTTTACCTTATTCGTTACCTCATGGGTAACGATGAGATGGTTCCAAATTTGATATGCACTCTTACATGTGCATATCTTATTGAACTCATTCGGGTCCAACGCACAATGAAGAGCGGTCATTGCTTTTCCGTTGTTGACTTCAGCGGATTTCTCGGAAGTCTTCCATTTTTCGAAATTCTCTTCGATGGGCTCGACGTATTCTCTGTGGAGGGTTCTCCAAAGTGAAGAACTCCTTAGGAACGTCTCCATCCAACATTTCCAATAGCCAAAGTTCGTGCCATTGAAACGCATAGGACGCACCATTGATTGACCTTCGAAAAGTGTGGACGCTCCATCATGGTTGTGATTGTTGTACGAAGGCGGTGGAGGAACGTTGTTGTTGGTGGATGCCATAGCTATAACCTTGCACTCTGATACCAATTGTAAGGACCCTGGCTATGGAGAAAATACTAGAAGGGGGTTGAAGAGTGTTTAATCAATTTAAAAAGATAGTTACACCAATTTAAATGCAAACCAACAATATAGTGCGGAATTAAAATTAAACCCAAATAGAAATAAATGCAAACGCAAGGATGTTTTAAGGGTTCGGATTACCTAAGCCATTTCCCGACTTGTTCCCAGTAATCCTACGTCCCTTCCACCTGGATACCTTCGGATACTCAAGTTAGAACCCTAACTTGAGGTTTCCTTAAAACCCACTTGTAACAACCCTACAAGTGAAATCGAAATACAATCGATTGACCTTGACTCCCACAAATTGGGAGCAAGCAAACCACTCTCACAACCCGAGAGCAAATCCAAATAACGAAAGTTATGAAATATGAAAGCAACAAGTACATATCACCTATGCCTTGAAGTAGAACTTGATGGAGAAATGTGTTGTGTGTTGAAGAATCTCTTGGAAGAGAGGAAAAGCCCTTTCTCTTGACTGCACCAAATGCCTAGAAGATGATTCTTTGGCTCTAGGTTGGAGAGCAAGAGATCAAAGATTGGAATTCTTAGGGCTTTTGGATTTGAGAGCTTTTGATCTTGAGAATGACAGCTTGAAAGATTTTGCAATGGAATGAGTAAGTAACTTCTCAATGGAACAATAGATGCTCCTTATATAGGTTTCTCAAATCCTCAAAACAGAATTAGCAAAAACCCTTTTGGAATCTGTGAGAAAACTCTCAATGGATAGAATCTGTGCTCGCGACAGTCGACTGTTGAAGAAACCACAGTCAACTGTTGCACAGTCAGATAGGGTAGGTGCGAATTCATAACGGTAACTTACCACGTGAAAAGTCGACTGATGAAGCATAGACAATCGACTATTGAACCAACATGCGACTGTAAATCCTTCTACAGGCGACTGGCCGTAAGTTGGGTAAGTTAAAGAATTCTGTAAAATATCTGGGATAACAGGACATACGACTGATAAAGAGAAGACAGTCGAATGTTAATCAGAACAGACGACTGTAATTCCTTATACAGACGACTGTTAAAACCCTGAGATTTTCCAGAGAGCTGAGTCAACAAATTGGCTCACAGACAGATGACTGATACATCATTAACAGTCGACTGATCCAATTGACAGTCGACTGTAAACACAACATAATTTGACTGGCCATTGAAGACAGATCAATAGATTTTGGGCAAATGACATACATGCGACTGATTCATAAAACACAGTCGACTGTCACTTGGACTGGCGCATATGAATCGTTCATGAGTCGCCTGTGGGAATTAAGACAGAGAAGCGCAAAACTAGATTGTAAATGTTTGTGCATAACAGGCAACTGTAGAACAAAACACAGGCGACTGTTTTCCAGATAGACGACTGTAAAATGTTCAGCAGTCGACTGTTATAAACAATACAAGAACAATCAAATAAAGAAATGAATTGGAGTCTAAGGACGATTGATCTAATGATGTCCTAAGACTGAAATGAGGATGTGTGTATGTGCTTCATCAAAGTTCGGCTTCTAAGCTACATACTAGAAGAGATAAAAGAAATTTACATTCACAAATTCTCTCTTCTATCCAACGCATGAGCTTGAAGTCTTCATGGAGCTTCAATCATCATCTACGATCATCCAATCCATTTCATTTGCTTTCAATGAACTTTGAGTGTCATCCATTGCAAGTAGATCTTCATAATAAGCTTAGGCAATGGATTAACTGCAAAATAGGGGATTAGTCACAAGTATTTATGTTTGCTCATCATTAACACCAAGTAGGGAGAAGTACAATACTCAACAGTTCACTCTTTGTATGTGCACAACAACTTCAGCAGGGTAATTTAATCTACTTAGTTTGACAGCAAAAAGTAAACTAATCCAATCATATCAAATGTCAATCATTCATTCAACCTGGAAGCTCAAAGCACATTTCATGCAAAAAGACGTGATAATAGGAAGACAAAGCAGTACTCCAAGTATATGCAATCAATGCGTGAAGCTTGGTGTGTTTTCTACGAATAGTATACAATAATAGTTCCTAGACTAAGTTAACGCAAAAATTTCATTCAAATTCATATAGCAGATGATGGAATTTCTTTTCCTCAAATGCATATCAATGTATCGCATATGATATCAGAAATGAAAATGATAGCATGGCAAGAAAATACGTGCATAAGAGTAAAGCAAACTCCAAGATATAGTCATCATATGGAATTCATCTCTAGCAAAGAAAGTAAAAGAAATAAGACGAAAATAAAAACTAACTATACATATGCAGGTCACTCTAAAAGTAAGAAAACGTGATGCATGGCAGAAAAAAATGAAAAAGTGTGTGAAATATAAAGAAAGGTGAAAAATAAAGGTAAAAATAAAAAAAAGTAAAAAAACTCCGTATGTGCACTCACTCTCCCAAGCTAAACATCACATTGTCCTCAATGTGCTAAGTGTGGCTCTAGGACGTATAAGATAGGGAAGGGTGGGTGTGGATGCATGCATGATGCAAAATAAAAGGGAAAATAAAGAAAGTAAAATATAGCATGATATATGCAAATGATGAATGTAGCAGGCATGCAAATGATAGATGGAAAGTGCAAAATGGAGACAAGCTGTGGACCAGAAGTGCAAACTCCCCCCATACTGATATATATATAATAGTTCCTGCAAAAAGTGATCAAAACATGTGGGCAAGCAAAATAATGGCAAAATGATGGGGCGAGAGGTAGAGCAGAAATAACATGGCAGGCATCAAGTGTACGTGCCTAGACTGGTGGTGGAGCGCCATCACCTCCCTGTGGTAGGGGTGGTGGAGGTGGAGGTGCAGGCTCCTGAGGGATGGGCCGAGGTGCTGGTGGTGGAAGCCGCTATAGGCGCTCAAGGATCTGGTTCAGTGTGTGCTGAATACCAGGGAGCTGGCAACACATGCCTGTACGAAGCTAACGGTGGCAGTGAGAGTCTAAGCCCAATCATGGCCCCCTCGATAGCACGGAGATGCTGGACAAGGGCGTCAGGAGCAAGAGCAGAGGGTCGCACAAGAGGAGGATGGGGCTGTCGTGCATGGCCACCGTAGACCCGTGGGGCCATTAGTGGGTGAGGGTGTGGGGGCAGTGCTTCCTAAACGACGCTCAGCCTCAGTGGGAGGCTGAGACGTAGGGATTCTCTCAGAAGTGTGAGCAGTGGCAGAGGAGGAAGAGGCAGGTAGAGAGGTCGTGGACACAGAAATAGGGACAGACGTCACGACACTCTCTGTGAAAATGACGGCTGTGGAGATAGACAGGTCAATGGCTGGGGAGGTCGTGAAAGCAGCAGAGAATGACTCCATATGGGTCGAAAAATCAGGTGAGGACAGGGTCTCGGTAGTCGCAAAAGAGGAAGGCTCACTTCTCTCAAAGGCTGCGACGACAGTGCTCTCAAGGCTCATGTAGGAAATGGGATCAATACTCTGTGGCACAGAGGTTGTGGTGGGGAAAGAAACAGCAATAGACGAGCTCTTGGCAAGAGCAGAGGTGGGGACAGATGTGTCGGGCTCAGGAATCAGATCAGGTGCCAGCTGTGGGATGGGGATCTCCGGGGCTAGAGGGCCGAGAAGGGGCTCCTGCTAGGCACCATCAGGCTCGAGTACGTAGGCAGATGGGATGAGGAGGTACATCTCTGGTCTCCACACCCCACCTCTAGGTCTAATATGGGTCCAAGCAGGGCTCGGAAGCACCATGTAATCAGCTGAGAGTGGACCATGTAGCCAAACCTAGTGGCATTGTCCGTGCGGGTGCAACATCCTCATACGGGCCATAACATCTATGGATGGTGAAGTGGGGCCTGCAGGATGAAGCAAGACTGTAGGAAGCTCAATCCTGCACATGGAAGCTAGCAAGGCGATCAGACTGCCACAACAGATCGCCGTCCTGGCGACGGCAGAGGAAGCAATGCGGTCGAGATACCAACTAGCTATATCAATATAAATGGTGGGGACTAAGACGTCCACATCGCTCTCAGAGCTCAAGCGTGAACATCATCCTAGGCTCGTACCTCGCCAGAATGGTGGTCGCCAAAAGGCGCTGAGCAATCCGTAAGCAAGGGTGGATGATAGAGGAGACCTTGGCCTGTCTAGGGTCAAAGGGAAGTGGGGATCCAGTGATCAAGGTTCAGAATGTATGGGAATCAAAAGAAGCAGGGGTGTAGTGCGTTGGACAATAAGCTCGATCGGGGTCGGGGACAGGGGGCCAATGGAAGTAGGCACGGAGCATATCGAGAGTGATCTCGCACTCCTGATCCATCAAGCGAAAGGTGCACCCACTGGGAGTCCTACGAATAGAACTCAGAACCTCGAGGGTCGGTCGGACTTAGGTGTCCGTCGACACCTACAGAAAGTTACGCCATCCCATATTGTCGTATAATTGGAGTAGCCACTGAAGTACCCCTAGGCGCTCAAGGTCATCTACGTGTGCGAACCTAGAGGGTAAGATTGAACGCTGGGAGAGCCTCTCAAATTTGACATGGTGGGTGTCATCTCTGAAGGTGATCTGAAATGTGTCGATCATCGTGGCAGGCTGTGCTGGTGGGGGTGGAATGGGTGAAGTGGGTGCAGGGATAATGGGAGGTGGATCGCTAGGAGGCGGGGAGTCTTCTCTAGAGGAAGAGGGGCGGGGTCGCTGGACCTCTGTAACGGCTGCTTTCCGAATGTTCGTATTTTCGCGCGTACCTTCATCTTTCGTATGCGTATTTTTTTCTTCGATCCTTCTTCTATCCGGAATATGGTTTGTGGTATGTCGTTATAACCATTTGGAAGAGTAGTATTTGTGAGATTTTTAGTGAACGTCATTTCACGGGTCGTTCTCCAATAAATCAACTTTGATTGGAGTGACGTCGTAACTTTAGACTTCAACCCCAGATCTTTTTATTTTTAGTTTGTTTTCTGTGAACCCAACGTGCGATCGGTCACTGTACCCCCAAGCCTCTCATCGTCACGGTCGTCCCGACATTTTTTCGTAATTTTCGGACACCGTTAGCCTAACCAAACCCACTAATCACTTTCAAGCCCATTAAGCCTAATCAAATTTGAAATTAAAACTCTAATCCAAATCTCATTAGATTTCCTATGTATCATGTTAGGATTCTCATTGTTACCCTCACCCAACTTTTCCCCTATTTGCACACCTCCTCACTCACCCTCTTTCCTAGTCATCCCTTATTTATACCCCTTTTAAAACAAGCTATCGCATTTTCATCTCTTTTGAAAACACAACTCAGCCCGAACCATGGAGGCTCACGTTTTCACCATAGCCGCCGCCTTCTTGTTGTTTCTCCTCGCCGTCGGTGACATCTCCAACCACCCTAGGCTCCGGCCACTTTTTCTCCTCCTCCCCCTCTCCTATCTCCTCCCTCTCTCCCCCTAAAAGGCCATTAAAGACAGCTCTAGCCGCAGGTTTCTTTTGACCGCAGCACCCGCCGAATTTTGCCCACGACCGGCCACCACCGGCCACCTCTGGCGACCGCCACCACTTTGCTCAGATTCCCCTCGAACCCCTCTATCACCTGCAAGTATCCTTCCTCTTCCCTCTTCCCTATCTCCTCTCAAAACACCTCTCAAACACAACAACAACCCAGTTTTGGACATATCTGTCCATCGCCGGAAGAAACCGATGCTCGCCGCCTCTATCGACCTCCGGCCACCCACTCCACCTCCATCAACCTCCCCTCGATCCCCCCTATGAACTGCAACCCTCCTCTCTCACTTCTCTCATCTCTATCTCCTCGAATCCCCTTGCAACTAAGCCCTAATGGAAGTTTTTGACAAATCTGTGCCCTACCATTCAACACCGATGTCTGGCCACATCCGGCTACCACTCCACCACCATCAAATCCCCCTCGACCCCTTTATCTATTGTTTTGACCCCTCTGGTTGCCGCTTTTTCGCTGTTATGCACGACAACCACCCGTTGTGCAAATCTGTCCTCTTCGCCTTTTCACGGCCGCCCACCGCCGTGTGCAGCCGCCGTCAGCGACCCACCTGGTCGTGCAGCCCCCCATCAACCTCCTTAAATATCTGGCAGCCTCCTTTGCTCCTAGGAGTTCACACACGTCACCGATCACGCGTGTTTTCCTCCGACGTTGATGCAGCCGTGTAGATCCGTTGCGCTATCCGCAACGGGAGGGAGATTGACGTTTGCTCGCTGTTCGTGTCTCCACCTTGCTATCCAGAAGTGTCTTGCTATGCTACCCATGGCCGAGACGTTGCTGACGATGCAGATCCGTCGCCGTTCAGACCTGATATCTGCTCTACGATCAAATGTTAAAAAGATTAGCCCTCTAACAGGTAGTAAAACCCACACCGTAGCAAATCGAAAACCTAATCTAAAAATCGTCAACAATAATTAAATTTCATTTCTGCTCCTTTAAAACATTGCTAAATCTTAGACATCAACAAAGGACTTGAATATCTGTGCATATATGATAGATCGTCGATTAGGCTGAACCAAAACAAAAACGTGACTTTGACTGCTAGGATAGCCCCGTTGAACCTAGAAATGAACTCTAATAGGAATGATGAAAAACATGTTCTGACATCGCCGTTGACCCATTTCATACAGACCCTTGCTGACGCCCCGCTTCGACGAGACGCTTTAGACAGACGACGCACTCGCCTCTGCAGGCAAGTGTTTCTCACTTGCGTACTTTCGGCCACGTTTAGGCCACCTGTCCCTTGAACTGTAAAAGTATGATTAAAGAGAATCGGACATGAAATAATAGCGTCTGGGACCCCCTAGATAGCTTAAACTTATGACGAAGTCTAGGCACAAACAACAAGAACAACTGACACCTTAGGGCTATTCTGTGTGTGCGTGCATGTGGACACCCTAGAACAACCTTGCCTTGCCATGTCATGAACATCTTGCACATCCTGTCTTACACATCCTATGGGCAATAAGATGCTCACCTAGCATAGTGGGTGATCTTTGTTACAGTTACACCTACGGGACGTTCGTCGCTCACTAAGGCAGAGGGAGATACGCTACAGACCGTGGGGATAGAGGCACTCACCTAGCAGAGTGAGTGGTCATGTATAGTGGTACAGATACACCTAAGGGAATCCTGGCATTCACCTAGCAGAGTGAGTGTCCCTGCAGACCGTGGGGATAGAGGCACTCACCTAGCAGAGTGAGTGGTCCTATATTGTCTTGTCTTGTGCACTTAGGTGGGGTAGGGTTGAGCAGTCGCACGGGGAGAGGGTTTGGTCCCCCTCAAACTGTAAGGCGTGAATCCTTCGTGACACACACGGTACTTCTTGTCTTGTCTTTGGTCCCCCTCAAACTGTAAGGCGTGAACCCTTCATGACACACACGGTACTTCTTGTCTTGTCATGTCCTGTCTAGTCTAGTCTTGTAGCCCGTAGTACACGCTATAGCTATTGTCTGTCCCGTTTACTTTCCTGCTCCGTTTATAATTTTCTTGTATAATTCTAAAACTGCCATAACGTCACAACAACATGTAATTCAAACAGTAAAACGTTGTTAAAACTTGTTTCACACTTGCAGTAGAGTCTAACCCTTCCTTGTAGACTTTACCTGATGTACAGCTCCTTTTCTCTTGGGTGTTGTATGTTAGGTACTGCGCCAGAGTACGTAGACGAGCTGGAGATACCAGAGGGTTTGGAGTAGTAGTATGTTACGGCTTAGGCACCTGCCTGCAGCAGGCAGGTGGGCCCCATCCACCTGGGTGGGTAGGTCAAGCCTGCTCGGGGTGGGCTTGGGCGCCTACCCAAGCGGGCGCCCGCCAGCACAGGGCGGGTGGGCTGGCTTGCTTGAGCGGTTGGGTCAGCCCAGCCCGCTCACAGCGGACGGGCTGGCCATGCCCGCCCAAAATGGGCAGGCTAGCCCAGCCCACTCACAGCGGGCTGGCTGGTTCAGCCTGCCCAAAATGGGCGGGCTAGCCGAGCCTGCTGTGGGCTAGGCTAGCCTAGCCCCTTTATTCTAGTCTAGAACTGGGCTAGCCCAATTCTGGTTTTTATAGTTGGTTTATATGGCATATATTGTGTGTTTGGAGTCTGTTTTTGACGCGGTTTGATCCTGCGTTTAGACCGGAACGATCCTGTCATCGAGGTAACAATTTCCATGCGTTTATGATAGTAAATATGTACGCAAACAATTTACGACACATTTAATTCCATTTGCATCATATGCAAAATTCACACATCTATTATAAAAAATCATTTGCATCAAATACAAATGATCTGAGGGCATGCATCCCCCAACATCTCCCACATACACTCAAGATCATTCAACCCGATTGCAGCAGCTAATTGCAAACTCTTTGCAGTTTTTTATCCCTTGAATCAAATGCATATTCTCCCTAATTCCTACCTATTACTTGACGAAGTTCTCACTCTGTGTGAGACCCTATAGCCTGGCCCTACTACCGGTGGGGCTCAAAACCCCAGATGGCAGAGACCACAAGCAGCAAGTGTCGTCCCTGTTTTGGTATCATACTTATGTGGTTAACTCATTGACATGAGTATTGTCGGGACCACCCTGACTGTGTCCGTGATGAATACCGCAGTTATAGTCTCTTCGTCAAAACTATACCGCTTAGTCAAGCTTAGGATATGGTCAAATGTCAACCATACTAGCTTGAACTTGGTTAGTCTCCATCTATCTTTAGTCAAATAATGTTGGACTTCTTCCAACATACTCTGGCCAGAGTTTTCATTAAAGATCAAACTAACTTTGCGACACTAACTCCCCTTAACCAGGAGAGATGAATCCTATCTTGGTCATTACTTTTCTCGCAAGCTTCAAGTGTTACCCAACAAAAGACCTTTCAATGGGGCTTACCCTGAGGCTAGATCAGTGATCTAAGTGACATCGTTCATGTACAGGTTTGTACAATGAGCTCAAATCAAAAGACCAACTTGCCTATCATCACTAAAAGTTATCATTGACAGATTGGTCAGTATGAACTATATGATAACTCTTGTTGGGTCGTTCAGTGAACTTATTCTCTAATGAGCACTTATGTCTCGTTCCGACTTCGCCAAGCCAAACGACCATGAGATCATCGTCACCACTCCATGGTGAAGACAAAGACACAATGGTCTATCCAATGTTTCGATAACCTTTTCTCGAAACATCTATGACCACGAATGTTTTCAGACATATACTACAATTGCTCAAATACTTCTCCATGATCGAGATCTCTTTCTTGATACATATTTGATCTCGCATTAAGTCTCAGGACTTTACCTAAGTTCTAATGAAGACTACATTATTATTAAACTTAGGTAAATTCTTACCAAACAGCTTACTATTATTTTGAACAAGATGTTTGTATAGTTACATAGAGATAAGTTGACTCGAGTTCGAGGCCATACCTATCTCTTAACATCTTTCACTTGCACTCAGGCCCATTTATCCCGGCATCTCATACTGCATTTACACATAAGCCTCTATAGACTTTATGTGATAGAGCCTTCGTGAGTGAATCTACTAAACCGTCTACTGTATAGCCTTAAAGGGTTTCTATGTTCATGTTAGACCACATATTTGAATCTTATCCAAATAATTCCCTTGGTCCCATAATTAATGTCTTGCCTGGATATAATCCAACTCATCGTACCTTACGAGAGTAATTCAAATTAGTTACTGGTCATTTAGATGGTTCATAATCATTTCCGATAAAGTGTCAAACTCTTTGACCACTTTGTCAAAAAAAATGTTTAGGCTCCTTAATGTCTCGCATGTTTTATATACGCTCACACTGCCCTTGAAAACTCTCTGGCCGATTCATATAAGTTCATTCTTCTAAATCATATTTAGAAAACAGATTATACATGAATGCTCCAGTTTTCATAGTCATCATAAGCATTTACATTGAGTTTGGTCCGAGTAGATATGTACACATATGATGGAGAGAAAGTTTCATCATAATCTGTTTATAGGAGTTATGATGATAACCGTTCTCAATCAACATAAGTTGTACTTCACTATTTTCTTTCTGCACCAATCTTCTGTCTTGAAGATTTACTTGCAGCCAATAAGAAACACTTTCTTTTGGCACGTAAACTAAAGTCCATACTTTATTTACATGCACGAACCTTTTTCGAATTGCATCAAGTTATTAATCAGAGTCCCTACTCCGAATGGAATCCTGGAAGTTGACTATGTAATCATCAACCATGATATTTTACTCGACTCTTCGTCTCACGAGACTCGAGTAATCCTTTAACTTCCTAACGATTGGTTTAATGAATATATTATTGATAAGGTCCTCATAGAACCTTATTAAGAACCTAGGCATTATAATCTGGGGTTAACCCAGAAGGAGGATTGTAACTCAGGGTCACTTGCCATGTATCGTAATAAGTCTATATGATTCATGCTCTCTAACACACCGATGTGTTAAGAGACTTGACCTAAAAGAAATCACATTTTCTTTCAGTTACGCAAGAGTTACATAGCTAAGTATTCGATTCTTCGATCCGATCGAATCAGTTCAAATACTTCTTTCGTTGTGTTCTCTTTTTTATCAGACTTGTGTTTCATCAAGAACATGTGTCGTAATAAAATAAGAATTCCTTATCTGGCTTATTTAGACTTATGTCCAAGTACATCTGTATGTACAAGACTATGAGTTCACCAACTTATTCTCCCACTATCTTACAAATGGAATTTTCGACATCATACCTTTGAGACAGGATTTACAAGTGCCTTTCGACTCATAATACGAGAGGTCAGACCCCTCTTTATGTGACTTGTGAAGCTTAGTCTCTTTGGTACAGCATAGTCTATTTTGCCATATAATTTTTGCTACTATCTTGCATATTCATGTATTAACATTTAATACATTATCGTTATACAAATTACTCACACAAAACATTGCTTCAGAAGCAAGGTGATGACATTTGCCAAAATTTGTTAAACGTCCTCTATGGTCCAAGAAATAACAATTGCTCCTTTTTTCAACACGTAGATAATCATTCCTTTTGTAAAACGATTATCCTTAAACCGTGACATCAAATATGTCACATTTTCAGTTCCTCCTACTTTTGCCTTAACTAATGATAGATAAAACTGCCTTTCTCAATTGAATTTCCTTAATGCCTTCTTCCTTTTCTAAATCTCATTTAGATATTACACCTCTCAACACAAATAATAGCCGTGCAAGCATCTCATGTATCCAAACGCTTGAGCTTTGCAACATTGAGTGTGCTCAACAAGTTGCTCGTCTCAAAATTCGGTTAGGATACATAGTCTTGCACCGCTTATGCACTCATCTTCGATTCAAACAATTTGATCGAAGTTTCGAACTTTGCAGGTCGAAACCATTTTCCATACAACTTTGAGTTGACTCAACAAATTGTATAAAGAAACATGCTTTGAACATCAGTATGTTCAAGCTGACCCTCATAGAGGCGAGCAACAGGTAGCATGCATTTATTTTGTTGGACCCAGAGCTAAAGAAAATCATGGTCCTTAAGTATGTGCTAAGAAGGTCATTTTAATGTCAATGAGAACATAGTCCAGTCTATCCATTAGAATTTGAGTTGATATTCCATTAACCAACCATTTGGACCAGTTAACTTATTCTCTTATAATATTATGTTTTGGATTCTATTGGTAAACATAGAACTACCTTAGTATAGCATATGTTCGATTATAAATATAGATAGAATGGCTTTTATTTAACTATATCCTTCCACTATTTTTGGGATCATTTTTAGCCATAATAATGAACAATTAAATTAAATTAAATTAAATGGGAAAGAGATCCAACAACCCTGAGTCTCACAACCTTGAGAGTGCTCAACAAATTGCTTGACTCTGCGATTGGTAGACGACTCTTCATCAATCATATTATATATGATTCCCTTATTGGTTTTTATCCTTAGCCACTTATGATCATGAGTGTGCTCATCCAAATCACAATGATTAGTCTAGTGGGACCCTTGTTTTCGTGTCTAGCCTAACTTACGCTGGCGCTCGGTATATGGGCACGACGTGATGGTTTGGGTTAAGGTTAGACTACATCTCATGTGACGAGAAGTTGGTTTCCATAAAGTAACTATGGCATAGCTTCAGTGTGCTCAACAACTATAACATAGAACATATAGTTGCCAACCTCTAAAACAAGGAGGTTTACTGCTAACCTTGAAGAAGATTTTTAACGTAATTGACTAGATAGAATCGACGATGTCACATAATCATAATTCGCATCCTTGAGGTCCAGTGGAACACGGCTAGGGATTTGGCTAAGCCAGGATCACTATCCCAAGTCGAGCTAGGGTGATCCACAGCACTAGTCAAAAAACACTAGACCAGATCATGGTCCATTGAAGGAAACTCATTATTCATATATGTCCCATCGATTAAAATTGTATTCATTAAAACTAGTTAATCCTATCAACTAGTTGAATCCTAAAATTCGAAATTATTAGGATTGGTTAATAACTTTTATTAATGTCCTTATCAACTATAAAAATTTTAAAGGTGCTATCCTAATCATGTATTAGGCATTTTAAAATTCAAGTCGCAACAATTTAAATCAAAGCCTTTTGTTTGAAATTATTATTAGAACAATTAAAATAATAATTAGGAGAGGACTACCCAAACAAGAATTTAATATGTTGCAAAAAATTTTAAATCATAGCATGTCAATCAAAAAATTATCTTATAATCTTCTGAAAGTTTTTAATGGCTATCCTAATAGTTTTTCTTGAATTATCACATAATCAATAAAATTAATATAACCATTACCAACTAAACAATTTAGCTAAGCATAACAAAGCAATAAAATTTATCTCATAAAATTTTCTTGCTAAACATGCAACTTAAATATTATCTCATAATATTAAGTTACATCAAAAAAATTATCACATAATTTTAAAGATTTAATTTCAAAATAAAATTAAATCTAATTTTCAAAAATAATTTTCGAAAATAAAAAAGGTGCTTTAAAACGGCAATTTTAATAGTTTAAATTAAAACCTCCATCTCATGGAGAAGCATGCTATATCACATACATTTTATAAATGCAAATAATAGATCAGGTAGACTGGCTCTGATACCAATGTAGGGTATCGCTCTGATATCATTGCACCGATGTTAAGGCCCATCATCCATGGCACCTTAGACCCGTCACAAGATCCACACGAACTTGTTTTATGGCATGCCTCTCGACAACACCCAACCCATATAAGATCCCTATCTTATCGGGACTTGGTATGGTAAGAGCGATTACTTCAGGTCAGCTCATAACCTGAGAACTCGTACTCAAGCTCAACAAGGTCTAATACCAATGTAGGGTTTTCTGGGTCCTTAGGGCTATAAATTCGACGTCCGGCCTAAGTCGGACGGACGCCGAAAACAAAACAACAGCGGAAAAATCGACTAAAACAATTTTAAATCAAAACCCTTAAGAAATCAACTCTAGCCAAGATCTCTACTATCCCGGGGTTGGGTCTGACTAACCCCTAAGGATAAATTTATCTAACATTTACGATTTACAAATGCACGTTTAATTTAAACTACATACCTTTCACTTCGTTTCTACAGAACACGAAGCGTCGTTTTTAGCAACATTTCTTTGGCTCGCGCCACTTCTCCCAAGCTGAACCGCGTCCCGAGCCACTCCTCGTCCCGAGCCGAACAGTTTCCCGCACCACACCGCATCCCGAGGCGAGTAATACACTTGTCGCTGAGCCAACCACGCACCAAAGAAAATTTCACCTTGAGTGGATCCTTCGTCAAGACTTCGGATCCTATCTGAGCTCCTTCATAGCTTTGCCAGAGCCCGAACAGGAGCAAGGAAGAAATTTAGGGAGAAAGAGAATATTTAATATAAGCTCAGATTTGGGCTTGCTCACGTTTAATGGAGCTACTCAGATCTGGAGCTTGGGACGAGTTTCAAGGAAGAGGGTAGACCCATATTTATATAGGCGGCTAACCCCTTCCCTTCACTCCATATCCAATGTGGGACTAAAAGATTTAGGAGAAAAAATTAATTAAATTTTGCCTTTCACAAATGCCAAAGTTTAGTAAAATTTTCCTCCCGCATTGTTGAGCTTCACAAGTGATACAACCTATCAAAGCGAAGAGGGTTGAACAGTAAACGCGTAGGAACAAACGGCATTCAATTCTGACTTTGTTTGACCCCTCAAACATTGTCTCAAAGTTGACCTTAAATCAACTTTTCGCTGAAAAAACAGCCGCAAAAAAACCCTGGGTTGCAAAAAACCCTAACCAAAAATTGGGCTAGGTGGGCCCCCCGCCAGCTGGGCGGGTTGGGCGCTTGTCTGCAGCAGGCGGGCGGGCCCTACCCGCCATGGGTGGGTGCCTGCCCTCACTGGGCAAGCGGGTCAAGCCCGCTCAAGGCAGGCTTAGGCGCATGCCCAAGCGGGCGCCCGCCCGCACAGGATGGGCGGGCCAGCCCTCTTGAGTGGGCGGGTCAGCCCAGTTTGCTCACAGTAGGCGGGCTGGCCCTACCCACCCAAAATGGACAGGCTAGCCCAGCCCGTTGCGGGCTGGGCTAGCCCAGCCCCTTGATTCCGGTCCAGAACTGGGCTAGTGCAGTTCTAGTTTTATAGTTGGTTTATATGGCATATATTATGCGTTTGGAGTCCGTTTTTGACGTTGTTTGAACATACTTTTAAACAGGGACGATCCAGTCATCCAGGTAACCATTTCCATATGTTTATTATATTAAATATGTACGTAAATAATTTACGACACATTTAATTCCCTTTGCATTATATGCAAAATTCCCACTTCTATTAACAAAAAGCATTTGCATCAAATACAAATGATCTAAGGGCATACATCCCCTAACAGATATAATCATTATTATATAACTGAGACTAAAACAAATTGAAACATTTGTAATCACATAATGTGATGATCATCATCAAAACTATGTTGGGGTTAAAAGCCAATATCCAATAATCTCTTCCCATTTGATGATGCCACATATTATGTAAAAATAGGCATTAAAACATACTAATGCTCCTCCTACTTATATGCATATCGAATGTAAGGCAAAATACATAACACAATGCATATAACAGGCATTATGTGAAAACATGCGCAAGATACCATTGTAGCTCAAAAATTGAATTGTAATACAATGGAGACAAACAATGTAAGCATTGTTTTTACAGAATTACATCTCTATCCCCTTGACATAATCAAAAAAGTGGAAATGAGAGTTTCTCTCTCCCTTGAAGATTCTCTCCCCCAAGGATATATAGGTCAACAATTTGGACACTACATTCTCTGTAAAAATATATGACAATATAGATGAGAGTTGGAGATGTTTGATACCAAATAAAGAATATATAGTATGTATCAATCACTATGCCATGCTCCCCCTATATCATAAAAAAGTCAAAATTTGACTCTATGAACCAATTACAAATATGGAGTTATGGTCCTAATTGTATCAATGCATTGATATGAAGAAATCAAGCATAGACAATGATACATGCCATTGTAATAAAAAATAATCATACCTAATAAACAATGCCAAGATGAAACTAAAACAATACCCAACAATGTTTGGAAGTATTTCAAAATCATCAAAAAGAGAAGAATATGCTTCAAATTGATTTTGAAATCTACATATAACATAAAATCTCCTCATATGTCATATACATGAACAACAACTGCATATATGACATAGAAATTCCACTAGGCTCCATTTTCATGAAAAGTTTCGACAGAATTTTCAAAAACATGGAAATCTCACACAAATGATGGGTATGCAATAAATATAAACATATAAGCATATGCCCATGCAATAAATCACATATGTGGGGAACGTAATGTAAGAGATGAAGGATCCTGTCAAAACAACGTTAGGATCGATAAATGAAGTTGAGACTTACGCTTGCGTATGCGGCACGGTAATCTCGGAACTTCGCCCTCGGATTTGCCACAACGGTCGATACTTCGTCACGGAGGATCGAAGCAGAGTTTCACCGCCTAAATCTCTAACTAGAAGAAGATTTTAATGGAAGGGAGAAGAAGAACATAAGGATGCCTTATGCAAACTTATGGCATGGAAAGTTTGAATGAATGCCTTACCCTTGGGTCCTATTTATAGGCTTTAGGGGTGGTTATTGTAGGAAATAACCAATTATAAGCTTATTAGCCTATATTAGCACATTCAGTTATCTTCTTCTTTATCCACTTATCAAGTGCCATTTTGCACTTATAAAGTGGCTTTTTCCACTTATCGAGTGGCTTTTTCCACTTATCGAGTGGTCCTTTTCACACGAGAAAAGGTTCCCTTCGTGCACGCCTTCGTGCACGCGACATCTGAGGTCCGTATACCCTCATACATCCCCTCATGGGTGTAATATTTATGTCGTCCATATCCAACATCTCCCACTCACACTTGAGGGGATTGTAAGGAAACTTAGTTTCCTCTAACTCTTCTGTTTATCATACCGAGAAATAGGCCGTGTGACCATCATGTGCATAGAGTCCGCTGTTGTGCAGTTGTTAGAGATACACAACACTTCTCGAGGTGCAAAGTTGAGTAGGCATGCTTTACCCTAGATTATTTCTTCACATTTCTTATACTTTATATTCAACAATTGAATCTCATCTGGATTACAATTGGCTGGCCAGCATTGAATCTCTAAAGTCCAAATGTGAATATGAAATTAATCTTCCTCTTCTTGCGATCCTTTTGATCTTGACTTGACTCGCTTTTCTAACATGCCCCGCCGGACCGAATTAACCATAGTCCATAAGCAACATGCTAAGATAGCAATCACCAAGTCAAATCTTAAGGAACCAATTAGAGTCCATAAGGGTAATGAGTTAAGACCCATGTGGTCTTTGGGTCTCACATAATAGTAAACTTATTTACTATTCTAACCCAATGGTCAAAAATGCATACGTAGTATGAATACGTATTACAACATCGCTCCTTTCCCAGGGAGTGTATGTCTCAATGATGTTGTAAGGATGATGATCAGACACCACAATGTCTGACTTTGAGTCTCTTTTTCTACTCAAATAATCCTTTTGACTCACATCCCACATTTAGACAGATAGGATTTCAAAATCCTCTTAGATCTTCTGTAAGCATCCATATGATGCAGATCTTTCGTGCGACCATTTTGTTTAAGTCATGACTCTAAATCATCCGTCTGATGATTTTGACTTTAAACAGGTCTCATCTCTATTCTATCCGTCTGATAGAATAAGGCGGTTGCTCATGTGAGAGAGCCAACCTCAATCTGTCCGACATACTAGAAAGTATAGCTGAGATTTCAAAAATGTACACAAACATTTCTCAAGAGATTCATATGCAATGTTTGAAAAAGAACTTATTCTTTTATTAAATTTGATCATTTACAGACATGAGAATTTATATTGGTATAACTCAGCTCATACGCAATCCTTGAGATGATAAGTGTTTGTAAAACACATCTCTGGGGATCGCCTTTGTAAGCGGATCCGCTACCATCTCATGCGTAGATATGTATCTTATGTCTACCTTCTTGGTCTTATCATAGTCTTTTGCAAGTCTGCAGTTCCTTTAAGATTCTGCATTATCCTCTTAACCGCTTTCCAGTGTTCTTGCCCTGGGTTGGATTGGTAACGACTTACCATTCCAACGGCAAAACAGATGTCTGGTCTTTTATGCATCTTAGCATATATAAGACTACCAACTGCACTGGAATATGGAACTTTTTCCATAATCTCTTTCTCCTTTTGGTTCTTAGGACATGATTTCAGACATAAATTATCGCTTTTGCTTATAGGAGTATCAATGGACTTGCAGTCCTGCATATTAAATCGTTCTAGAACCTTCTTTATATAAGTCTCATGTGAAAGAGAAAGAAGTTTCTTCAAACAATTCCTTGAAATCTTAACTCCAAGGATATATGCGGCTTCTCCCATGTCTTTCATCTCAAAAACTGATGAAAGCCAAGCCTTGATATCCATCACAAAGCCCTTGTCATTTCCGGCTATTAAAATGTCATCTACATATAGAGACATGATAACATACTTGCTTTTAATACTCTTGATATATACTCAGTTATCTTCATCAAGCATGATAAAACCATTTGATAACTTTATGAAATCGTATATATCATTGCCTCGAAGATTGTTTAAGACCATATATGGATTTTAAGAAGTTTACAAACCTTATGTTCGTTTCCTTCTTTTACAAACCCTGTTGGTTGTTCCATATAGATCTCCTCGTCCAATTCTCCATTGAGAAAGGTAGTCTTTACATCCATTTGATGTAATTCGAGGTCTAAGCAAGCTACCATTGCCAGAATCAGGCGAATCGAGGTAAAACGAACAACAGGTGAGAAGGTCTCTTCGTAGTCTATCCCTTCCTGTTGCGTAAAACCTTTCGCGACAAGGCGAGCTTTATATCTGTCAATAGAGCCATCAGCCTTATGCTTGATCTTGAGAACCCATTTGTTCCCAATAGCTCTACGTCCTCTGCGTAAGTCAACTAAGTCCCAGACTTGGTTAACTTTCATGGATTCTAACTCCTCTTGCATCGCTTCCATACATTTGTCTTTAGCAGGGCAAGATACGGTCTGTTTGAAAGTAGCAGGCTCGTCATATTCTTGTAGTAAAGTCATAAAGGTTTGCGGAAATTCATCCTCAAATCTTAGAGGAGCCAACCTTGTACGATTACTACGTCGTATTTGAGATTCTTCAAGTCCTTGTTGACTCGAATTTAGATCAATTCTAATATTACTCCCACTTGGAATGTCGTTAGAATTGTTCCCACTTGGATCATTATTCCCGTATGGAATAGGATAATCGTCATTCGTATAATCCATTGGTGAAGGTTGAAACGTATTTTCGTTTTCACCAAGAATTCTTCCACTCGAATGAGGTAATCCTTCTTGATCATAAATCTCAAATAGAGATAAGTCCTGACTTATCTTGCCCTGTCTTGGAAACTCGTTTTCCAAGAAAGTGACATCCCTTGACTCAAACTCAATTAGCCCACCATTGTCTTCCTGACTAACAAAAACATAACCTTTGGAGTTTTCTGCGTATCGTATAAAGATACATTTCCTTCACCTTGGCCCAAGTTTGCCATACTTATGGGAGGAAATATGTGCGTAGGATGCACAACCCCAAGGTTTCAAAATGTTTAAGTCAGGAGACCTTTGGTTCCACAACTCATAAGGAGTGGAGCTAACTGATTTCGAGGGTACGCGGTTTAAAATGAAAGCGGCCGTCAATAATGCATCACCCCAAAAGGTGATTGGCAAGTTAGCTTGCGCCATCATTGAACGGACCATTTCCATCAAAGTCCTATTTCTCCTTTCTGCAACACCGTTTTGTTGAGGAGTATAAGGCATAGTTACCTGATGTACTATGCCTTTTTCATCACAAAGTTCCTTAAAACTTGTTGATTGATATTCACCGCCCATATCGGTTCGCAAGACCTTAATCTTGCGATCTAATTGATTCTCCACTAAACTCATATAGTTTTTAAAGCAAGCCAATGCTTCACTTTTGTGGGATATCAAATAGATATGTCCGAATCGGGTGAAATCATCAATAAAAGTGATGAAATAGGACTTCCCGCGTCTTGTCTTGACATTCATCAGACCACAAATGTCCGAATGGATAAGCTGTAATGGAACCTCGGCCCTTGTGTCGGTTCCAAACGGCTTGCGACAAGATTTTCCCACTAGGCATTGTTCGCAGGTCGACATTTCAACCTTTGAAACATTGGATAGAAGGCCACGTTTGGCAAGTCTATTCATACGCGTTGGTCCAATATGACCAAGCCTTGCGTGCCAACAAATCACATCAGACTCATAAGTTTTAGAATTTGCAATAAGGAAATTTTCATTACACGAGGAATCATACATTGTACTCATTACAATAAATCCTTTAAATACAAACCCAGTACCAATAAGAGTATTATTACAACTTAAGTCCACATTACAATCATGAAAAAACCAGTTATAGCCAAGACCCATTAACACGACCACAGATATTATATTCCTTCGAATATCTGGAGCGAAGAGAACATCATGAAGTAGGAGAGTGCGGCCGTTGTCCAAGACTAGCTTGCAAGTCCCAACGCCTTTCACTTCAACACGTGTGTTGTTTCCTACATAGATCCACTTCGTTCCTTGGGGTATCCGGTGATACTCCATGAAGGACCGTCTGTCCCTTGCTATGTGGTCGGTGGCACCTGAATCAATTATCCAAAATGAATTAGATTCCACAAGAAATATTGAACTAGAAACACATATGTAACTAGTATATTTAAAAGTTACCTCGTCACCTCCACTCGTACACGAACGAGCATAGTGACCGAGCTTGTTGCACTTGAAGCACTTGATCCTCTTCAAGTCTTTCTTCTTGTGCCATTTCTTGTGCCCACCCTTATGTTTGGGTTTCTTGGTAGACTCAGGTTGCTTATTACGTTCATTGGTAGACTTCAAACGATCTTTCCTTTTCTTTCCCCCGTGTGAGGAACTAGCAACCATGTGCACTTCCGCACTTGGCTTGGCAGCCGCAAGCCGCTCTTCCTCTAATTCGAGGTGCTTAGAAACATCGCTGAAAGTCTTGATGCTCTCATTGTGAGTGAGATGCATCTTCATTTGGTCCCACCCATTTGGTAGGAAACGTATGACTGCTTGGATTTGTTGCTCATCAGTGAGCACATGACATGCGTCCTTTAACTCCGAGATAAGATTCGCCATATGTCGCAGATGTTTCCCCATGGAATGATCTGGACGTTTCTTATATGAATCGAACCTTATAGTTAAGGCGCGAAGTTTGGACACCGATGTGCCACTGAACTTCTCTTCTAGCTTGGACCATATGTCCATGGCTAAGTCATGCTCTCGGAAGATGCGCATTATGTCATCGGCCATACTGCTCAATAACGTAATGCGGGCTATCTTATTCTTTCGAGACCAAGCATCAAAAGCTTCCTTGTCTCGTCTGTGTTGGGCCGTAGTGCCCAACTCGGGTTCAATCATTACGTTCTTTAGAGTTTCGAGCACTTCTTGCTCCTCTAAAACATATTGTATCTTGATGGACCAAAGTTTGTAATTATCGCCGTTGAGTTTTTCACCTCTGTTTAACTCAGCGACGATATTCTTTGAAGCGGAAGACATTTTACTTTTAAAATGCTGCAAAAGACACAAAACCGAAGGTTTGATCAAAACATTGCATAAAAATTCTTAAAATATTACTCCCACTTGAAATGATAATAAAATATCCCATTTGGATAGTTCTAAAAATTCAAATCCCACTTGGAATTATATCATATTTGATAAGTTACTTTCGAAAAATATTGAAGATGTTGTTCTAGAATCGAAAAGGTCTCTACGATTCCAATCACCATCTAGAACAACCTTCAAAATTCCCCCATCACTTATCAAACAATAGTACTCTTATAGTACTAGCAGCGGAAAAACGAGTTTGAAAACGTATTTTTCAGATATAATTCCCACTTGAAATGATAATAGAATATCCCATATCCCATATGGATAGGTCTAAAATCAACTCCCACTTGGAATGATATTCATAATTTGATAAGTTACTTTCGAAAAATATTGAAGATGTTACTCTAGAATCGGAAAATTCACTACGTTTCCAATCACCATCTAGAGCAACTTTCAATGTTTCCCCATCACTTTATCAAATAATCGTACTCTTATAGTACTTCGTAGCGGAAAAGCGTTTTTGAAAACGTATTTTTCAAAACGTATGAAAACGTATTTTTCAAAAATATATTTCAACATAGTACCCTTATGATACTAGTGAAATATTCGGCAATCCCTGGCCATTGCCTGGTTTAAGCTGTTGCCGTGCCAAGGTCGGATCCCCCTTTTTGGGGATTTTTCTGCAAACTATCGTCGCCGGCTCCGGTATGGATCCGGGCGTTTTCCCCCTTATTGGAGAATTTTTCCGCAGATGACTGCCGTTGACCCCGTATGGGCTAGGCTTGTCGGTTGCTGGGGCCGAAACCATTGTCAAGGCCTCTGGCTAAATTGGTCGACCAATAATCCCGAATTGGTCGACCAATACCGACCAATCAGTTATTTGGCACCCCCTTGGCCAGGGCCTCTACCCTGGCCGGGGCTGGCCAAGGTCCGGCCAAGGGCCTCTGCCCTGGCCGATGCCGGCCAGGGCCGGCCTGGCCCTGGCCCTGGCCTCTGCCAGGGCCGGCCTGGCCCTGGCCTGAGGCCAGGGCGCCGGCCCTGGCCTCTGCCAGGTCCGGCTAGGCCGGCCCTGGCCTCTGCCAGGTCTGGCCAGGCCCTGGCAGAGGCCAGGGCACCGGCCCTGGCCACTACCAGGGGAGGCCAGGGCGCCGGCCCTGGCCACTGCCAGGGCCGGCCAGGCCGGCCCCTGGCCTTGGCCGAGGCCGGCCACGGCCCCCCTGGCCCTGGCCTGGTCTCGGCCAGGCCAGGCCTTGGCCACGGCCAGGGCTCCCTGGCCCTGGCCAGGGCCGGCCGGCCATGGCCAGCCGGCCATGGCCCTTTGGCCATGGCCGGTCTCCCTCCTTGCATGGGGTGGCCGCATGCACTCCTCCCCCTCGACGGGGTGGTCGTGGTGGTTTTTGGCCGTAGCCAACCCCCTCCGCATGAGGAGGGGGGATGCGTTGCTTCCATAGCCCATTTGGCCATGGTGATCATGCACCAAAAGTCATCTTCTCCGATGTAGATAACTACCCTCATCTTCCTCGATGAAGCACCCGTTCGTCGAGAAAGTAGTTATTCTCTAATGGCCGTGTGCCAAAAATGAAAAATAACACACTTTAAAGTTCGTAAACTACGCGCTCCACATGAAGAGAGTTCACATTCCCTATGAATGGAGACTCGGCATCCATGAAGAGTGCGAGCTTGACGACGTGAACGGTCGGTTCTTCCCGTCACGGAGAGTTCTTGCCATATCCGTAATGACAGAAGACCATAACGTGAAAAGAACAACCGCTGCGTTCTCTCCGTCACGAAGCGTTCCTACCATATCCGTAATGGTAGGATACCCATTTGTGAAAAAGACAACGCCTCGTTCATTGGATCGACGGGGCGGTGGTTTGACTGGGGCGAACCCGTATGGCTCTGATACCAATGAAGGATCCTATCAAAACAACGTTAGGATCGATAAATGAAGTTGAGACTTACGCTTGCTTATGCGGCACGGTAATCTCGGAACTTCGCCCTCGGATTCGTCACAACGGTCGATACTTCGTCACGGAGGATCGAAGCAGAGTTTCACCGCCTAAATCTCTAACTAGAAGAAGATTTTAATGGAAGGGAGAAGAAGAACATAAGGATGCCTTATGCAAACTTATGGCATGGAAAGTTTGAATGAATGCCTTACCCTTGGGTCCTATTTATAGGCTTTAGGGGTGGTTATTGTAGGAAATAACCAATTATAAGCTTATTAGCCTATATTAGCACATTCATTTATCTTCTTCTTTATCCACTTATCAAGTGCCATTTTGCACTTATAAAGTGGCTTTTTCCACTTATCGAGTGGCTTTTTCCACTTATCGAGTGGTCCTTTTCACACGAGAAAAGGTTCCCTATGCGAACGCCTTCGTGCACGCGACATCTGAGGTCCGTATACCCTCATACATCCCCTCATGGGTGTATTTATGTCGTCCATATCCAACAGTAGGATATATGCCCATAAGGCCATTTATCCTAAGTATCCGTCTTGTTCATCTTGTATATGGTATCCATTATCCTAAGTATGAAATTGTTTGAATTAATATACTTAGATAATGTCCATAGACTTATAGTTAGGTCCTTACGTATCTAGATAAGATCTCGATAATGAGTTGTATGCGACTGAATAGAAACGTAAGTCTTAAACGGTTCGTGGTCATAGATGTGTTGAGAACTGGATATCAACACATCGGATAGACCATTGTGTCTTTGTCTTACCTTAGGGTAATAATGATCTCATAGTCATTCGACTTGGTGAAATCGAAGACGAGACACAGGTGTTCATTGGAGAATGAGTTCACTGAACAACCAATTTAGAGTTGTTAAATGGTTAACTTTAACTAAACTGTCTTTAATAACTCTAGGATGATGATAGGTAAGCTGGTCCTTAAGACCTGAAGTCATCTGTACGAACCTGTGAGTGAACAGTGTAGCTTAGACTTATGATCTAGCTTCGAGGCTAGGCTTGCTGAAAGATCTTAGGTTGAGTTGCACCCGAAGCCCTCGAGGCGAGTAGATGACTAAGATGAGATTCGTCACTTCCGTTAAAGGGAAGTTAGTGTCACGGGCTCAGTACAATCTTTGTGTTAATCCTCGACCGGGGTACGTTGTAAGAAGTACAACATGGATACAACAAAGACCGCCGTATACTGACCAATGTTGTCTAATAGGATTGACAGTAAACCATACCCTAGGACAACAGGGACACATTCTTAACGAAGGGACTATAGCTAACGACATTCATCACTGACACAGCCAATGTAAACCCAACGATGCTTTAGTAAATGGATCGATCACGTTATGATGATTCTGAAACAGGGACGACAGCTACTGCTCGTGGTGACCGTCGTCTAGGGGTTCCGAGCCCTAACCTGTAGTAAGGTCAGGCTGTAGGGTCTCACACCAAGTAGCGTTCGTGTCTTAGTAATAGGAAGATTAATTGAGAGAGATTCATTTGATGACATTGAATAGTTAATATTCACAAAGCTTGTTGTGAACTTAAGTCGTAAATGCTATAGGAACAATGTTGCATTTGATGCAAACAAAGATTAAATGTGTCGTAAGTTGGTTACGACAAATTTAGTAGGAACAAATATATTGGAAAGGGTTACGTAGCTGACGGGATCATCCCGGTCTAAACGCAGGTTCAAACCGCGTCCAAATCAGAGCTCAAGCGAGCCCAGAAATGCGAAAAGAGTTCAAGGCAAAGTGGATTAGACTCACTAGGCTAACAAGCCCATCCGCAAAGGCAAACGGGCACAGCCCGCTGGCTGCACTGCGGGCACGGCCCGCTGCAGCAGTGGGCACACGCCCGCTGCCCGCCTCCCTTGCCTTGGGCGGGCGCGCCCGCTAAGCCTATTGGGCACGCCCGCAACTTAAGTTATTTTAGGGTTTTTGAAACCCCTAATAACGGCTACAAAAGTTGATTTTTTGCACATCTTTGGGTAATTGTTTGAGGTGTCAAACGAAGTCGAAATTCGTAGCCATCGGTTCCTACGCGTTCATCATTCAAAGCACTTAAGATTGATAGCTTGTTTGGTGTCTAAAGTTTAATGAGCGAAGAGAATTAATTCGTTGAAGTTTGCTTTTATGAAAATCTCTCTAAACTTCAAATTAAGCTAAATTAGCTAAATTGAATTCTCTTCAATTTAGCAAAAGTCCCACATTGCTCACAACGAAAGAAGGAGTGCCGACTACCTAGATAAATAGGGGTGCACTCCCTTTCGTTGAAAGATGCACCAAGTCCTCGATCGAGTAGCTCCAGATTTTAGAGCAAGCTCGATCGACGACTAAACTATTCTCTCTCTCTCTCTCTCTCTCTCTCTCTCTCTCTCTCTCTCTCTCTCTCTCTCTCTCTCTCTCTCTCTCTCTTCTTCCTATTCTCCGAAGTAGTCCTAGCAAGACTACGAAGGGGGTTTGGATTCGAATCTAGATGTCTAAGACGCGGGTTTACTCAAGTGAAACTTGATGGAAATTGAATTCCACCCCAAGTGATTTTGATGATGAGCACACCAAATGAAACTTAGTTTACTAACTAAACTATAATTAAGTGTGCAGAATATGCGAAGCTTTGCTCATACCCAAAGAAGCGCAATCTACGCTCAAGGACTAGGACGAACATGGCTAAGATCAAATAATGAAGTTCAAAGCTCAAATAGAACAAGAAGCTCAAGTGAAGGTCACATCTACTTCATCAAACTGATCAAGCTTCCGAAGACGTGTCCTAAGTCTATAGTGAGTGTGTTGTGTCTCTTTAGGGTATTGTTAAAGCCAAAACATATAGACAAACACACACACACACACACACACACACACACACACACACACACACACACGATTTGAAAATATTTTTTGAATATCTTTTTAAATCATCTTCAAAAATGTTTTTGAGAGCTTTCTCTAGTCATCTTATAAATTCCGTAGTGAAACTCCACACACCCTGGCGTTAGCTACCTGTCTGACTACCTGTGTCGCAGGAAAAACTCCTCTGGGAGTCGACTACCAAAGGTAGGGAGTCGACTACCAGCTGAGAATCAAGATTTCCTGAAACACACTGGGAGTCGACTACCACTCATAGGGAGTCGACTACCAGCTGTAAAAGTTTGATGTTTTTGACTTAAATTTTGAAATATCGTTGAGCAATTTTCTCCATAATTTTTGGGACAAAAGTCAAAGTATTTTGAAATTCGAATTCTCCGTTTTTGTCTTATAAATAGAGGACTGTTTTCATTGAGAAAAACACAACAACTATCGAATTCAAAATCTCTCGTGCAAACGCTCTAAAGTTCTAAGCTCTCATTCTTTCTCTAGCCAATTCGATTTTATTTGTGATCTTGCAAAATTCTGTTATTATTTTTAAAGATCATATTCTCATTTTATTGGCTAACTGTTTTTCAAATCCGTATTACTTTTCTAGATTTTTGTTTAAAGGATTTTTGAAAAACAATATATCTAGATCACAAAGAATTCATTCGTATCTTTGTGTGATCTAGAATCTCTTTCTATCAAGCCACTACACACAATTTTGTCTATCATTGTTTGGCTATAGAATCTGGGTGTAAAATCAATCTCCACCAAATTATTGTGGTGAATTGGATATCTACTTTTATTGTGTTGTTGTTGGAACACTAGACAAGTCTAGGTGTTGCCAGTCGGAAATCCTGGTCAAGACTAGGTCGTTGGAAATCTTAACGAGTGGAGTTAGGTACTTGTATTTGCCAAGGCAGATAGTGGAAAATCTCGTACCGGATTGGTCGGGGATTGGACTTACCCAAAAGTTGTTGGGAACCAGGATAAAAATCCTTGTGTCTGCGATTGCTTATCTGTGTTTGTTTATCTTTGCTCTTACTTTATTATTCGCTAATTGTTATTCATTTATTACAAAGATCAACTTACTTTTATCCGCTGTGAATATAATATTTATCTTACTTGCAATCTTATATGTGCTTATAAATACTCTGGGAGTCGACTACTGTTCATAGGGAGTCGACTACCTGCTGTGAAATTTCTCTGTGTATTTTAAGATTATTTTGTTGATTAAGAACCAAGCGTAGATCGCTCTACTTGGTTTCTTAGGCAACATTAGAAGGACATTTTTTAACAATTGAAAAAGTTTACTATTTGCACAACACTATTCAACCCCCCTTCTAGTATTGTTTGCCATCCACAGGATCCAACACTTGGTATCACAGCGAGGCTACAAAAGTGATGGCGTCAACATCCTTTCACTCTGAAGGACTGAATACCATGTGACCACCACTGTTTAACGGAACCAACTACGCTAGCTGGAAGATCCGAATGAAGACTCACCTAGAGTCATTAGACATTGAAGCTTGGACCGTTACTAAAGTCCCGTACATCACACCTACCGACGTTGAGTTTGGGAAATGGTCCGTCGACGACAAGAAGAGAGCTAATCTCAATGCAAAAGCAATGAATGCACTATTTTGCGCCGTTACAGGAAATGAGTTCAATCGAGTCTCCCAATGTGAGACAGCACACCAAATATGGCATACTCTTCAGGTAAGTCACGAAGGAACCGAAAAGGTAAAAGAATCCCGCATAAATGTTTTACATTCAAAATTCGAATCTTTTAAAATGGAAGAAGGAGAGAGTATCATCGATGTGAATACTCGTTTTACTAATATTACAAATGAGCTCGCAGGATTAGGAAAGAAACTTTCCGAATATGAGCAGGTAATGAAGATACTAAGATCCCTCCGACCCGAATGGAAGGGAAAGACAACTGCCATTCGAGAAGGTCATAATGTAAAAGACCTCACCATTGAAGAACTAATGGGAAATCTCATGGCATATCAGATTGAGCTTGAAGAAGACAAGAAGATCGAAGAAAAACCAAAGAACAAGAATCTCACGTTCAAAGCCCAAGAGGAAGACTCCGATTACACGGACAAAGAAGACCATATCGCGTTCATCTCAAAGAACTTTAAAGAGTTCATCACAAGTAAGTATGGAAAACGATCTTTTAGACCCACTAACGGTATTATTTGTTTTGGTTGCAACAAACCAGGGCACGTCAAGAGAGACTGTCCATTGGAGAAAAACAATCGTGATTCCAAAGATCGTGGGAAGAATAAAGACAATAATGAAAAGTGAAACAACGGAAGAAACAAATTCTGACGACCAAAGAAGGAAGCTTACGCAGCCTTCGACCAAAGAGACGATTCCTCATCCGATGAATCCTCAGAAGAAGATAACGATGAAAGAAGAGAAACATCACACATGTGCTTCATGGCATCCACATCCTCCAAGGTAAGCACGCATCATGATTCATCTAGCGACAATGATTCGTCATCAAGTGATGATGAAGACATGGATTATAGGGGAGCATATAAGGAGCTATGCAAAATGCATGAAAAGCTCATAAAAGAACATAGAAAAACACTTAGAAGTATTAAAAAAGATACTAAAGAAAAAGAAGAAATCATTAAAGAAAATAGTCTCCTTAAAGAAAAGAATGATTTTCTGCAAAAAGATATTTCATTGGTAAATGAAAAAGTTGAGAATCTAAATAATCTTCTCGTATCTGTCAAAGATAAATACGACGCAACGATGAAAATTATTGAGAATTTCAACAAAGGAAAAGAGAAGCTAGATAGTATAATTAAAGATCAAAAAGCCCAATCTAGCAAAACCGGACTCGGTTATGATTCACATCATACCAAGAAACGGGTTAAGCATACTAGGATGCATCATTCTAACGATAATTTTTTGAGCATCCGGATACCTAAGAAGTTATCTGATCAACGAAGGAAAAGGTACGCTACCGACTTTGTTCAGTAAATTCATTTAAACAAAAATTATAAATATGATGTTCATGAAGGAACTAAACCATACTGGGTTTGGCTTCCTAAAGACTCACTTCTCGGACTCAAAAAAAGGGGAGAGTACCATAAACGTTTTATTTCTTTTCAGGTACTCCAAAGAAATGAAGGAAGAAAACGAGATCCAACGCTTTGTAAAGGATGAACAGCAACAACTTTCTTGCACGACTCAATTTTTCTTTGCTAAATATATATGATTAAATTTACTTAAATAAGTATTTTTTATTTTTTATTTTGATCTTATATATTTGTGTTATACTCCTAAAACATTTTGTGTTCAGAAAACGCACTCGACCTGGATCAAAAACCCCTCGGGATGAGAAAACGACTCAACCCAGTAGGGAGTCGACTACCTACATGAGGTAGTCGACTACCAGCGTGTATGCGAATTCTGGGTTTGTTTTTGACTAACTCCTATTGGGTTCTATAGAGTTAATGGGTTCATATCCTCAAAGGCAACTTATACCCAATAAGCTAAAACTCTATCCTAACCATCCAACACTTGATCCTAAGGCCCTCATTCTTCACCATCTTTCATCCCATGTTAAAACCCCCCAAGAGAAACCCTAGGGTAGCCGACTACCCCCTTTCAGCTCTCTCTCTCTCTCTCTCTTGAAATTTCATCTTGGTGCTTGGTTGCTTGGAGCTCTTTCAACTCCATCTCTTTCTCAAAACTACTCAAGGTAAAAAAAATTTTACTTCATGATCTTTACTTCATTATTTTTTTTCTCTTGCTTATCTAGCATTGTAAAAATGTTGTTTTTACTCTAGCTAAATGCCTCTCAAAGGAATATTTACCAAGAAGAGAAAAACCTCATCTAAAATTGACTCTGAGAAAGAAACCATTTTACCATATCTATTCAAGAACACCACATATGAACACTTCATCAAAATCACTAAGAAACCCATCCTCCATGAACGTTTTGTTAAGCTCAATGATGTTATAAATTATAGCATTGATAGCTTACTAGATTTTCAGAACTTGGCCAACCATTTTCCTCCGAAAATACTTATCTTTGCTATCCAAGGCTTATGCACTTGTTCTATGCTAATATGGACTATGATCTTGCTAAAAGCCGCTTTATAACCAAAGTTCTTGATACAAAGCTTGCCATTACTGTTAAATCTCTAGGAGAAGCCCTAGGAATTCCATATTCTGGCATGCTGCTTGATAAAATAGAAATGACTGAAGGTAATATTCTAGAGAGAATGTATTTGCAAGGAAGACATTTTCAGACTAAACTTCCATGTAGTGATCTTCGCTATCTGGCAAGAATTCTGGCAAATATATTATCCTATAATATTACTCAGAAATCTGGAAGTCATTCTATCCTATCTGAGAAGCAGGCCAAATGTATCTATGCTATACTAGGTAACATCCGCATCAATTGGGCCAAAGTTATCATGGATTCTATTCTTGCTTCAGCTTCTTCTGATAGACCCTCATCCACTTTAGCGCATGGGCACTATCTCACTATTCTGTTTATTAGCTATAATGTGCCTTTGGATCATGAAACCTCAAGTCTAGAACCGGCTCGAGTTTTTGATGTTCAGGCACTTGGAAGAATGAATCTACACCATGATCCTGATGAGAACATTCTTGAAGAAAAGCTTGCAGCTGAAGGAGGATCATTATCCTCCAGAAGAGGTAAGAGAATTGTTGTTTCAGATTCTGAGGAGGAAGAACAAGGAGAAGAAGAAAGAGGAAGCGAAGAAGAAGAAGAAGAAGAAGCATCGTCGTATATTCTTGAGCTTCAAGAAATGCTTCTAAAGAAGATTGGGAAATTGAAGATATCACAAGAGAAAGGGTTTGAAGACCTTAACCAAAAGGTGGACGACCTTAAGGAGCTCTTCGTGAAAAGCAACAAAATGACCGAGGACACGCTTATCATGATCCTTGATGAGATCAAGGAACTGAAGAAGAACGGCGGTCATCCTTAAGCTTTTCTTAGAAACAATGGTTTTCAAACAATGGTTCTCAAAAACTATGTCTCTAAAACTTATGGTTTGTAATAACTCTTTAATTGTGTGATGCTTGCTACTATGAACTTATCCTACATGCAATATATTAGTTGCTCTTATAAACTAACATCTCTCTTGCAGGAATAGGGAATTGAATTACCCTCATAACCATACTATGATTCATATGATTTAATACTTTGTCATTGATATGTTTTGTTGATGACAAGGGGGAGAAAAGATCTGAAATGCAAAAATGAAATCATATGTATTGTATTGTTTTGCTAACGGCTTCGATGCAGGGGGAGAACCGCATCAAAGCAGGGGGAGTAAGTATACTTTCATGTATTTTCAGATTTCAAACTTACTTCATTTTTCATTTGGGTGTCATTATCAAAAAGGGGAAGAGTGATGGAAATTGAATTCCACCCCCAAGTGATTTTGATGATGAGCACACCAAATGAAACTTAGTGTACTAACTACACTACAATTAAGTGTGCAGAATATGCGAAGCTTTGCTCATACTCAAAGAAGCGCAATCTACGCTCAAGGACTAGGACGAACGTGGCTAAGATCAAATAATGAAGTTCAAAGCTCAAATAGAACAAGAAGCTCAAGTGAAGCTCACATCTACTTCATCAAACTGGTCAAGCTTCCGAAGACGTGTCCTAAGTCTATAGTGAGTGTGTTGTGTCTCTTTAGGGTATTGTTAAAGCCAAAACATATAGACAAACACACACACACAAACGATTTGAAAATATTTTTTGAATATATTTTTAAATCATCTTCAAAAATGTTTTTGAGAGCTTTCTCTAGTCATCTTATAAATTCTGTAGTGTAACTCCACACACCCTGGAGTTAGCTACCTGTCTGACTAGCTATTCGCAAGAAAAACTCCTCTGGGAGTCGACTACCAAAGGTAGGGAGTCGACTACCAGCTGAGAATCAAGATTTCCTGAAACACACTAGGAGTCGACTACCACTCCTAGGTAGTCGACTACCAGCTGGAAAAGTTTGACGTTTTTGACTTAAATTTTGAAATATCGTTGAGCGATTTTCTCCATAATTTTTGGGACAAAAGTCAAAGTATTTTGAAATTCGAATTCTCAGTTTTTGTCCTATAAATAGAGGACCGTTTTCATTGAGAAAAACACAACAACTATCGAATTCAAAATCTCTCGTGCAAACGCTCTAAAGTTCTAAGCTCTCATTCTTTCTCTAGCCAATTCGATTTTATTTGTGATCTTGCAAAATTCTGTTATTATTTTTAAAGATCATATTCTCATTTTATTGGCTAACTGTTTTTCAAATCCGTATTATTTTTCTAGATTTTTGTTTAAAGGATTTTTGAAAAACAATATATCTAGATCACAAAGAATTCATTCGTATCTTTGTGTGATCTAGAATCTCATTCTATCAAGCCACTACACACAATTTTGTCTATCATTGTTTGGCTATAGAATCTGGGTGTAAAACCAATCTCCACCAAATTATTGTGGTGAATTGGATATCTACTTTTATTGTGTTGTTGTTGGAACACTAGACAAGTCTAGGTGTTGCCAGTCGGAAATCCTGGTCAAGACTAGGTCGTTGGAAATCCTAACGAGTGGAGTTAGGTACTTGTATTTGCCAAGGCAGATAGTGAAAATTCTCGTACCGGATTGGTCGGGGATTGGACGTACCCAAAAGTTGTGGGGAACCAGGATAAAAATCCTTGTGTCTGCGATTGCTTATCTGTGTTTGTTTATCTTTGCTCTTACTTTATTATTCGCTAATTGTTATTCATTTATTGCAAAGATCAACTTACTTTTATCCGTTGTGAATATAATATTTATCTTACTTGCAATCTTATCTGTGCTTATAAATACTCTGGGAGTCGACTACTGTTCATATGGAGTCGACTACCTGCTGTGAAATTTCTCTGTGTATTTTAAGATTATTTTGTTGATTAAGAACCAAGCGTAGATCGCTCTACTTGGTTTCTTAGGCAACATTAGAAGGACGTTTATTAACAATCGAAAAAGTTTACTATTTGCACAACACTATTCAACCCCCCCTTCTAGTGTTGTTTGCCATCCACAGGATTCAACAAAACTTTCTACCGCGTGTGATCGGCTCAGAGGCGAAAGTCGGCTCGGGCAGATCGGTTCGAGGATGCGAGATGGCTCAGGCAGATCGAGTCAAGGCGGCTCGGCTACGATGAGCATCAGAAGATGGTGTGGTACATCTTGCCTGCTCCATGGCCAAGATTCCGGGTATGTGGTTAAGCAAATTCAGTGTAGATTTAATTCTGTCGCTGTAGATTAGATCCCTCTTGGGATGGTCAGATCCACCCCAAGTTGGCATAGATCGGGTTAGGTTCTGGCTCCCTCAGAGCCTAGCTAAATTGTTTAGCTAGCCTAAAAGTCTTGTCTTTGATTTTCTGCTGCGCTTTTATGCCCCTGTGATCCGTCCGACTTAGGACGGACACAGATCCGAGCTCTGAGGGTCCGCCGAAGCCCCTACAGTGGTATCAGAGCCACGGTTATGCTATAGATCTGTTTTAGCGACATTCTTTAAATCTTTAAATCGCTTATTTTTAAACATACAAATGTTTTGTGTTTTAAAAATTGTTTTTGCAACACGAAATTTTTTTGGGACGATTTAATTTTATGCGATAAATATAAATAGGTTTCTAATCTTTAAATGCTTTTTAAAAATTTCCTGAGATATAATAAATTTTCTGATTATTTAAAAGTTTATTTAACTTTAAGGACATATTTTATTTTGGAAATTTAATTCTCTTAAGTTGCATAAAGGTTGGAAATTTTGAATATTTATTTGAAAGCTTTTAAAACAATTTCTAATGATTTTAAAAATGTTTTAAAATTGCTTTAATGGATATGTAAATTATAGAAATTTTTTTAATTTTCATAAAATGAAATGATAAATTAGTTTCTTTTAAAATTACATATAGGTTTCTAGATTATTTATGCGATATTTTAATCTTAGAAATGTTTGATTAAAATTTTAAAGCCTAGGTTTTAAAATTATTTGATAATTTTATGAAACCTAGTTTTTATGTGATAAATTTTTTTTTAAGCTTTAAATTTTTGATCTTTAATTTTAAATGTTAAAATTTTAGATTTGCGTGTTATTAATTAAGTAGATAATTTTAACTTGCAAATTCTCATTACATGTCAATACATGAACTTTTAATTTATGCAGATAAATTAGTTGTTTTTTATTTTAATGGACATGATGAATAATGTATTCATGAACACCTTTAGGTTAGTCATTAAATGATTAAAATTTTATAAGATGAAATTTTAATAAACTAGTGACATGTTACGTTTTTTATAAACAATTCAACATCAAAACCTAATACCAGATTAGGGTAGTCCCTTTGATTGTCAATCATTTCAATAAAACGTTTAAATGATGATTTTCATAAAAAGAATATTTTTGAAATATGTTGTAATTGTTTTATTTAAAATCCTAATTAGATTGGGGTATCACGTTGAACGAATGAACCTTATAGTTAATAAGGACTAAATAAAAATTGTTCAACCAATCCATAAAATTTCAAATTTTAGGATCCACTAGTTGATAAGGATTAAGTAGTTTTCTTTATTAAAAGCCATTTAGTTATTGGATGAACATAAAATTGATGAAAACTCCTTCAATGGATCATGATGTCGGTCAATGTGCTTGGCTAAGTTTGCTGGACCACCCTAGCTAGTCTAAGGGCCGAGTGGTCGTGGCTTAGTCAATTCCCTGGCCGTGTCCGCTGGACCGCAAGGAGTCGAATTATGATTGTGTAAGTCCATCGACTATACCTAAGTCAAATACGATAATAATCTTGTTCAAGATAAATCGTAGCCCTCTTTGTTTTAGGAGTTGGCAACTGTGAGAAACGTGTTACGGTTGTTGAGCTACACTCAAGCCGTGACATGACAATCTTATAGAATCCGATTTCTTGATTAACATTTTGACCTGACTAAAACCGATGTCTCATCCACCGAGCACCGGTATAAGTCTAACCAAGAATGTAGTCTAAGTCCTGACCCAAACCGACGTGTCGTGCATACACCGAGCAGCGGGGCAAGTCAGGCTAGACACAAAAACAAGGGTTCGACTAGCCTAGCCATTATGATCCGGATGAGCACACTCATGATCACAAATGACTATGGGTAAAATCGATAGGGAATCATATTTAATATGATTGACGACGAGTTCGTCTACCCACTGTGGAGTCGGACAACTTGTTGAGACACACTCAAGGTTGTCAGACTCAGGGTAGTCGGATCCCTCTCTCACAAATGTTATTTTATAATAAAATGTTTATTATTATGGCTTTAATAAATTTAGTGGGAGAATATAGTTTTATTAAAAACCATTAAAACTATAAAACGAACATATACTGACTAAAGTATCTATAAAATTGCAGAATGGATTCGGGCTCAGATATATGGTAGAGAAGAACGTGCTCGATTGAACGAACTACAAAGGCTGGCTTAGGAACATTAAGTTAGTCCTTTCTCTAGCCGGGAGTGGATACGTACTGTTCGAGGATGCTCCGGAGAAGCCCGATGATGATTCGACCTTCGAGGAAAAGGAAGCCTATAAGCTATACCAGAGGGATGCAGAGAAGGCCAGGTGCCTTACTCTGGCTTCGATGAGTAATGAACTGCATAGGAAGCATGAACATATGGATGTTCAAAGTATGCTTCTGAATGCACAAGAGTTATACGGCAAGCGATCTAGAGCTGCCAAGTTCGAAGCCACCAGCAACCTCTGGGGCACAAAGATGGATGCAGGGCCTGTACAAGATCATGTCATCAAGATGATCAGGTACGTAGAAGACGTCGCCCAGTTGAGATTTGTCCTGGAAAATGAGATGTCTGTGGACATTATCCTTAAGTCTTTAACCCCTGACTTTAAGCCTTTCATCACTGGTTTTATAATGAACAGTCTTGAAACGGATCTTTCTGGTCTCCTCAATATGCTTAGGCAGTTTGAGGATATTGAGAAGAAGCCGACTGCATTGGTTGTTGGCTCTGCTTCTTCCGACCAGCCGAAAGGAAAGGGTAAGAAGAGGCAGGTCCCGTAACCTACGAAGGCGAAGAAAGGGAAGAAAAAGACCAAAGGGGCCCCGTCAAAAATCTGAGTGCTTTCATTGCCATAAGATTGGCCATTGGAAGAGGAACTGCAAGATTTATCTTGTAGAGAAGAAGAAGGGGCATACTGATGCCTCTACCTCAGGTACAACAAATTAAATTCAATGAAGTGTAATTATTTCAAATCACATAGTATGAGATACTGAGACATCTGTGTAATGTATACAGGTGGCTGAAATGAAGCGAAGATTGGGACAAGTTCGGAGGACGGTCGGTAATCTGAGCAATCGTTGCTGCTGGGGCCGTTCAAAGACTTCAAGAGACATGATCGAGAAGGAGCTGATACTAAATTTTAGTTGAATAAAATGTATCATTCCTCCAAGTGAAAACAATGATTGAGTGTTCAACACTCAAAGTTTATCTGATAAACATATTACGGTTCATCTTTATGAATCCGTTGTTTTTGTATGAATGTCTAGAAAATTGCATTTTCTGTTGAAATTAAAATTTGATTGAGATTAGCTTAAATTTTCTGTGATTGTGGTTTTTTGAGTTGGTTACGCATATTCTCGAATTACGATGCGAAGCTTCAGGAAATTTTGTTTTGGAGCTGACTTAATGTTATAGTCAATCGGTAGTTAAGTATAGGTTCCATGAGCGTATAAATTGTGTGTGATCACAATTATACGCATATTAAGATTAATTCTTAATAAACTGCATTTGGTTATTAAAGAGTTAATATTAAATTTGGTTAAGGGAAAAGTACGGTGTATGGTGTTTGATTTGAGTGAGTCAATGTGAAGATTCCTTAAACCGATCTTGACTTGACTCATTCGTCAAACCGAACCAGACACTAATACATTCCATCTAAAGCACTTTCAAAATGGTTATGTCTTCATATATATAATCAAAATATGATTTAGATATAATATTGAAGTATTTTAACCAGGTAATTCGTAAAGTCAGTGGGAGCCAGCTCGTATACTTAGTTCCGGTTTTTCGGACTAAGTAAAAGGGATTTCCAACTTATATGAATCATCTATATAAAACATTGAATCAAAATCGTTTTTATTTAATCTATATAGAGACTTAGGGTGTCATGAATGTACTTGACATATTGACACAAGAAAATTGGAATGAGCTGAGACTGACTTATAGAAATGTTAGACCCTACATCTAGATTGTATAAGCTAATTGTTAGCTATACAAAGAAAGGAAAAATTGATCCAAATCATTTTTCAAAGGATCAACCCTCTGTGATAAAGAGATGTATATATAATAATCCATTAAAATACATTATAGATACCCGTTAGTAAATCCACTCTTAGGTTTGTCATATATATGTCAAAGTAACTGATATGCTATGACGGTATGAGATACCGAGATAAATAGCCTAAGTGCAAGTGGGAGATGTAGGAGGATATATGCCCATAAGGCGATTTATCCTAAGTATACGTCTTGTTTATACTGTATATGTTATCCATTATCCTAAGTATAAAATCGTTTGAATTAATATACTTAGATAATGTCCATAGACTTATAGTTAGGCCCTTACGTATCTAGATAAGATCTCGATTATGAGTTGTAAGCGACCGAATAGAAACGTAAGTCTTAAACGGTTCGTGGTCATAGATGTGTTGAGAACTGGATATCAACACATCTGATAGACCACTATGTCTTTGTCTTACCTTAGGGTAATGATGATCTCATATTCATTCGACTTGGCGAAGTCGGAGACGAGACACAGGTGCTCATTGGAGAATGAGTTCACTGAACGACCAACTTAGAGTTGTTAAATGGTTAACTTTAACTAAATTGTCTTTAATAACTCTAGGGTGATGATAGATAAGCAGGTCCTTACGACCTGAAGTCATCTGTACGAACCTGTGAGTGAACAGTGTAGCTTAGAATTATGATCTAGCTTCGAGGCTAGGCCTGCTGAAAGATCTTATGTTGAGTTGCACCCAAAGCTCTTGAGGCGAGTAAATGACTAAGATGGGATTCGTCACTTCTGTTAAAGGGAAGTTAGTGTCATGGGCTTAGTACGATCTTTGTGTTAATCCTCGGCCGGGGTACGTTGTAAGAAGTACAACGTGGATACGACAAAGACCGCCGTATACTGACCAATATTGTCTAATAGGGTTGACAGTAAACCATACCCTAGGCCAACAGGGATACAGTCTTGACGAAGGGACTATAGCTAACGACATTCATCATTGACACAGTCAATGTAAACCTAACGATGCTTTAGTCAATGGGTCGATCACGTTATGATTATTCTGAAACAGGGACGACATCTACTGCTCGTGGTGACCGTCGTCTAGGGGTTTCGAGCCCTAACCTGTAGTAAGGTCAGGCTGTAGGGTCTCACACCAAGTAGCGTTCGTGTCTTAGTAATAGGAAGATTAATTGAGAGAGATTCATTTGATGACATTGAATAGTTAATATTCACAAAGTTTGTTGTGAACTTAAGTTGTAAATGCAAGATGGACAATGTTGCATTTGATGCAAACAAAGATTAAACGTGTCGTAAGTTTGTTACGACAAATTTAGTATGAACAAATATATTGGAAAAGGTTACCTGGCTGACGGGATCGTCCCAGTCTAAACACAGGTTCAAACTGTGTCCAAATCAGAGCTCAAGCGAGCCCAGAAACGTGAAACGAGTTCAAGGCAAAGTGGGTTAGACCCACTGGGCTAACAAGCCCATCTGCAAAGGCAAACAGACGTGGCCCACTGCAGTAGCGGGCACGACCCGCAGGCTGTAGCAGGCGCACACCCGCTGCCCAGCGGGCGGGCGGCCCGCCTCCCTTGCCTTGGGCGGGCGCGCCCGTTAAGCCTAGCAGGCGCGCCCACAACTTAAGTTATTCTAGGGTTTTTGAAACCCCTAATGACGGCTATGAAAGTTGATTTTTTTCCCATCTTTGGACAATTGTTTGAGGGGTCAAACGAAGTCGAAATTCGTCGCCATTGGTTCCTACGCGTTCACCATTCAAAGCCATTCGGATTAATAGCTTGTTTGGTGTCTAAAGTTTAATGAGCGAAGAGAATTAATTCGTTAAAGTTTGCTTTTATGAAAAGCTCTCTAAACTTCAAATTAAGCTAAATTAGCTTAATTGAATTCTCTTCAATTTAGCAAATGTCCCACATTGCTCACAACGAAAGGAGGAGTGCCGACTCCCTATATAAATAGGGGTGCACTCCCTTCGTTGAAAGATGCACCAAGTCATCGATCGAGTAGCTCCAGATTTTAGAGCAAGCTCGATCGGCGACTAAACTATTCTCTCTATCTCTTCTTCCTATTCTCCAGAGTAGTCCTAGCAAGACTACTAAGGGGGTTTGGATTCGGATCCAGATGTCTAAGACGCGTCTACTCAAGTGAAACTTTCTACCGCGTGTGATCGGCTCGGGCGGATCGGTTCGAGGGTGCGAGGCGGCTCAGGCAGATCGAGTCAAGGCGGCTCGGCTACAAGGAGCATCAGAAGATGGTGTGGTACATCTTGCCTGCTCCAGGGCCAAGATTCCGGGTATGTGGTTAAGTAATTTCAGTGTAGATTTAATTCTGCCACTGTAGATTAGATCCCTCTTGGGGTGGTCAGATCCACCCCAAGTTTTCATAGATCGGGCTAGGTTCTGGCTCCCTTAGAGCCTAGCTAAATTGTTTAGCTTGCCTAAAAGTTTTGTCTTTGATTTTCCGCTGCGCTTTTATGCCCCTGTGGTCTGTCCGACTTAGGACGGATACAGATCCGAGCTCTGATGGTCCGTCGAAACCCCTACACGTAAGCATTAAGGAACCAAATCCAAGAGGAGTTTGATTTCCTAACCAGGCTTCTGGTTAACTGTTCAAGCGTCTAGCAAGACTGCTTCAGACGTCTGACAGAATCTGTCCAGAAAAACAATCGATCACTAAAACAGTCATAACCTCCACAATTGGACTTCGATTGGGGTGATTCAAGATGCGTTAGAAAGATAAAATAATTTTCTATATGATGGGGTTTGAATGGATGAGAAATTATAACCGCAAAAACTGACAGTAGTTTGAATACTGACTGCAGAAAGACAGCTTTCTGAAAACAGAAGTTAGGAAAACGGAGTCCACTTATCAGGTGTCTAGAGTTCATTGACCTGAGCTCTGATGCACTATTCAGGTGTTTGGTCATTAAGCTTCAGAAGCCTGGTCTTCCTAGAATTTTGGCCATCACAGAATTGGATTCGCCAGGCGTCTGGTGGGTGTATTCCAGGTGCCTGGTGAAAGGCTGCAAACATGATCTTGAGTGTTTTGTCCATTCCACCTATTGGGATGGATTCTAGGAAGTTTATGAATCTCTAAGATGAAAAATGACATGGAAATCTATGGGTGTTCATCTAATCAAGGCATACAAGAATTGTACAAAAGGAAGAGCAAAATACATATAGAATCATAAAAGATATACAATGACATACATGATTCTTCATGGCTTCATTAAACCATTGCTCTTATGCCTTGAGTCCATCATCCCAACCACCATATGTTTTGTCTCCCCTTGATATAATCCATGTTACATAATTGAGACTAAAACAAATTGAATCATTAGTAATCACATAATATGGTGATCATTATCTAAACTATATTGGGCTTAAAAGCTAAAATCCAACAAGGTGTCATATGAAAAGAACATCCCGAATCTAAAAGTCATGAGACCCTATATCTCCTGATGCAATTGTAATTTGAATCTCACCATCATTACTGCTTTTCCTACTAATTCATATTGAGGCAGAACCAGCAGCTTCATCCTTACATTTTCCATTCTTCTTCAACTTGGGCAGTTTCATTTCTAATGTAATGTCTCCTTACACGGGTGACACATGTCCATGTGTCCTTGTGATTTAGATCTTGAGTGACCATTGTCCTTCCTAGAACCATGGCTGCATATGGAATCCTGACGTCCCATGATGAAGAGTGCATTCCCCTGATCACCACCTTCTCGAGCAGTCACTTTAACACGAAGAACCTCAGAGTGTACCGTGGACTCTACCCCTTCAGAGATAAAGATTCACGTCCATGTACCTTGACCCTCGCCAATGGGTTGAAATTATCAGTCAGAGAACATAACAATATCATCACCAATTGTTCGTCCTCGATATTCACCCACTTACTCTGGAAATCAGACACAATCTTCGTGAAAGAGTCAATATGATCCTTGACGTGGGCTCCCTCTCTCATCTTCAGCACATATAACTACTGCAATAAATACAATCTGCTCGTCAAATTCTTCTTTGAATATAGCGCCTCCAGCTTCTTCCAAAGCTTCTCCGCAGTAGCCTCCTAGACACCTTTCTGATCACGTCATCTAAATGTGATAACTGTAGTGCACTCAACGCCTTTCGCTCCATCTCGGCCTTCTGTGCCTCCGTGACATCCTTGTCAAAATTGTCTTTCTCAAAGACAATTTGTGAGTAACCATCTCTCATAAGAAAAACCTTCATCTTTAATCTCCAAAGATTGAAGTCCTTTCCTCCCAGTGAACTTTTTCATTTTGAACAATGTGGTAGATGACGACATCTTGACTCCTTATTTCTTATTACCAATAGCTCTGATACAACTTGTTGGAAAAATCTGACACAATATCAAACAACACCTAAGCGTTCACAGCGAAATATATGAAATAATATGTCGCCAACTAAAACAATGCAGAGTTAGGATCTTAGATGAATCATAAGAAGCACAAGATAGCACCACACATTCAAGCCAAGCAATAACACAAAGAGGCAAGGATTTATACTGGTTTGGCCCAACCTATGACCTACGTCCAGTCTTCCGTTGTCACGGCTTCCACGAGATCAGAGATGATAATATAGAGAATCCACCGACTACAAATCTTCTACAATACAATATGTATGTCTCTTGACACGATAACTCTAGTACTCTAGCAATTACAATGTCTCATGCACACACCTAATGGAGAGATCTTACCAGGGAATATAGAACAAGGAATATCTCCCCTCCCAAAGCTCGTAGTCAGCTCGAGGCTCTCTCGTTGCCTATCCCCGACAAAAGATCCGCTTCTCTCTTGAAGACGCAAGAAAATCTTCGCAATTCTCCGTCGTGCATGCATTGCGTACCATCAAAAGTGTATCTCTTGGTATTTATATCATTGCAATACTTCCTAGGTAGAAGAGTGTGTTTCCAATCATGTCCATCCGATTTAACCCTTATAGAAATCAACGGTCCAAATTAGAAGCTGAAATCTGGGCGTATTAGGGTTTCTGGACGCCGACATGGCTGTGCTGATACTCGGCCCAGCCGTGTCAAAACTGAATAATCTGCATGTAGCTCCAGAACAATCAGCACAGCCGTGCTACACAGCTGTGTAAAGATAAACCAGATGAACCAGAGAGTTGCCAGTCAACACGGCCGTGCCAATAAAAAACAGAGAGCTGTCTGTCAGCATGGTTGGACCAACACGGCCATGTCCAAATCTATGTAAATCAGCTGATACATCTCCTGGCACATACGGCCGTGCTAAAACTAACACGGCCGTATCGCCTCCCAGATTTCATGAAGCATAAATCAACACGTGCCTGATCCTAAAGCTGCTACCCGCCACATCGAGGTGGTATTGGCAAGCTGGCCTCTGACCCTACGGCCAAGGTCATCAAGTGAACAGCACCCACCAACAAACCGGGTTGCTATAGTAGCAACACGACAGAATCGACAAAAGTGGACGAAGGTGAAGAGACATTGGATGTTGAGAATCAAGAATGACACGAACATCGCCTTCAATTATAACATGACAGCTTTATTTCAATGCCGACATGGCTATATGGCTATTAATGTTGACGGGGCTATTCGAAAGTGAACAATCAGTTGGTGGTTCATCAACATGTGTTAAACAAGATGAGCTTTTACGATATCCGCTGGGAAGGCTCTTGGGGACCCTTGGCAGCCGAAGACGAAGGAATGCTAAATGTGATTCGCTTGGCGAACAACATCGTTATGAAACACACAGTCCACATTTTTAACAATACCAACTCGATTGTTAATTCCCGCGCCCAAATTGCTCTCCATCATGACACATCCGAAGCATCATGCTTTTTCTTTTAATAATGTTTACAAATTTGTAACAAAAATTCTTTTTCATTAATATACCGTCCAAACTTTGCGTTGGCCCAATAATGTCCAAAAGTCGGCGCCCTTTTGTTCGTTGTTTTATTGACAGCGGTGGCTTCTCAACCTTTACCTAATCATCTATAATAATTATAGTTGGATGTTATCATATTTATTATAATGCCCACTTGATACTTCTTCTGATAGTAAAAGCTGGGATATTAATTAATACTTATCATAGTTTTATTTGTCACTGTCTCAGTGGTTTACATACAGAGATTAGTTAGTGTAGAGAATGGAGCTTTCACGAGGAACTGACGGTGTTGAATAAAATAGGGAATCGTGATGGTGTTGGGGTTGGGGAGGGAGGAATTAGCAGAAGAGGAATTTGTTGGGATTTTGGGGGAAATTTTGCTGTGGTAGACTGCTTAAAATATATTTATTTATTCTTTGATGGGTGTTTTTTTTGGTTTTGGGGATGGTTAGCAATTGTTCCACCTAGCAATTGTTCCTAGGTGGAAGATTAATTCTTCTTTATTATGTGATGTTAATATCTAAAGATCGTGATACTCCGACTTTCTACTCAAGCTCGTCGGGCGCATAGCCGGCCCGCCCCGCCTTCGCAGAAGTCACACCTCAACTAACGGATGGTGGTCATTCTACATCCCGACTTCGTCAGTGGGAAGTTGGTTCCCCCTCCTTAGCACGCTCGTCCCCCATCAACCCTGAAGCCCGCCTCGACTAGTGAGAAGGGCGCACTTCGCCTCGAACCTCGCCGGTTGGGCGCCCGCTTTCCTTCGAGCCCGTCATGCGTACAACCGGGTCGTCCGTCATCTACCGAGAGCGACCAAGTTACTCATGCGCGGCCTCGCCCTTCGGACGCACCTCGACGACCCTTTGGCTCATCGGACACGACAAACAACCTAGTACGAGGACGCCACTGACACTTCCGCTGCTCGACAACCTGACAAATGCCACATGGCCACCGCGCCATCTGACCGTTTGGTGCTTTCGGCCCTGCCACTCTGACAAAGCACACTGGGCCGTTGCGCCATCTGACAAAGGTACAGCTGACACGCACAGATCCGACATCCTCGTCCGAAGCTTCCGCTGACAGGTGAGCCAGCTCAGCACGCCAGGTCAGCCTCACCTAATCGCCTCTATCATGTATAAATACCGATTTGCCTTCATCGGAGAAGAGGTTGGCAAATTAACTCCGAATCTCACTACTCTCACACAAGGGCAAAGGTTTTCCATATCTTTGTTCTTCCATGATAGATCGTCACGTAAGGTCGACTCACTCTTAGTCCGACCTGCGTGCCTAGCCTCCGCTTCTAAGCCCTAATACGAACTTAGGCATCGGAGAGGCTAATGGTTGGACCCCAACCCGGCCTTTCTAACAAGCTGCTCCTTGTGCAGGTGAGTTCGTCTTCACAGGTTGCGCTCAACTCCCACCTCCGGCAGTGCAGTGTGGGTGGGGGGGAGTCCTCGAGGAATCGGTCCTGTGGTCGGCTTTCGTAGTGCGCCCAGCATCGTCACTACACTCATTATTTGTCAAATAGCCTACCCTAATCACATCCAAATCCTAACCACCGTGCCCTTGGTTCCCCTTAATATAAATTATTGTACGCGAGTTCTACCCTGTAACAATTGGCGTTGTCTGTGGGAACGAAATGTCACACCCAAGATCTGAAACTCCACCGGAACGCCGGTTGGTTGGGCCAAAGCTCGGCAACACCCAATCCCAACCGATCCCCAACGATCGAAGAGCTCGCCTGAGCATTTGGGTTGCTGCAACCAAAAGGGATCACCGAGTTCCGACTCGGAGGCGATAACAACCTGCCACCGATGATCTGACCCAAGGGAACGTCGATCTTCAACAGAGAGATATCATCAACCCAATTATGTTCGGGCTCTGGACGACTCGTTTCGGCGGATCTAAGCCACCTTGCCTCTTACGAGCTCACCATTTTGCGGTGATGGTGTAGATGAAGGGACCAACCGAATCGACCTCGTTGATAAACTTTAGATCTCGACGAGGCTCGACCCTCGCCGTTGAGCCTCGGGGACACTCGACCATCAATTACATATCTCAATGAAGCTCGACCACCCAAGATTGATCAAAGCCATTGTGAAGCGGATCTAAATCACCGCTAAGTTCCGACCAACGGAGTCGAACGGTAAAAAAGCTTGCCGAACAAATAGAGCTCCGACCAAAAGAGGCTCAAACGACGACTAGACTCCCCAACATACCAAAAGTGATCGATTCATTGATCCTCGATCCCGGCAGCATGACCTCCTCAACGCTCGTCCAGAGCAGTCGACCCCTCCTCGAAGGATCCCTCTTAGCTCCTTCCGAGCAAACGATAGGATTAACCTACAATACTGTCAAACTTTCGAACATGGAATGTCTCCTCGTCAACAATCGTATCCGACCACAAAGCTTCCATCAGATCCGGCCCCATAAATTATTTCGCCACATCGGTGATTTCGCCGCCACCAAGCTTGATCGATGTTGCAGGCGGTCGAGGGAGCTCGATCGAAGTCATCCGGTCGACAAACTAGGAGCTTCGTCGAGCCAGAGCATGGTCGATCGACGTCGATCCAGATCTGGAACTCCAAGCTCTCATCGAGAGAATTCGACTGCGAGCCCTATTGATCGTACAAGCTCCGGCTGAATCTTCGAGACCATCCAGTCGACCAACTAGGAGCTTCATCGAGCCAAAGCAGGGTCGACCAACATCGGATCAGATCTGAGGCCTTGCTCGGGCTCCAACAGAGGCCCCATTCCTTATACAAGCTTCGGTTTACGCCTCATGTCGCGTACGAGCTTCGACTGGGGGAGCTGGGCTACCTTGCCTCCTCCAAGCAAGAAGACCGACCATCAATCTCGGTGTCAGCGTGGGAGTTTGGCTACAAAGAATACAACATGCAAAACAACTTGTGTTTTCCTCCACCAATCAAGTTTTCTCACGAGCTTGATCAAGCTCAGATCGAGAAAACACATCAAGACACTGGAGCTCGGGAGCCATGCTGTGCTGATATCCGAATCAGACCCAATGAGCAACGATCGAGGCTCGATGGCCCTGCCATGCTTGTCGACCGAGCCTAGCATGCACGTCCACCAACAAGACAAGGCTGACACGGTGAATTTCCTACTACTAGAGATCGATGTACCTGTTGCGGGGTAGGAGGTCGGGAGCCTTCCTGGGATCGACGGGCCTGGCTAGGTCAATGATTTGGTGTGCTTTTGTTGGGTCAATGAATCGACAAAACTGCACAGAGGAGACATGGGCAGGCTCATGTGAAGCTCATACGACATTAGCAAGCTTGGATCGAGCACTGACAATGCTCAACGGCTCGTGTCGACCAGAGATCTCCTCTCGAATAGGATGAGCTTGGGTTGGAAGGGTCGGTAGTGGCTTTGGGAGTCGAATCTCACGGTCGAAGATCGAAGAATCCTCGAGGAGTTCTTGCTCGGAGATGGGAGCTGGAAAGTCTCAATCTTGGATGCGAAATTAACGAGCCTTCCTTCATCAAAGAGGTTGGTCATCTCTTCCAGCAAGAGTTGTCAGTTAGCAAAATGGGAAAAAAACTTAGTTTTTTGAGCTTCGATGAAGATCGATGAGCTTGATCTATAGAGGGAGCTTAGACGGAGCTTGTTTCAAATTCGACTGGGTCAGGGGGTTGAAACGAAGCTCCAACGGTTGTCCTCCAAGAGGTGACATAGGGTCGTCAAACCTTGATGGGCATGAGAATGGTGTTTCTGAATTTACATCGGAAAAATGTGGGGGAGGCTTTGTCCCATCTGTACCCACGATCTTGAAGACCTTTGTGGCAGCTCGTCAACTCGCCACCCAAACTAAAAAGAAAAAATGTGGGGGATGATTTTGGCCCATCTGTACCCACGATCTTGAAGACCTCCGGGGCGGCTCGTCAGCTCGCCACCCAAACAGGAGAGGAAAAATGCGGGGGAGGCTTTGGCCCATCTGTACCCGCGATCTTGAAGACCTCCAGTGCGGCTCGTCAGCTCGCCACCCAAACTAAAGAGGAAAAATATGGGGGAGACTTTGGCCCGTCTGTACCCACGATCTTGAAGACCTCCGGGGCAGCTCGTCAGCTCGTCACCTAAACTGTAGAGGAAAATACGGGGGAGTCTTTGGCCCATCTGTACTCGCGATCTTGAAGACCTCCGTGGCAGCTCGTCAGCTTGCCACCCAAACTGGAGAGGAAAAATGTGGGGGAGGCTTTGGCCCATCTATACCCACGATCTTGAAGACCTCCAGGGCGACTCCTCAGCTTACCATCCAACTAGAGAGTAAAAATGCGGGGGAGGCTTTGGCACATCTGCATCCGTGATCTTGAAGACCGAGGCTTTAGCCCATTTGTACCCGCGATCTTGAAGACCTCCAGGGCAGCTCGTAAGCTCGCCACCCAAACTGGAGAGGAAAAATGCCGGAGAGGCTTTGGCCTATCTGTACTCGTGATCTTGAAGACCTCCAGGGCAGCTCGTCAGCTCGCCACCCAAACTGGAAAGGAAAAATGTGGGGCAGACTTTGGCCCATCTGTACCCGTGATCTTGAAGGCCTCCGGGTCGGCTCGTCAGCTTTGCTACCCAAACTAGAGAGGAAAAATATGGGGGATGCATTGGCCCATCTGTACCTACGATCTTGAAGACCTCCGAGGTGGGTAGTCAGCTCGCCACCCAAACTGGAGAGGAAAAATGCGGGGAAGTATTTGGCCCATCTGTACCCGCGATCTTGAAGACCACCGGAGCAGCTCGTCAGCTCGCCACCCAAACTGGAGAGGAAAAATGTAGGGGAGGCTTTGACCCATCTGTACCCACGATCTTGAAGACCTACGGGGTGGCTCGTCATCTCGCCACCGAATCTGGATAGGAAAAATGCAGGGAGGCTTTGGCCCATCTGTACCCGCGATCTTGAAGACCTTCGGGCAGCTCGCCAGCTTGCCACCCACAAAGGTCACCACTCCACCTCAGATACATGTCTATGTTTCGGCTAACGCACTTTATGTCTCTATGATAAGAGAGGCCTAGTCCAAGATCGACATGATTGCCTGGGGTGGCCGACCTCGCCACCCCCAAAATCTGGGACATGACTAAAGATGGACCCCCGATAGGTCGTCCGGGCTTATGGAGCTCACTACGAGCCAAGATGTATGAAGAATTGATACGTCTTCCGAGCTAGGCTAAGCTTCCGCCTCAAGCTCGAATGACGGGGGCAATTGTTGTTGGATCCTGTCAAAACAGCGTTGTTAGGATCGAAATAACGTAGAGACTTACGTTTGTGTATGCAGCACGGTAGTCTCTGAACTTTGCCCTCGGATTCGCCACAACGGTCGATACTTCGTCACGGAGGATCGAAGCAGAGTTTCACCGCCTAAATCTCTAACTAGAAGAGGATTTTAATGGAAGGGAGAAAAAGAACATAAGGATGCCTTATGCAAACTTATGGCATGGAAAGTGTGAATGAATGCCTTACCCTTGGGTCCTATTTGTAGGCTTTAGGGGTAGTTATTGTTGGAAATAACTAAATATAAGCTTATTAGCCTATATTAGCACATTCATTTATCTTCTTCTTTATCCACTTATCAAGTGCCATTTTGCACTTATAAAGTGGCTTTTTCCACTTATCGAGTGGCTTTTTCCACTTATCGAGTGGTCCTTTTCACACGAGAAAAGGTTCCCTTCACGCACGCCTTCGTGCACACGACATCTGAGGTCCGTATACCCTCATACATCCCCTCATGGGTGTATTTATGTCGTCCATATCCAACATCTCCCACTCACACTTGAGGGGATTGTAAGGAAACTTATTTTCCTCTAACTCTTCTGTTTATCATACCGAGAAATAGGCCGTGTGACCGTCATGCGCATAGAGTCCGCTGTTGTGCACTTGTTAGAGATACACAACACTCCTCGAGGTGTAAAGTTGAGTAGATCAACGCATGCTTTACCCGAGATTATTTCTTCACATTTCTTATACTTTATATTCAACAATTGAATCCCATCTGGATTGCAATTGGCTGGCCAGCTTTGAATCTTTAAAGCCCAAATGTGAATGCGAAATTAATCTTCCTCTTCTTGCGATCCTTTCGATCTTGACTTGACTTGCTTTTCTAACATGCCCCGCCGGACCGAATTAACCATAGTCCATAAGTAACATGCTAAGATAGCAATCACCCGGTCAAATCTAAAGGAACCAATTAGAGTCCATAAGGGTAATGAATTAAGACCTATGTGGTCTTTGGGTCTCACATAATAGTAAACTTATTTACTATTCTAACCCAATGGTCAAAAATGCATACGTAGTATGAATACGTATTACAACATCGCTCCTTTCCCATGGAGTGTATGTCTCAATGATGTTGTAAGGATGATGATCAGACACCACAATGTCTGACTTTGAGTCCCTTTTTCTACTCAAATAATCCTTTGGACTCACATCCCGCGTTTAGACAGATAGGATTTCAAAATCCTCTTAGATCTTCTGTAAGAATCCATATGATGCAGATCTTTCATGCGACCATTTTGTTTAAGTCATGACTCTAAATCATCCGTCTGATGATTTTGACTTTAAACAGGTCTCATCTCTATTCTATCTGTCTGATAGAATAAGGCGGTTGCTCATGTGAGAGAGCCAACCTCAATCTGTCCGACATACTAGAAAGTATAGCTGAGATTTCCAAAAATGTACACAAACATTTCTCAAGAAATTCATATGCAATGTTTGAAAAAGGACATATTCTTTTATTAAATTTGATCATTTACAGACATGGGAATTTACATTGGTACAACTCAGCTCTTACGCAATCCTTGGGATGATAAGTGTTTGTAAAACACATCTCTGGGGATCGCCTTCGTGAGCGGATCCGCTATCATCTCATGCGTAGATATGTACCTTATGTCCACCTTCTTGGTCTTATCATAGTCTTTTGCAAATTTGTAGCGGATATCAATGTGTTTGGTCTTACAATGGAATTTAGGATCTTTGACATAGGCTATAGATGCTTGACTGTCGCTGTGTATAGGTACATCACTTGAGTCACTTGCATTAATTAGCCTGTCTAAGAACTTCCTACGCCAAACAGCCTCTTGGACTGCCATGCTAAATGCTACAAACTCGGCTTCCATAGTTGAAAGTGCGATGCAGGATTGTTTCTTGCTACTCCAGGATATCGCACCAGATCCGAGTAGAAAAACATATCCTGAGGTCGATCGTCGCTCATCGAGATCACCCGCCCAATCAGCATCAGTGTAGCCTTCGAGCCTCAAGGCATCTCCTTGATAGCATAAAGCAAAGTCTGCAGTTCCTTTGAGATACCGCATTATCCTCTTAACCGCTTTCCAGTGTACTTGCCCTGGGTTGGATTGGTAACGACTTACCATTCCAACGGCAAAACAGATGTCGGGTCTTGTACACATCATAGCATACATAAGTCTACCAACTGCACTGGAATATGGAACTTTTTCCATAATCTCTTTCTCCTTTTGGTTCTTAGGACATGATTTCATACATAAATTATCGCTTTTGCTTATAGGAGTATCAATGGACTTGCAATCCTGCATATTAAATCGTTCTAGAACCTTCTTTATATAAGTCTCCTGTGAAAGAGAAAGAAGTTTCTTCGAACGATTCCTTGAAATCTTAACTCCAAGGATATATGCGGCTTCTCCCATGTCTTTCATCTCAAAAACTGATGAAAGCCAAGCCTTGATATCCATCACAAAGCCCTTTTCATTTCCGGTTATTAAAATGTCATCTACATATAGAGACATGATAACATACTTGCTTTTAATCCTCTTGATATATACGCAGTTATCTTCATCAAGCATGGTAAAACCATTTGATAAGACAACTTCTTGAAATCGTATATACCATTGCCTCGAGGATTGTTTAAGACCATATATGGATTTAAGAAGTTTACAAACCTTATGTTCGTTTCCTCCTTTTACAAACCCTATTGGTTGTTCCATATAGATCTCCTCGTCCAATTCTCCATTGAGAAAGACAGTCTTTACATCCATTTGATGTAATTCGAGGTCTAAGCAAGCTACCATTGCCAGAATCAGGCGAATCGAGGTAAAACGAACAACAGGTGAGAAGGTCTCTTCGTAGTCTATCCCTTCCTGTTGCGTAAAACCTTTCGCGACAAGGCGAGCTTTATATCTGTCAATAGAGCCATCAGCCTTATGCTTGATCTTGAGAACCCATTTGTTCCCAATAGCTCTACGTCCTCTGGGTAAGTCAACTAAGTCCCAGACTTGGTTAACTTTCATGGATTCTAACTCCTCTTGCATCGCTTCCATCCATTTGTCTTTAGCAGGGCAAGATACGGCCTGTTTGAAAGTAGCAGGCTCGTTATCTTCTTGTAGTAAAGTCATAAAGGTTTGCGGAAATTCATCCTCAAATCTTAGAGGAGCCAACCTTGTACGACTACTACGTTGTATTTGAGATTCTTCACGTCCTTGTTGACTCGAATTTAGATCAATTCTAATATCACTCCCACTTGGAATGTCGTTAGAATTGCTCCTACTTGGATCATTATTCCCGTATGGAATAGGATAATCGTCATTCGTATAATCCATTGGTGAAGGTTGAAACGTATTTTCGTTTTCACCAAGAATTCTCCCACTCGAATGAGGTAATCCTTCTTGATCATAAATCTCAAATAGAGATAAGTCCTGACTTATCTCGCCCTGTCTTGGAAACTCGTTTTCCAAGAAAGTGACATCCCTCGACTCAAACTCAATTAGCCCACCATTGTCTTCCTGACTAACAAAAACATAACCTTTGGAGTTTTCTGCGTATCGTATAAAGGTACATTTCCTTCCCCTTGGCCCAAGTTTGCCATACTTATGGGAGGAATATGTGCGTAGGATGCACAACCCCAAGGTTTCAAAATGTTTAAGTCAGGAGACCTTTGGTTCCACAACTCATAAGGAGTGGAGCTAACTGATTTCGAGGGTACGCGGTTTAAAATGAAAGCGGCTGTCAATAATGCATCACCCCAAAAGGTGATTGGCAAGTTAGCTTGCGCCATCATTGAACGGACCATTTCCATTAAAGTCCTATTTCTCCTTTCTGCAACACCGGTTGGTTGAGGAGTATAAGGCATAGTTACCTGATGTACTATGCCTTTTTCATCACAAAGTTCCTTAAAACTTGTTGATTGATATTCACCGCCCCTATCGGTTCGCAAGACCTTAATCTTGCGATCTAATTGATTCTCCACTAAACTCATAAAGTTTTTAAAGCAAGCCAATGCTTCACTTTTATGGGATATCAAATAGATATGTCCGAATCGGGTGAAATCATCAATAAAAGTGATGAAATATGACTTCCCGCATCTTGTCTTGACATTCATCGGACCACATATGTCCGAATGGATAAGCTGTAATGGAACCTCGGCCATTGTGCCGGTTCCAAATGGCTTGCGACAAGATTTCCCCACTAGGCAATGTTCACAGGTCGACATTTCAACCTTTGAAACATTGGATAGAAGGCCACGTTTGGCAAGTCTATCCATACGCGTTGGTCCAATATGACCAAGCCTTGCGTGCCAACAAATCACATCAGACTCATAAGTCTTAGAATTGGCAATAAGGAAATTTTCATTACATAAGGAATCATACATTGTACTCATTACAATAAATCCTTTAAATACAAACCCAGTACCAATAAGAGTATTATTACAACTTAAGTCCACATTACAATCATGAAAAAAACCAGTTATAGCCAAGACCCATTAACACGACCACAGAAATTATATTCCTTCGAATATCTGGAGCGAAGAGGACATCATGAAGTAGGAGAGTGCGGCCGTTGTCCAAGACTAGCTTGCAAGTCCCAACGCCTTTCACTTCAACACGTGTGTTGTTTCCTACATAGATCCACTTCGTTCCTTGGGGTATCCGATGATACTCCACGAAGGACCGTCTGTCCCTTGCTATTTGGTCGGTGGCACCTGAATCAATTATCCAAAATGGATTTGATTCCAAAAGAAATATTGAACTAGAAACACATATGTAACTAGTATATTTACAAGTTACCTCATCGCCTCCACTCGTACACGAACGAGCATAGTGACCGAGCTTGTTGCACTTGAAGCACTTGATCCTCTTCAAGTCTTTCTTCTTGTGCCATTTCTTGTGCCCACCCTTATGTTTGGGTTTCTTGGTAGACTCAGGTTGCTTATTACGATCATTAGTAGACTTCGAATGATCTTTCCTTTTCTTTCCCCCATGTGAGGAATTAGCAACCATGTGCACTTCTGCACTTGGCTTGGCAGCCGCAAGCCGCTCTTCCTCTAATTCGAGGTGCTTTGAAACGTCGCTGAAGTTCTTGATGCTCTCATTATGAGTGAGATGCATCTTCATTTTGTCCCACCCATTTGGTAGGGAACGTATGACTGCTTGGATTTGTTGCTCATCAGTGAGCACATGACCTGCGTCCTTTAACTCTGAGATAAGATTCGCCATATGTCGCAGATGTTTCCCCATGGAATGATCTGGATGTTTCTTATATGAATCGAACCTTATAGTTAAGGCACGAAGTTTGGACACCGATGTGCCACCGAACTTCTCCTCTAGCTTGGACCATATGTCCATGGCTAGGTCATGTTCTCGGAAGATGCGCATTATGTCATCGGCCATACTGGACAATAACGTAATGCGGGCTATCTTGTTCTTCCGAGACCAAGCATCAAAAGCTTCCTTGTCTCGTCTGTGTTGGGCCGTAGTGCCCAACTCGGGTTCAATCATGACGTTCTTTAGAGTCTCGAGCACTTCTTGCTCCTCCAGAACGTATTGTTTCTTAATGGACCAAAGTTTGTAATTATCGCCGTTTAGTTTTTCACCTCTGTTTAACTCAGCGACGATATTCTTTGAAGCGGAAGACATTTTACTTTTAAAATGCTGTAAAAGACACAAAAATCGAAGGTTTGATCAAAAACATTGCATTGAAAATTCTTAAAATAAATACAATTCCCACTTGAAATGAGAATAGAATATCCCATTTAGATAGTTCTAATTTCAACTCCCACTTGGAATGATATTTACAATTTGATAAGTTACTTTCAAAAAATATTGAAAATGTTACTCTAGAATCGGAAAGGTCACTACGTTTCCAATCACCATCTATAGTAACTTTCAATATTTCCCCATCACATTATCAAATGTTAGTACTCTTATAGTACTTCGCAGCGGAAAAGCGTTTTTAAAAAACGTATTTTTCAAAACGTATGAAAACGTATTTTTCAAAATTGTATATTTCGACTTAGTACCCTTATGATACTAGCGAAATATTCGGCAATCCCTGGCCATTTGCCGGGTAGAGCCGTAGCCGTGCCAAGGCCGGATCCCCCTTGTGGGGATTTCTCTGCAAGCCACCGTCGCCGTTTCCCGTATGGATCCAAGCGTTCCCTACATCAGGGGAATTTGCCGTAGAGAATTGCCGTCGGACCCGTAGGGGTTGTCCATGCAAGCCACTGCCATGCATGCCCCCCCTTTCGGTCACGTAAGCCCCGTCCCAAAAATTTGGACAACCAAGGCTCGGCAATGGCCCCATTCCCTCGGTCAAGGGCCTCTGCCCTGACCGGGGCCGGCCAACGCCGGCCAAGGGCATAAGATTGGCCGGCCAGGGCCTCTGCCCTGGCCGGCCAGGGACCATGGCCCCTCAGCCAGGGCCTCTGCCCTAGCCGAGGGCCGGCCAGGGCCTCTGCCCTGGCAGAGGCCAGGGCGCCGGCCCTGGCCACTGGCCGAGGCCGGCCAGGGCCTCCTGGCCCTGGCCTGGCCTCGGCCAGGCCTGGCCATGGCCGCGGCCAAGGCTCCCTGGCCATGGCCGTGGCCGGCCATGGCCCTTTGGCCATGGCCGGTCTCCCCCCTTGCATGGGGTGGCCGCATGCACTCCTCCCCCTCGACGGGGTGGTCGTGGTGGTTTTCGTCGTTATTGGCCATAGCCAACCCCCTCCGCATGGGGAGGGGGGATGCCTTGCCTCCATTGCCCATATGGCTATAGATTTCATGCACCAAAATTCATCTTCCCCGATGGGAATAACCACCATCTTCTTCTCCGATAAAGCACCCGTTCGTCGAGAAAGTAGTTATCCTCCAATGGCCGTGTGCAAAAAAATAACTTACTTCAAAAAGTTCGTAAACTACGCGCTCCACATGAAGAGAGTGGCCATTCCCTATGAATGGAGACTCAGCATCCATGAAGATAGCGAGTTTGACGATATGAACGGTCGGTTCTTCCCGTCACGGAGAGTTCCTGCCATATCCGTAATGGTAGGAGACCCTAACGTGAAAAGAACAACCGCTGCGTTCTCTCCGTCACGAAGTGTTCCTACCATATCCATAATGGTAGGATACCCATTCGTGAAAAAGAAAACGACTCGTTCATAGTTTCGACGGGGCGACGGTCTGACTGGAGCGAATCCGTATGGCTCTGATACCAATGTTGGATCCTGTCAAAACAGCGTTGTTAGGATCGAAATAAAGTAGAGACTTATGTTTGCGTATGCAGCACGGTAGTCTCTGAACTTTGCCCTCGGATTCACCACAACGGTCGATACTTCGTCACGGAGGATCGAAGCAGAGTTTCACCGCCTAAATCTCTAACTAGAAGAGGATTTTAATGGAAGGGAGAAGAAGAACATAAGGATGCCTTATACAAACTTATGGCATGGAAAGTGTGAATGAATGCCTTACCCTTGGGTCCTATTTATAGGCTTTTGGGGTAGTTATTGTAGGAAATAACTAAATATAAGCTTATTAGCCTATATTAGCACATTCATTTATCTTCTTCTTTATCCACTTATCAAGTGCCATTTTGCACTTATAAAGTGGCTTTTTCCACTTATCGAGTGGCTTTTTCCACTTATCGAGTGGTCCTTTTCACACGAGAAAAGGTTCCCTTCGCGCACAGCTTCGTGCACGTGACATCTGAGGTCTGTATACCCTCATACATCCCCTCATGGGTGTATTTATGTCATCCATATCCAACAATTGTTACGACCTAAAGATCGTGATACTCTGACTTTCTACCCAAGCTCGTCGGGCGCACAGCCGATCCGTCCCGTCTTCGCAGAAGTCACACCTCAGCTAATGAAGGGTGGGCGTTCTAAGTCACGACTTCGTCAATGGGATGCTGGTTCCCCCTCCTTAGCCCGCTCGTCGCCCATCAACCCTAAGGCCCGTCTCGACTAGTGGAAAGGGCGCATTTTGCCTCAAACCTCGCTGGTTAGGTGCCCGCTTCCCTTCGAGCCTGCCAGGCATACAACTGGGTAACCCGTCATCTACCGAGAGTGTAACGACCGGTTTTTGTAATGACTATTTTATATTAATAATATTGGATGTTTTCCTCTTTGTGTGTTTTTCCCGTTAGAAATCCTTACGATTAACTTCATAGCGTCTTAATCTTAGTGCTAGGGTGATCCTAGAGGCCATAGGAATCTTCCCGAAGCTTCGTGCTTCGATTCGGCACTTTTCGTGCATCTTAGTCGGTTCATGAAGGAGAGCCAACCGACTAGATTGCAATCTAGTCGGTCGGCAACACTTCTCAGACCAGCTAGTTCTTGTCAGTAAATTTCGACTGAGTTACTGTTTACGTTTAGTCGGTCTAAGCACGTTCTTCGACCGACTAGTTTCCAAACTAGTCGGTCAGGTCTTGTACTCAGACCGACTAACTGTCAGTACTCATTATCTATCTCATTCGACCTTTAGTCGGTTCATGAACGTTCACCGACCGACTAGATCCCAAACTAGTCGGTCGACGGGTCTTCACAGACCTGTTGAATATTGGACTCCCCGGATTTGGTTTTGATGATGAGCAAACATAAATAATCCATGAACTAACAATTTGTGAGCGCAGTTTTGGAGATCGTCGCCAAATTCACGAGAACATTCAAAGCGACATCTCAACACTTCCCAAAGCTCATACTCATGCCTAAAGCTTCGTTGAAGCTCTTGCGCCGTTTTGGAAGTTATGAAGAATCAATCGAAGCTCTCAAAGACCGTTTATTAAGGTTTTATTTATAGTCTTTTAGCTTCGATATATAGAATGTTAAGCCTTGAGTATATCTTACGTTTCTATCTTCATTTCGCTCATTTTGTAGCTCTAGGATTCTTGCACAAGTTCATTCTAACTTCCTCGAAGCATCGCGCTTCGATTCGGACTTTATTGTGCATGTTAGTTGGTACAAGAAGGAGTACTGACCGACTAGATGGTGATCTAGTCGGTCAGCACCTCCTCTTGGACCGACTAGTTTGTTTCCTTAATTTCTTGGACTTTACTGTTTACAGTTAGTCGGTCTACGTTGACTCACCGACCGACTAGTTTGTGTACTAGTCGGTCAGTGATGCTTCTTTGACCGACTAGTCGTGACTTACTGTTCACTCTAAATTTCTCCTGAGCTACTGTTTATCGTTAGTCGGTCTAAGAACGTTTGGTGACCGACTAGTTGACAATCTAGTCGGTCAACTTTTGTTCTTGGACCGACTAAGTCAACTTGCTCTCAGACTATTTCATTTTGCCTCTTAGTCGGTCTACGTTCATTGACTGACCGACTAGTTGTGAAACTAGTCGGTCAGAATGTCTTCTTGGACCGACTAGATTTCTAGGTCTGAAATTCTCTTTCTTCTCAGTTTCACTCTTAGTCGGTCCATGCTGTTTGACTGACCGACTAGTTGATGAACTAGTCGGTCAGTGATTGTTCTTTGACCGACTAATTCTCCCAGATTTCTATCCGTTGGAGAATGACCTAACTTGTTTTTATGGGACCCTATAAATACGAACCTAGGTCATTTCTATCTAAAAAAGAGCTTCCATTCAGAGATTCATTGAGATCAAAAGAGATATCCTTTCTCACTCAAATCTAAAGCTCTCTTCCTCACAAGAAACCCATTCTCTCTCTCATTCTAGATCTAGAATCCATCTAGAGAGAAGCTTGTTCTTGGTGAGCTCTTCAAGCTATTGCTTGATCCAAGTCTCCAAATCTTTCCTAGGCACCGATTGCTGGTCATTTCCTTGGTGCTAGGTCTTGGTGACTTCATCTCCCTCAAATCCTTCATTTCACCTATTGGGTAAGAAAAACTCAAGGTATAGGATTTTGTGGTAAGTTTGCTTATTTCAATATAACTCATTTATATTGCTTGCTGATTCTCTCGGTTGTGAGAGAAGGTTGTGATCCTGGGTTGTGGGATTCACTATTGCCGTTGTTGTATGATTTGATCTTGTGAAGGTTTTTCACAAGATATTCATAGTGGAAATCTTGAGTTAGGGTTTCTAACTCAAGTATCCGGAGGGGATCCGGGTGGTTGGGACGTAGGATCACCGGCAACAAGTCGGGGAGACTTGGGTGGATCCGAACCCATTAACATCGTTTGTTTGCATTGTTAATTTAATTGTTGTCATTCAATTTAAGCTTCCGCAAATTGATTTGGTAGTTGTTTGCAATTTAATTTGGAATTATACTCCTTATTATTTTAAAGTACTATTCACCCCCCCTCTAGTACTTGTGCAGTAGCTCGTAGGGCATTACATTTGGTATTAGAGCCAGATACTTAGCTATGTCTGCCAACGACAACAAGACCGTGCCTCCACCTTCCAACTATGACACCTTCAGGAACCGTGAAGGAGCATCTTCGGTGATGAAAGGACATTCCTCTACGAGGCCTCCATTCTTCAACGGTACCAACTACGGGTACTGGAAGTGCCGGATGGAGACTTTCCTCCGGAGTGCATCCTTATGGAGGACCACAATGAAGGAATACATTGAACCCAAAGAAGAAGACTTTGAGAAATGGACAACCGCGGAGGTCGCCGCGAAGGTAAGCAATGCCAAGGCAATGAACGCCTTGCAATGCGCTTTGGAGCCCGAGGATTTCAATAAGATATGCACATGTAAGAGTGCATATCAAATTTGGAACTCCCTCCTCATACTTCATGAAGGGACGAGTAGGGTAAGAGACTCTAAACTCGTAGTCGTAAACAAAGATTACGAAATGTTTCATATGCAACATGGCGAGAAGATGAAAGAATATTACGCTCGCTTTGTTGACATAATAAACGAGTTAGAGGCCCTCGGCAAGTCCTACACTCAATAGGAGAAGTGCTCAAAGATTATTGAAGGACTTCCCTCTTCTTGGGAAAAACGTACCTTCGCCATCGAGGAAGGTAATGACATGAACAAATATACCGTAGTTCAACTAATGGGTACTTTGATGTCATACGAGGTACGCAAAGATAGCAAGGTGAAGTTACAAGAAAAGATGAAGTCCTATTTGAACCTAGATGCGCCTAAGAAAAAGGCGATTGCATTCAAGGCGGCTTCATCCACCTCTACCGATGATGAGGACTCGGAAGAAGAAATGGACATGGAATCCATTGCACTCATGGCAAAGAAGTTCAATCGCTTCTTCTGAAAGGGTAACTTCAAACAAAAATCTAAGTTTACTTCTACTAACGCCTCTCCACCTTTGTGCTTTAAATGCAATAAGCCAGGACACATCAAAGCGGATTGTCCTCAAAACAAGCAAAAGGAGAAGTGGAAGGCGCCAAAGTTCGACAAGTCAAAGAAGTACAAAAAGGGGTACAAAAAGGGACTTGTCGGAGCAACATTCTCCGACTCCGAGGATTCCTCAAGCGGAGAGTCGGATGATGAGAAAGTGGAGCAAGCGCACATGTGCTTCATGGCAAGAGAGGAGCATGATCAAGGATCCTCCTCTTCCGATGATAGCGACGACGAAGGCGATGAGGTAACGATGGATGATCTTAGGGATGCTAACTCTCATTTATGGTCTAAATACACTAAGTTAGTAAATAGATACACTAAAGTAAAAGATGACCTAGCTAGCATTCAAACCTCGCCTAAGACTATCATCACCAACAACGACACCGTTGTTGAAGAGTTAAGAAATGAGATTATTAATCTCAAATCTAAACTTGAACATGTTAGCATCGAGGATCCGGAAGAACATAGGATAGCGGATTTAACTTCTCAAAACTCGACTTTGAGTATTGAGAACGAGAATCTTAAATCTCGTGTTTTTGTGCTCACATCGCAAGTATCCAATTTGGATACTTCTATGCGTTCTCTCAAAGAGAAATATGAGAACACATTGGGCCGAATTAACAAATTCAACAAAGGTAAGGACCATTTGGATAAAATCCTAAGTGACTTACTTCCGGCCAATCACCACATTGGTTTGGGGTATACGATGGGATGTCCATCCAAAGCGGCCACTACTTTTGTTAGGCCAACTTCCGGTGACTCTACGAGTGGTAGCAAACACTCTATTGGTAGTTTATCTACCAATGGTGCTTACACCTCGTCCACACCCTCTTTTGGAAAGAAACCCACTTCGGGTGGACCTCCAAAGAAGGGGCATGCTTATATGTACACCAATACCATGCCACGTAGGAACACACGTCCTACTCCACTATCACACACATATGATGATTTTTATGCAACACATTCTCGGGCACGTGCACACCATGTGAGACACCCTCACGCACGTGTTCCCACACATGCATATGTTCACCCACCGCATCATATGAATAATTCTCGTCGTGCACCATTCCATCATGTTCCTTATGCCTATCCACAACATGCATCACGTAGAAATCAACGTAGCATGCATGCACCCAATAGGATGAGGGCTCCCAAAATCTTCACTATTTGGAGCCCGAAGGACACAAGCATGGATGAAAAACAAGTATATATGAATGCTTATTTTTCGAATGTTGTGCATAGTAGGAATTATGTGGGGAAGTCTAAGTCCAATTGGACTTGGCTTCCAAAGGTCTAACTTTTGAGGACCCAATGACCTTGGGTACCATGATATGAAAGTTTCTATCTTTAGGTACTCAAGGAAAAGAAAAAGAAAAGGAGCAACAAATATAAATTTAGCTCCAAAGGGAATTGGATACTCGATAGCGGGTGTTAAAAACACATGACGGGTGACGCTCAATTGCTCTCCGGAGTGGTTCCCATTGCAAATGGAAATCGCGTCGTATTTGGAGGTAATGAGAGCGGAACAATCGTCGGTGTTGGTAAAGTGGGTATCCCTTCTAAACCCTTAATTAGTGATGTTTATCTAGTTGATGGTTTAAATCATAATCTTATTTCAATAAGCCAACTTTGTGACAAAGGTTACAAAGTTAGTTTTGCGAAAGGATTATGTCATATTTCAAATGATAATAATAAATTATTATTTTCCGGCACACGCCATAAAGATATTTATATTTTGGATCTTCCCAAGTCATATGAACAATGTCTCGTTGCCAACACAAGTGAACAACACTTATGGCATCGACGCTTTGGACATGTGAACTTTGGAACACTTTATAAGCTTTCGAAATTAAATTCCATTAAAGGTTTTCCGAAGCTCGTTTTTGAAAAGAAAAGTTTTTGCGATTCTTGTCAACGTGGCAAGCTTCCTAAATCTTCATTTAAACCTAAGAAAAGCATTTCTACGAAACGGCCACTAGAGCTATTACATCTAGATTTATTTGGGCCAACTAGAGTTGCTTCCTTAGGAAATGCAAGGTATGGACTAGTCATCGTTGATGATTATTCAAGATTTACATGGGTATTTTTCTTATGTAATAAAAATGAAGCTTTTGAAAACTTCACAATATTTGTGAAGAAAGTACAAAATCTCATCGGAACCACCATTGTCACTATTCGTAGTGATCATGGGGGTGAATTTGAGAATGATTCTTTCTCAAATTTTTGTGATGATCTTGGAATTACTCACACGTTTTCTTTCCCTCGCGCACCTCCTCAAAATGGTGTTGTTGAGAGGAAGAATAGAACGCTTGTGGAGTGTGCTCGCACTATGCTCGAAGATAGTCAACTTGGTTATCAATTTTGGGCGGAAGCGGTACACACCGCTTGTTATATGTTTAATAGAATACTTTTGAAGCCCGGCACCAAACAAACTTGCTATGAATTGTTGTTTGGTAGATTGCCTCAAGTTAAACATTTTCGTGTTTTCGGCGCAAAATGTTTTATTAAAAACACATATGATAATTTGGACAAGTTTGATCCGAGATCGGATGAGGGGATATTTGTTGGGTATTCCTCACGTAGCAAAGCCTACCGGATATACAACAAAAGATCCTCTACGATCGAGGAATCACTTCATGTCTCTTTTAATGAGAATTTTACTTCTTCTAGAATTTCAAATGATAATGATTCTATGGATGTTTTATGTGATTCGTTTGAAAATTATAAGTCTATTGATTCAATTGATTCTATTGAGACTAACCCTACTAATGAAGTTGTTGAGAATGTGCCTAGTGATCAAGGTATTCCCAAGCTGCTTCATAACGTTCGCGACCATCCCCATGAGCAAGTAATTGGCAATATTCATGATAGTGTCAAGACGAGATCACAAGTCCACCACTTCGCCAATAGTGCCTTTGTCTCATCAATAGAGCCAAAGAATATAGTTGAAGCGTGCGAAGATAGTGCTTGGATCCTTGCCATGGAGGAGGAACCCATTCAATTCGAAGGAATGAGGTATGGGAGCTTGTTCCTTTGCCATCGAAGAACCACACCGTCATAGGGACAAAGTGGATCTTCAAGAACAAATCCGACGAAAATCAAGTCGTCATCTGGAACAAAGCTCGGTTAGTTGCTCAAGGCTATCGCCAAGAGGAAGGTATCGATTTCGAAGAATCCTTCACTCAGGTAGCTAGATTAGAATCGATTAGACTTTTATTATCTTATGCATGCCATAAAAATTTTAAGTTATTTCAAATGGATGTTAAAAGTGCATTTTTAAACGGAGATGTCGTTGAGGAAGTTTACGTTTCTCAACCTCCGGGCTTCATAAATGAAAAATTTCCAAATCATGTTTTTAAACTAAAGAAAGCTCTTTATGGTTTGAGACAAGCTCCTCGAGCTTGGTATGATCGCCTAAAGAATTTTCTTTTGGATTTGAATTTTAAAATGGGCGAAGCCAATTCTACACTTTTTGTTAAGCATGCGAATAATGATATTTTATTAGTTCAAATTTATGTTGATGATATCATTTTCGGTGCTACTAACTTCACTCTTTGCGAAGAGTTTTCTAATGTCATGAAGGATCAATTTGAGATGAGCCACATGGGCGAACTCAAATATTTCTTAGGTCTCCAAATTCGCCAAATGAACGATGCAATCTTCATCCACCAAACGAAGTATACGGTGGATTTGCTTAAGCGATTTGGAATGGAAAGTGCTTCCGGGAAAAAGACTCCAATGAGCACGACTACGCATCTCGACAAGGATACGGGCGGTAAGGATGTAGACATTCGTCTATATCGAGGTATGATAGGTAGTTTACTTTATCTTACCGCAAGTAGGCCCGATATTATGTTTGCCGTATGCATTTGTGCTCGTTATCAGTCTCTACCTAAGGAGTCTCACTTAGTAGCGGTAAAGCGTATTTTCCGTTATCTAAGTTACACTTTAGATTTTGGATTACTTTATCCGAAATCTAGCACGTATGAGTTAGTCTCATACAGTGATGCCGATTATGCGGGATGCAAATCCGACAGGAAAAGTACTAGTGGCACATGCCATTTTCTATGAAATTCTCTTGTCTCTTGGTTTTCCAAGAAGCAAAATTCCGTATCACTTTCAACCACCGAGGCGGAATATATTGCCGCCGGTGCCGCTTGTGCCCAGGTTCTTTGGATGAGACACACTTTGAAGGATTTTGGTATTCACTGTGATACTAGCCCTATCATGGTGGATAACCAAAGTGCTATCTGTCTTTCAAAGAATCCGGTGCACCATTCCCGATCAAAACACATAGATGTCCGACACCATTTCTTAGATGATCATGTTGCTAAAAAGGACATCATTTTAGTGTACGTTGAAACCCAAAAGCAAATCGCCGATATTTTCACGAAACCCCTAAAGGAGGACTTCTTTGTGCGGTTGCGTCGAGAATTGGGGATTATGGGTGAATCCGAGAGATAGGATTCATATTTCATTCAATTATCTTGCATGCTATTATATTTTGCGATATTTCATTCATGCTAGATTTATTGAATTTTTGGGAATTTTATGTGATATGTTTGAATTTATGATCGAATTCGTATTTCAATGTCGTATTTAAGATTTCGACATTTTATGGGGTAATTTAGGTGACTAATGTGAGTGTTAAGATGTTTCATCCAAGTGGTTTGTGAAGGGAAATCAATTATCAATTTTTGGACTCTTCTAGTCGGTTTCAGTTCATTTGTCAACCGACTAGATGCTCATCTAGTCGGTCAGCAAATGAACTCAGACCGACTAGATCAAGCTTTCATCTAACTCTTTTCATTTTCTCTTTTTAGTCGGTCACAGTACATTTACCGACCGACTAGTTTGAAAACTAGTCGGTCAGGGAGTATACTGCGACCGACTAAATCTTGCCCTAAAAATCACTGTTTGCCTCTGTTTCGACTTAGTCGGTTCAAGCTCATTGACCGACCGACTAGATCGTGATCTAGTCGGTCAGTTCTTGAACTGTGACCGACTAAGTGGGTTAGGGCTTTTGTGTCTTTTCGTTTCCCGACCGACTTATATCTCATTTCGATTCGATTAAATCACTTTTTAGTCGGTCTCCTCTCAGCTCAAACTCGAAAACCCCAAACCCCCCTCCGAGCCTCTTCAACTTCACGTCGACTCCGGCCTTTTCTCCGGCCATCACCGCCGTCCGCCGCCGTCGCCTCCTCCTCCTAGGTATCTCCCTCCTCCTCCTAGGACTCATTTCCTATTCTAGGGTTTGGATTTCAGCTTTTAGGTATTCTAGGGATTATTTTCGAATTTCTGAGTTCTAGGGTTTGTGTTAGCTTCTAGGGTTTGTGCTAGGGTATTTGATCTTCGTTATCAGTTGCTTGTACTCGTCGTGCCACGATTATGGCAAAGACGAGTATTCCTATCACTCCGTCTGGGGCTTCTCCTATGTCTATAGTGCCGTCCAACCCTAGGAATCCATCTAAGCCCAAGCGCCATGCCAAATCTACCCAAGCTTCCCCCTCTTCGCCTCCTCTGAAGAAGCAGAGGTCGGCGACTCTAAAACCCAGAAAGAATTTGCTTAAAAAGCCCATTCTCCACACACCTGGTACTCCTCCTGATTCTGACACTGAATTTATCCCTGAGGATGAGCCTAGCCCTAGGGAACCCACTCCTCCACTTCGTCCTAGGACTCGCCAGCCAAAGGGAAAGGGCCCAATGCCAGCGGGGGGTGTTAACATATCGTTGTGTCGCGACGACCCTTTGTGTCTCGCGGCCTACAACCGTATTGAACACTGCCCGATGCTATTGGAGCACTACGTCCAGTTTTCTGATTTCCTTGGCTTAGCTGACCTACTCTCCTATAGTGGTCTCCTTGATTATCTCCGATACGACCCCAAGGCCAATCCTAAACCATATCCTCGCCTTGTGAAATTGTTCTATGCCAATCGTATTCGGGGCCAGTACGATGCCAGCCACTCCATTGAGACTACTGTCTTGGGAACTCCTATAGTTCTCACGGCAGAAATCTTGGGGGAGATTCTTGGTTGTTCGTCGTCCGGTCTCCTTCCTTCGGACATTTCCATCGATGATATTTCCTCCTTGGATCAGTCAGTTCTTTCAGATATCTTCCAGGTTATCCCCTCCTCATTCATTGGTGTTCCTTCGAAATCTTTCAAGCCGAATGCGTGGGTCCTTAACCTGATCTTGAAGTCATGTCTTCTCCCTAAGTATGGATCATCTTCACTTCCATCCCAGCCGTTCTTGAAATTGATCTACGCTCTTTTCTTGGGATGCGAGATTAATTGGGCTCGCGTGATACTCGATAAGATGGACTCTTTCGAGTGTATACGCAGGACCAATAAATCTGCGCATATTCCATACCCTTGTTTGTTGACCCTTATGTTTCGTCATTTCCGAGTCCCTCTCCCTTCTGACGATGAGCGTCCCTTGGGTACTCCTCTGAACGCGACGGCCGTTAAGAAATCTCTAGCGGCGCTTCGTCACATGCAGAGGTCTACCGCATCTGCTTCCCAGGCTTCTCCGTCAGCTGCTGCAGCCCCCTCTCGTCCTGCTACATTAGATGATGTCGTACGCCTTCTTCGTCGGCACGAGTCGCGTTTGGCTCGTACCGAGGAGGTCGTCTGCCGTATGGCTCAGATGATGGGGATTGATCTTCCTCCTTCAGTTTCTGAGGCCGAGGAGATGGACGATGAGGAGATTGACGAGCTTGTCACTTCCTTGGCTCGTGGCGATGCGGCCACGGCCACTGCTGCTGCTGCTGCTGCTACCACATCTTCTGCTCCTGGAGATGGCACCACTTCCGGTGCTCCAGAGCCTTCTGCTTCAGCACTTCAGACTTCTGAGCCTCCTGCTGATCCTGTTGCCGAGCCTGCTGACATTCCTGTTGACACATTTGCCGTCGAGCCCGTCGTTGACGTCTCGACACCTGCCCCGTCGATCCCGTCTGTTGAGACACCTCTACTCCCTGCAGAGCCTGAGTCCACTCCGTCGACTGGACCCACGGACACTGCAGATCCAGCCTCTTCCTCGTGATCGTTGTTCCGAGGACTCTCCACTACGCTTTGGATGATATATCTTAGTGAGAGTATTTTGGGTTAGGATAGAGTATGAGGGTTATGATGTTTTGATGTATTTTAGATGATGTCGATGATGATGTTATATTTTGTTGTCGATGCTGATGTTGTATTTATTTTGATGTGGATGATGATGATGTATTTCTTTTTGATGGGTATGTTGCATTTGATGTATCGATATCTTTTTGGATGTACTCATGATGTTATCATTTATATATATACATCGTCGTTCTCTTTATCTTAATTCGTCGTGCACATTTACTATTCGTTCAATGCATATGATGTGTGAATTCGTCGCTCGACGCATGCAAACTTGGTTAAATAGATTTAAATTCTATAATTGTATAGAATTGTTTTCCATGCACAAATTTAACCAAGAATATTGAATATTGAAGAGTATGTTTCTTTATTCAATTAATGAATATTTATTTGGTATTTTTGATGATTTTGATTATCGCTTTTTGATAATGGACAATTTTGGCACACCTTGTTTTTGATTTTATCGCTTTTCCTTTGGTGTCAATTAGTTCCATCGTCATTGTCTACGACTCCCGATGTTGGATTTTCCATTTCCTAGTTGTTGTCGTTGTATGCCCCCCGTTTTTAGGATAATGCCAAAGGGGGAGAGATAATGATAATAAATAGCGCAAATGAAAATTTAACTCATTTTCCAAGAATCTAGTTTGATATGTTAGATTCAGGGGGAGTTAAGATACATATAAGGATTTTCAAAATCCGATATTTCGAAAATTGATTCTCTTTATTTATCTTACTCATCTGATTGATGCAATTCATATATATTCATTTTGGAATTAACGTGTCATAGATGCAGGGGGAGTAAGTATTTTACATTTGAATCATTATTTTTAATTATTATTTATGTTGGTTTGTCATCACCAAAAAGGGGGAGAATGTTGAATATTGGACTCCCCGGATTTGGTTTTGATGATGAGCAAACATAAATAATCCATGAACTAACAATTTGTGAGCGCAGTTTTGGAGATCGTCGCCAAATTCACGAGAACATTCAAAGCGACATCTCAACACTTCCCAAAGCTCATACTCATGCCTAAAGCTTCGTTGAAGCTCTTGCGCCGTTTTGGAAGTTATGAAGAATCAATCGAAGCTCTCAAAGACCGTTTATTAAGGTTTTATTTATAGTCTTTTAGCTTCGATATATAGAATGTTAAGCCTTGAGTATATCTTACGTTTCTATCTTCATTTCGCTCATTTCGTAGCTCTAGGATTCTTGCACAAGTTCATTCTAACTTCCTCGAAGCATCGCACTTCGATTCGGACTTTATTGTGCATGTTAGTTGGTACAAGAAGGAGTACTGACCGACTAGATGGTGATCTAGTCGGTCAGCACCTCCTCTTGGACCGACTAGTTTGTTTCCTTAATTTCTTGGACTTTACTGTTTACAGTTAGTCGGTCTACGTTGACTCACCGACCGACTAGTTTGTGTACTAGTCGGTCAGTGATGCTTCTTTGACCGACTAGTTGTGACTTACTGTTCACTCTAAATTTCTCCTGAGCTACTGTTTATCGTTAGTCGGTCTAAGAACGTTTGGTGACCGACTAGTTGACAATCTAGTCGGTCAACTTTTGTTCTTGGACCGACTAAGTCAACTTGCTCTCAGACTATTTCATTTTGCCTCTTAGTCGGTCTACGTTCATTGACTGACCGACTAGTTATGAAACTAGTCGGTCAGAATGTCTTCTTCGACCGACTAGATTTCTAGGTCTGAAATTCTCTTTCTTCTCAGTTTCACTCTTAGTCGGTCCATGCTGTTTGACTGACCGACTAGTTGATGAACTAGTCGGTCAGTGATTGTTCTTTGACCGACTAATTCTCCCAGATTTCTATCCGTTGGAGAATGACCTAACTTGTTTTTATGGGACCCTATAAATACGAACCTAGGTCATTTCTATCTAAAAAAGAGCTTCCATTCAGAGATTCATTGAGATCAAAAGAGATATCATTTCTCACTCAAATCTAAAGCTCTCTTCCTCACAAGAAACCCATTCTCTCTCTCATTCTAGATCTAGAATCCATCTAGAGAGAAGCTTGTTCTTGGTGAGCTCTTCAAGCTATTGCTTGATCCAAGTCTCCAAATCTTTCCTAGGCACCGATTACTGGTCATTTCCTTGGTGCTAGGTCTTGGTGACTTCATCTCCCTCAAATCCTTCATTTCACCTATTGGGTAAGAAAAACTCAAGGTATAGGATTTTGTGGTAAGTTTGCTTATTTCAATATAACTCATTTATATTGCTTGTTGATTCTCTCGGTTGTGAGAGAAGGTTGTGATCCCGGGTTGTGGGATTCACTATTGCCGTTGTTGTATGATTTGATCTTGTGAAGGTTTTTCACAAGATATTCATAGTGGAAATCTTGAGTTAGGGTTTCTAACTCAAGTATCCGGAGGGGATCCGGGTGGTTGGGACGTAGGATCACCGGGAACAAGTCGGGGAGACTTGGGTGGATCCGAACCCATTAACATCGTTTGTTTGCATTGTTAATTTAATTGTTGTCATTCAATTTAAGCTTCCGTAAATTGATTTGGTAGTTGTTTGCAATTTAATTTGGAATTATACTCCTTATTATTTTAAAGGACTATTCACCCCCCCTCTAGTACTTGTGCAGTAGCTCGTAGGGCATTACAAGACCGACTAATCATGCCTTCTCTGTTCAGACACTGTTCGCTGTTTGATGTTAGTCGGTGTGAGTTGGACGACCGACCGACTAGATCCTAAACTAGTCGGTTGACCACCCTTCTCTGACCGACTAATTAGCCCAGTAAACCTAGGTTAAGTTGTAGCCGCCACACTTTTTCTTTATTTAAACCCCCGACCATTCTTATTCTTTCTTCACTTCTCCAAAGCTCATCTTCTTCCCCAATCATCCTCTTACCTTCTTTCATCCTCCCAAGCTTCCCCTCACCCTCTTTTGCGCCTGCACCACCCTCGTTGGCCGCCGGTCGAGCGCCAAAAACCCTAAAGTCTCCTTTTGCTCCAGATTTTCCCGTCGAACTCCAATCTCCAGATCTGTAGCTTTTCAGCGGTGAGGAATTCTTTTCAACCATAGTTCTTCTGGATCGCTTTTCCGTTGTCGTGCTAGATCCGATTTGGCGACGGCAATCCGGAATCCGGCGAGATCTTCTTCTACCGCAGATCCGTAGGCGTCTCGATCTTCGCTTTGCAAACGGTTAGTGATCTATCTTTAATTCTCTGTAACCCACACGGTAAATTAGAAACTCTAATTAAAAATGGATTACTAGACGTTATAGGATTCCAATGCAAACCGGTTTAGAACTCTAAATCTAATTTCTATTTTGCCATAACAGCGAACCCAATTTCCGTAGGATACCGATCTCGTGACTCTCGTCGAGCAACAACTTCAATACCAGGCAAGTGAAACTTGCCAACCTTGCTTTAGGCCATGTTTTTAGGCCAATACTTTGTTTTGTGCGTGAAAGAGACTAGACCGTGAAATGATAGCGGTCTAGGCGCAAATTCAATTCTAGCTTGACAACGAAGCTAGAATTTCCCTTGTCATGCCATGTCATACAACTGCCTGTCACGTTTAATTTTCTTTAACGGTACGCAATTTCATTTCAAATAATTGTCATGTGCATCCATTTTTACATATCATGTTGCATGTTGCATCGTAGCACACGCTACAAATCCTTGTACAAATCCGTGTTTCCGTGTTACCGGCTAGGCACCTGTTATGCGGGCATAACCCTACGCCATACGTGTTAAAAACACTTCCTGGCTCGTGATCCAGAAGCGAGCATTACGTGTTCGGGGGTAATGCCCTGGCTCGACACACGTGGAGGGGTAGGGATAAACGGTCACTTGAGCGTAAGAGTTGGCCCGTACAGCCACTCTAGCCAAAGGGCGGAATCTCTGTGCACGACGTGCTTACAATTCTCGTACTTGTCTTGTAATTGTTTACTTTCCATGCCATGTTATTTGCCATGCTATAATCATGCCATATCATAAGCTGTTGTTGTTCTCATTGCATAAAATGCCATGTCATACTTTACTCTAGAACTGCTAGGTTGTTACCACTTTCTCTTTAGTTTCCTTGCACAAGTCTTGTAGACTTGCTGACATGTGTCCCTTCTCTTTGGGTGACGCATGTTAGTTGCTGAGCCAGAGTTTGCTGTGGAGGGTGACGAGTCCGAGGAGTTCGTGCCCGATCCCGTTGCTGACGTGGAATACGAGGACACCGGTGACCAGTCCTAGTGTTCCTTCATTCCTTCTTGTTAATTGTGTCGTTGTCGGTGAGCATCACCGTTGTTGTTAGTTTCTTTGTTGGCCATGCTAGGCCTTTTCTTTTTGGACTCTTTTGTCTGCCTGGTGGCATTTCTGGTTGTTGAATTTATATCTGGACTCTGAGTTGAATAATTTTAATTATTTGCCTCTTTTTCTATTATTGTTATTGTTGTTTCTGAGTCACATTACAGGGACATGCTACTTTGTGATACTTGACGCTTATCGGACTTGCGGCTTTGTTGCTTCAAGTCTGAGCGGACCTTCTCACGCTTCGCCTCCATATTTTTGGGAAGCGGGGCATGACAGGTTTCTTTGGTGGCCCATGTAGGTCGAATTTTCTGTAACTGTGACTTAATCAGAACAACGATAAGAATTATAGGATGTTCGATAAACAATTTCAACACCTAGTCATAAGGTTGAGAGTCTAATTTGTTTCGTTTTTCCTGTGTCAATAGATGGCTGGGAGACGGAATACCCATGCTGGTGGTGGTGTGCCCTCTCGTGTCGAGGAGCCGGATCAGGAGCCCACCAACGGGGAGATCATGCGGATGATGCATTAGATGATGCAGGTGCAGCAGGGGATGCTGCAGAATGCCCGGAATGTTCCACCTGCTCGAGCAGCGCAGCCTGTTCAGAATGTCCCTCGCTTCGAGCCCGGAGCGAAGCAGTTTTGGGAGCTGGGTCCCGCTTACTTTGATGGGACCGAAGGACCCCTAGCTGCGGATGAATGAACCAGGAACATCGAGGACAACTTGAATATGTCGAAGGTCGACCCTACTGGATGGGATGACTTGGCGAAGAGGTAGCTCAAGGATAACGCTCGGAACTGGTGGGATGCCGAGGAGGAGTTGCTGGAGGAGCCGATATCTTGGGCTACTTTCAAGTCCAGATTTGATGAGGAATACTTTCCGAAGGCAGCCAGGAGGGAGATGGCGCAGTGCTTCATTGACATGAAGCAGGGGAGCTTGACGGTGGACCAGTACCACCAGGAGTTCACTAGGCTGAGTCGTTTCGCACAGAAGATGGTGAAGGATGCTGATGAGAGAGCTCAGAGGTTTCTGCAGGGGCTTTCTTTGGATCTTTAGAGCTATATGACTTCTTCTGATGCGGAGTCCTATCAGAAGGTTTTGATTGCGACGAAGAGGCAGGAGCGGATTATGAGCCAGAAGAGAGGGCAGATTTCTGGAGCTGGAAAGAGGCCTGTGGAGCATGCCAGAGCAGTGATGAGACCAGGGTTCGGGCCCATTCAGCCGGTACAGTTCAAGAGGCCCGGAGGACCTCCTATTCTGAAGACTTGCCATTTCTGTGGCAAGACGGGGTATGTCAAGGATCAGTGCCGGAAGATGTTTGGGCAGTGCTTGATTTGTGGTGATCCTGCGCATACCATGAGGGACTGCCCGAAGTCCAAGCAGCAATGGAAGGGACCTGTTGCATCTCGGCCGTTGCAGCAGAGGACACCTATTCCTGCTGGACGTGGAGCGCCACTCATTCCGTAGAGGCAGGCTTTTCAGCAGGCTATTCAGCCGAGGCATCATGCTTTTCTGATGACTGTTGTTGAGACCGAGACGGTGGATGAGGTTATTGCAGGTAACCCTCAATCTAGCTGTTTCTTTCCTTAGTTAGTTTTAGTTATAAGATTATGTTTGGTTGCTTGCATATGTTTGTCTGCTAGAATAGAACTTGATTGTTAGACTGTCTGTTAGGTGTGATTTTGGTTTGCACATTTCCTGCACGAGTCCTCTTCGATGCAGGTGCATCGATGTGCATTATTTCCCGGAGCTTCGTGGAGAAGCATTCCTTGTCGACTTCCCCTCTTCCCAAGAGTTGGAATATCGTTACAGGGAATGGCGTGGTCTCGGTGCATCGTGGTTGCAATTCTTTCCCTTTGGTTGTCTGTGGACATGAGCTCTACGCTGATTTTATTGTCCATGACATCATCTACTATGATGTCGTCCTCGGGATGGACTGGCTAGGGAGCTTCTATGCCACTTTCGATTGTCGGAGGAAGAAGGTGGTGTTCGAGATCCCTGGACATCCGGTGTTCGAGTTCAGCCGAGGTAGCAGTTCGCTTGGTCCGGTCAGGTTTCGGGCCAAGCCGGTGGAGATCGTTGCTATGCAGATGGAGCAGTGTCGGCCTGCGGTAGTGCGTGACTTCGACGGCGTCTTCCCCGAGGAGATGTCTGGATTGCCACCTGATCGAGCTCTCGAGTTTTCGATCGACCTCATTCCGAGAGCGCAGCCTATTTCGCAAGCACCGTATCGCATGGCACCAGCAGAATTGGAGAAATTACAGAAGCAGCTGGATGAACTTCTTCAGAAGGGTTACATTAATCCCAGTGTGTCTCCGTGGGGAGCACCGGTCTTGCTGGTGAAGAAGAAGGACGGTTCGCGTCGCATGTGTGTGGACTACCGGGAGTTGAATGCGGTGACCGTTAAGAATCGATATCCGTTGCCTCGTATTGATGACATTTTTGATCAGTTGGGAGGATCGAGGGTATTCTCTAAGCCAGATCTGAGGAGCGGTTATCACTAGCTGAAGGTGAGGAAGGAAGATGTTCCGAAGACAGCATTCAGGGCAAAATATGGACACTACGAGTTCGTGGTTATGCCTTTCGGTGTAACCAACACACCCATGGTTTTTATGAATCTGATCTTTTATGACTTTTTAGATAAGTTTGTCGTTATCTTCATTGACGACATTCTGATCTACTCGAAGTCAGAAGAGGAGCATGCGTCGCACTTGAGGACGGTATTGGAGATCTTGAGGAAGCATAAGTTGTATGCTAAGTATTCCAAGTGCGAGTTTTGGTTGGATAGGGTTGCTTTTCTCGGGCATGTGGTGACTGGAGATAGTATTTCAGTGGACCCCGAGAAGATTAAGGCTATCAAGGAGTGGCCTGTTCCACAGTCAGCGTCTGAGATCCAGAGTTTCCTTGGACTTGCAGGTTATTACCGATGGTTCATTAAGGACGTCTCCCGTATTGCCGAGCCGATGACCAGACTGACGCGAAAGGATGTATCTTTTGTTTGGATTGATGCATGTGAGGAAGCTTTTGGTGTTCTGAAGGAGAAGCTGACGTCTGCCCCTGTTCTTGCTGTGCCCGACCGGAGTGGAGGATTCGAGATCTTTTGCGATGCTTCTGGCAAGGGTCTCGGTTGTGTATTGCATCAGCATGGGCATGTGGTTGTGTATGCTTCTCGTCAGCTTAAGGCTCATGAGAAGAATTACCCGACGCACGATTTGGAGTTGGCCGCTGTCGTGTTTGCGCTGAAGATTTGGAGGCACTTCCTGATGAGTGAGAAGGTGAAGATCTTCACCGATCACAAAAGCTTGAAGTATATTTTTACTCAGAAGGAGCTCAACATGCGACAATGTTGGTGGTTGGAGCTCATGGCAGACTATGAGATTGATTTGCAGTATCACCCTGGCAAGGTGAATGTGGTTCCTGATGCGTTGAGTAGGCTTCCAGCGGTGATGTTGTTGACTTCGCAGTGGAGATTGCAACAGGATTTTTGCGAGTCCGATATTGAGATTGTTCTGCCTGGAGAGGTCTCTTCATTGATGTGTATGCAGATACAGTCGACGGTCGTGGATCGGATCAAGGCTGGGCAGGCTGGAGACCTGAAGTTGGTGAAGATTCGGGGGTTGGTGGAAGCCGGTCAGCGGACTGACTTCTTGATTCATGAGGATGGCTCGCTGAGGTTTGGAGCCAGGTTGTGTGTGCTGGCTGGGGATATCAGAGAGGAGCTGTTGGCGGAGGCACACAGTTCGCCGTATTCTGTGCATCCTGGTGGGACTAAGATGTATAAGGATCTTCGCCTGAACTTTTGGTGGTATGGTATGAAGAGGAGTGTAGCTTGGAGCGTAGCCAAGTGCTTGGTTTTCCAGCAGGTAAAGGCGGAGCATCAGCGTACATCGGGGTTGCTACAACCGCTTCCGATTCTGGAGTGGAAGTGGCAGCACATCACTATGGACTTCGTGACTGGACTACCTTGGGGTCCGAAGCAGAATGACGCGATTTGGGTGATCGTAGACCGATTGACCAAATCTGCGCACTTTATTCCTTTCCGAGTAGGACAGTCTACTGAGGCACTAGCGAGGAGATATATGGAGGTAAATCTTTTACTCTCCGTTTTAATTTCCTTTTTCCTAGTTAAATAGTGATGTAACGTGAATCGTGCAGGAGATCGTACGACTTCATGGAGTCCCTGTGTGTATCGTGTTGGATAGAGACACGGGATTCACATCTCAGTTCTGGCAGAGTCTGCAGAAGAGTTTGGGTACGAGTATGAGTTTCAACACGGCGTACCATTCGGAGATGGATGGTCAGTCCGAGAGGACGATCCAGATCTTGGAGGACATGCTGAGGGCATGTATGTTGGACTTCAAGGGTTCTTGGGAGGATCATCTCCACCTCGTGGAGTTTGCTTACAATAACAGCTACCAGGCGAGTATTGGCATGGCACCTTTTGCCGCGCTATATGGAAAGAAATGTCGATCGCCACTGAGCTGGGATGACATTGGAGATCGAGAGCTGTTAGGACCTGAGATGATCGTGGAGGCTGTTGATGTTGTGAGGAACGTATGGGGGAGGCTGGGATTGCTCAGGACCGTTTCAAGCATTGGGCTGATGCTAAACGGCGTCCGTTGGAGTTTCAACTAGGTGACCATGTGTTCCTAAAGATTTCCACGAATCGAGGAGTGATTCGCTTTGGGAAACGAGGGAAGCTGAGCCCGAGATACATTGGACCATTTGACATTCTGGAGAGGGTTGGCGAAGTAGCCTACCTCTTAGCCTTGCCGCCATCCTTGGAAGGAGTTCACGATGTCTTCCATGTGTCTCTGCTTCGTCAGTACATCAGCGACCCATCTCACGCTGTGGATTTCTCGGAGATCACCGTTCGCCCTGATCTGACGTATGACCAGCTGCAAGTACAGATCTTGAACAAGCGTCAGAAGTCACTTCGGAACAAGACCGTCGATCTTGTTAGGGTGATGTGGCGACACGGCTCGCAAGGAGAGTCTACTTGGGAGAGAGAAGACGAGATGCAAGAGCACTACCCACTTTTGTTCCCTGACACGTGAGTGTTAGGAAATTCCAAGGGCGGAATTTTTCTTAAGGTGGGGAGGATGTAACGATCGGTTTTTGTAAGGACTATTTTATATTAATAATATTGGATGTTTTCCTCTTTGTGTGTTTTTCCCGTTAGAAATCCTTACGATTAACTTCATAGCATCTTAATCTTAGTGCTAGGGTGATCCTAGAGGCCATAGGAATCTTCCCGAAGCTTCACGCTTCGATTCGGCACTTTTCGTGCATCTTAGTCGGTTCATGAAGGAGAGCCAACCGACTAGATTGCAATCTAGTCGGTCGGCAACACTTCTCAGACCGGCTAGTTCTTGTCAGTAAATTTCGACTGAGTTACTGTTTACGTTTAGTCGGTCTAAGCACGTTCTTCGACCGACTAGTTTCCAAACTAGTCGGTCAGGTCTTGTACTCAGACCGACAAACTGTCAGTACTCATTATCTATCTCATTCGACCTTTAGTCGGTTCATGAACGTTCACCGACCGACTAGATCCCAAACTAGTCGGTCGACAGGTCTTCACAGACTGACTAATCATGCCTTCTCTGTTCAGACACTGTTCACTGTTTGATGTTAGTCGGTGTGAGTTGGACGACCGACCGACTAGATCCTAAACTAGTCGGTCGACCACCCTTCTCTGACCGACTAATTAGCCCAGTAAACCTAGGTTAAGTTGTAGCCGCCGCACTTTTTCTTTATTTAAACCCCCGACCATTCCTATTCTTTCTTCACTTCTCCAAGCTCATCTTCTTCCCCAATCATCCTCTTACCTTCTTTCATCCTCCCGAGCTTCCCCTCACCCTCTTTTGCGTCGGCACCACCCTGTTGGCCGCCGGCCGATCGCCAAAAACCCTAAAGTCTCCTTTTGCTCCAGATTTTCCCGACGAACTCCAATCTCCAGATCTGTAGCTTTTCAGCCTCGAGGAATTCTTTTCAACCATAGTTCTTCCGGATCGCTTTTCCGTTGCCGTGCTAGATCCGATTTGGCGACGGCAATCCGGAATCTGGCGAGATCTTCTTCTACCGCAGATCCATAGGTGTCTCGATCTTCTCTTCGCAAATAGTTAGTGATCTATCTTTAATTCTCTGTAACCGACACGGTAAATTAGAAACCCTAATTAAAAATGGTTTATTAGACGTTATAGGATTCCAATGCAAACCGGTTTAGAACTCTAAATCTAATTTCTCTTTTGCCATAACAGCGAACCCAATTTCCATAGGATACCGATCTCGTGACTCTCTTCGAGCAAAAACTTCGGTACCAGGCAAGTGAAACTTGCCAACCTTGCTTTAGGCCATGTTTTTAGGCCAATACTTTGTTTTGTGCGTGAAAGAGACTAGACCGTGAAATGATAGCGGCCTAGGTGCAAATTCAATTCTAGCTTGACAACGAAGCTAGAATTTCCCTTGTCATGCCATGTCATACAATTGCCTGTCACGTTTAATTTTCTTTAACGGTCACTTGAGCGTAAAAGTTGGCCCGTACAGCCACTCTAGCCAAAGGGTGGAATCTCTGTGCACGACGTGCTTACAATTCTCGTACTTGTCTTGTAATTGTTTACTTGCCATGCCATGTTATTTGCCACGCTATAATCATGCCATATCATAAACTGCTGTTGTTCTCATTGCATAAAATGCCATGTCATACTTTACTCTAGAACTGCTAGGTTGTTACCACTTTCTCTTTAGTTTCCTTGCACAAGTCTTGTAGACTTGCTGACATGTACCCCTTCTGTTTGGGTGACGCATGTTAGTTGCTGAGCCAGAGTTTGCTGTGGAGGGTGACGAGTCCGTGGAGTTCGTGCCCGATCCCATTGCTGACATGGAGTACGAGGACACCGGTGACCAGTCCTAGTGTTCCTTCGTTCCTTCTTGTTAATTGTGTCGTTGTCGGTGAGTAGCACCGTTGTTGTTAGTTTCTTTGTTGGCCATGCTAGGCCTTTTCTTTTTGGACTCTTTTGTCTGCCTGGTGGCATTTCTGGTTGTTGAATTTATATCTGGACTTTGAGTTGAATAATTTTAATTATTTGCCTCTTTTTCTATTATTGTATTGTTGTTTCCGAGTCATATTACAGGGACCTGCTACTTTGTGATACTTGACGCTTATTGGACTTGCGGCTTTGATGCTTCAAGTCTGAGTGGGCCTTCTCATGCTTCGCCTCCATATTTTTGGGAAGCGTGGCATGACAGAGAGCGACCAAGTTAAACATGCGCGGCCTCGCCCCTCAGACGCACCTCGGTGACCCTTTGGCTTATCGGACACGATAAACAACTTAGTACGAGGATGCTACTGACACTTCTGCCGCTCGACAGCCTGACAAAGAACCCCATTGCCGTTGCGCCATCTGACCGTTTGGTGCTTTTGGCCCTGACACTCTGACAAAGCACACTAGGCTGTTGCGCCGTCTGACAAAGGTACAGCTGACACACAAAGATCCGACATCCTCGACCGAAGCTTCCACTGACAGGTGAGCCAGCTCAGCATGCCAGTTCAGCCTCACCTAACTGCCTCCATCAGGTATTTATACCCCTTTTCATCCATCGGGGAAGAGGTTGCCAAATTAACTCTGAATCTCACTACTCACACACAAGGGAAAAGGTCTTACATATCTTTGTTCTTCCAAGATAGCTCGTCACGCAAGGTCGACTCACTCTTAGTCTGACTTGCATGCCTAGCCCCCGCTTCTAAGCCCTAATATTAACTTAGGAATCGGAGAGGCTAAGGGTTGGACCCCAACCTGGCCTTTCTGACAAGCTGTTCCTTGTGCAGGCAATTTCATCTTCACAGGTTGCGCTCAACTCCCACCTCCGATAGTGCAGTCGGGGGGCTTCCTTGCGGAACCGGTCATGTGGTCAGCTTTCGTAGTGCACCCAGCCTTGTCATTACGCTCATTACTTGTCAAATAGCCTACCCTAATCACATCCAAATCCTAACCACCGTGCCCTTGGTTCCACTTAATATAAATTCAATGTACGCGAGTTCTACCCCGCAAAAATTGTTCCTTGGTTGAAGATTAATTCTTCTCTATTATGTGTATAATAGCTTTAACATCATTGTACTTTCAACTAATCCGGTTTTACATATTTTTATACAATCTCTTTCTAGGATAACTTCCTTTTGTTGATGGTTCTGTTAAATAATTTGTTAAAATAAGAAGTGTTAAACTAGAAATTTAGATAGCTTAGGGGATCAATGTTAAACTTATTTTCTTGAATGACACCATAATTACATATTAAAAGATTATCTGGTAGAGCCGTCAGGCGATGGGAGAGTTAGGGCTTATTCTTTTTGTTGAGAATGGTTTTTGTGAAAGTTGAGGGGTTGTAGAATCTTGATGTGAGAAAAGTTTGATTTTGTATTTTTTTGTTGAAATGTTGGCTGGAAAGTTGTTTTGAGAAAGTTTTGTGTGAAAGGTGGTTGAAAGTCCCACACAACTTTCTTGTGTTTGTTTGGTTGAAAGTTGGTTGGAAAGTTGGATGTAGAAAGTTTGATGTTTGGTCCACATATTACAATATTAATTAAACTAAACTATATAACTATACAAATTATTAAACTAAAACATTTAATTATAATCATTAAAATAAAAAATACTTTAAAAACGAATCAGCCTAACCCTTCGCATGTATTAGTATTAAAAATAGAAAAAGACAAGTATCGGACAGAGGAACTGTGCACACAGTGCCTCAGTCCCAATTAAAAACACAAAAGAAAACATTAAAAAACAAAAGAACAAGCACAGATGCTTCGATTGGACGGGAGAGACAGCAGGGGGGCCCACGTCGCGTTTTCTTACTGAAATCAACGAAATTTGCGCGGATTGCGCAGATGGGAATTTTGCTACCACCGAGGTGCCAATGGTGATAACTTTCCCTGAGAAAATTTAAACGAAAAAACATATCAACTTAAAAGTTGAGTGAATAGTAGAGGAATATTACTGATACAGTGTTTTTTCCACTTTCTTGCTAACATTCGAGAAAAAGAACAGGCCCTTATCCCAAGAAGGGATAATATATGCGGTGTTAAAATAAATTTTTAAGGCACATGCATGTTTAAGCTAATTTACTCTTTAAAAAAAAGAAAAATGGAGCCCCAAGCTGAGTCCTAGGTTTCTCTGCGTTTCATAGAATGTTGATTAAAACCTAAGTATATCATATATCAGTTGAATTTTGTAAAACCATCCTGAGCTTTAGGCTATTCTCCAGTTTCAGTTTATGATATCTTCTATTTCTGAAGGAACACGTGACTTCAACAGATTCATCAATGATCTATACTCATCAACATGGAAACCACTTAAAGTCCCCCTAAAACCAAGTTTCCAAGTAATAATCGGGCCTTGAACACCAAATAGAGACGAAATTGACAATTTTTTTACAAAAGCCAAAAATAAAAAATAAGCACAAAAATCGAACAAGTTTGAAAATATTTAGCAAATTCGATCAAGTTTTGCCACGTCAGGACTCTAAGAGAAATTCTATGGTGATGTAGCAGATGCCAAAATTTTGGATTGGCTATAGTTTCCAACTCTTGCCTTTCGGCAAGTCAGGGGTCATTTTAAAATTTACCGGGTTGCCAACCTCGGCCTTTTCCCCACCTCATGGGCCATTAACGTAGCAGCCCGTCTACCCTTTTCTTAACACCAACCTGAGCCCCCTCCCCCCAAACCTACTTGAGCCCCAACCATCACTCTGCCCTAAATCAGCCTCATTTAACCCCTAAATTAGCTCCACACCACCCCCACACACTGGATCAATCCCACCACTCATTGGAGAAGACCCTCATTCACTGGATCTGTTATTACTTTCTTGATTTATCATCATTTTAAAGGTTTCCCATCTCTCCCTTTAAGATATTATTGTTGTGAGATTTACTTGAATTTTTTTGTAATGATTTATTTCTTAATGTATACCAAAAGCAGAGATTTGATATGAAATTTAGGACATTGTTCAAAATTAATTTAGAAATTTACATTATTGTCATGAAAATGAAGACTGAGATGAAATTTGAAATTTGGCAATAAATTTAGTATGAAATTAGTGCATGATACAATTACGGTATAAACATCATGGAGTCACCACATAACTAATTTAATGCATAATAACAAAACAAATATATTAATATGGTATACTTATATTATAAATATAATTAAAGTGTAATTATGATGTTATTTGTATAGGTCTATAATAATGGCCACTGGTTGCATTTTTGTTACATGTTATTTTGATTGAAATTTACTAATTGATGCTAATAACAAACCCAAAGACGATGGAGGGACCATTAAGCCCTTAATGGTTAGAAAACCATCACGAATATCTAACTATTAGATTAGTTTTGTGAGTTGAGGGAGGCTTTTGGCGTCTCTCCCCTCATTATCTTTCATTACACCCCACTACTAAGTAGTGGGGGTCCCTTGGGCTTCTTACCCCTCCCATTGAGGAAGAATATATAGAGACCCATGGCTTATGCCATGACTTCTTGACACTTTGAGATTGGTATCATCTTATGAGTGTATAACACGTTATCAGCACGTGAGCTCTCGTTCTTGAGCTTCTCCTTTTTATCCCCTCGAATCACCCCCACAGTGCTTAGGAATCTTGGTTGCTGCGATCCGTTGCGGTGATTTCTGCGCGTTGAAGCTCGATCCCTTGGAATCTTTGGTTGTTGCGATCCGTTGCGGTGATTTTTGCACGTTAAAGCTCGATCCCTTGGAATCTTTGATTGCGACGATCCGTTGCGACGATTTCCATGGTGCATCGGGAGCGGAGATTCATTTTACAGATCTATTCTATTTCGACGATCATCCCTAGATCTAACGGATGTAGAGGTAAACAATACAAACTCCTAGATCTAAACTTTATATTCATGCAATATGTATGGATCATACATATTATGGATAAAGTATTTCATATGATACAAATCAGTAAATTTTTTTTGTTTTTCATCATCGGCCTCAAAGCCCTTGCGGTTTTTCTTCAGCGGCCGACCCCGAAAGCCAAGCGGCCTCGCCTGCCCCGAATACTAAACGGCCTCGCCGGCCTCACCGCCTCGATGGCCATGATGGCCCCAAAAAGGCCGAAGGTCTGTGCCTCCCGGATGGCAATGCCGGTACCAAAAAGGCCAACGGCCTGCGCCACCTCGATTTCCGCGACGGCAGCAAAAAATGACCGACGCCTCGATCACCGAAGAAGGGGGCCCTGCTCCGGCATCCCTCCTCATGAATGATCTCGGATGAAGAGGGGGGCTCTGCTCTGGAAGCCCCCTCCCCATATCCGATCCGATAAAGATGGTGGGCACTACTCTAGTCGCCTCCCCATGGCCGATCGCCGAAGAGTGGGGGCAGCGCTACTCCGGTCGCCTCCCCCATGGCCCATCGCCGAAGAGTGGGGGCGGCGCTACTCCGGCCACCCCCTCTAGGCCGTGATCGGATGGGTTGAGGGGGGGCGGTTTAGCTTCTTAAACAAACACTAACCCTAATTTAAGGGTTAGGGTTCTGTTTAGGGGTATTTTAACCCCCCCTCCAAGTGGTAATTGTGCAAACTATTTAGCCCATTGGCTTGCAGCCCAATACTATAATATTAAAGTTTTTATTGGCTATTTGGGCCAGAAGCCCTCACATAAGCCCAATAGTTTTTAAAAATACTTATAATCGGATTTATAATCATTTTTTTCAATATAAATACCTTAAATTTAACAGAAACTTCTAGAAAAATCCTGGAAAATTCTGTAAAAATTAGGAAAAATCAAAATGATTATTTTTGGCAACTTTGGGTTGATTTGTTCATGATTTTAATTATGTAATCCATATTATGTTAATTTCAACGTCATGCAAATTATATAACAATTGGATTAATTAAATTTTTTTCCTTCACGTATTAATAATTACAAGGACCCTGAGACCGCTCTGTCGTTAGTTACCTAACCTAACGGGTAATGACGTTTTTCCGCGGTCCAAGTAAATTATTAAACGTAATTTTTATATAATATGCTTGTTATGCTGAATATACATCTTATGCCTGTGTGTTTGCGTGGTTGATTTTTATATTGCCTGTAGCATATATAAACTGCGTGGATATTGTAAATAATTCTGTTTTGTGGTTTGGGATAGGACATTTTGATATACACCTTTTTTATATTCCTCGCTTTCTTTTTTTGTTTTGAGAGATATTGTAGTGAGGTTATAATATAAAATGCCAAAGTCCGGAGCTCAGCCAAATTAAAGACGGAGATGAAATCTACATTATGCTGGGACCCAAAATGGGTTTCCAAGTTGTATTTTTCATTTCTTTTTGTATATCATTTTTTGGACTGTATTCGGACATTTTTGGACATTTTGTTTCTAAGGGTATCTGGCCGATCCCCACATAACTGTTTATTTACTTTGCGTGAATTTATTTTTTACAAATATTAATTCATGCTTATTTAATTGCATAAATAAATGGAAAAATTAGTGAGCATTGATTTTGATGTGCTTTATGCGACAGGAAAGAACTATCTGAGCTGGCGGGTGAACATGACATTCCACCTGCGCTCATTGGCTCTTACGAGTATGATTCTGGCTCCCACTACTGTGCATGCGGCCCCAGCAGTGGGATAGGCTACTTCAACCACGACCCCTGAAGTAATGCAGTCATCTGTCTCTGATATAGATAAGGTGAAAGCCATTATCTACATTAGGAGGCACATAGATCGGACCTTAAAAGCCGAATATCTAACAGTAGAGGATATACTTGAGTTATGGACGACACTGGAGGCACGTTATAAACATCAGATTGATGTTATACTGCCTTGTGCTAGTTCTGAGTGGGAAAAACTCCGACTTCAGGACTTCAATTCCGTGTCTGAGTATAACTCAGCACTCCATAATATCACCTCACGCCTGAAGCTGTGCGGTGAAGAAGTCTCGGACCAACGCATGTTGGAAAAGACTTTCACATCTTTCCATGAAAAGGATGGAATCCTCATGCAATAGTATCATGAAAGAAATTTCATGAAATTCTCTGACTTACTCTCCTGCCTCCTAAGAACGGAGCAGAACAGAGTCTTGTTACTGGCCACTCACAACCTTCGTCCTACTGGGACTGCTCCACCCCTGAAGCCCATCTTGTTTCTTCCCAGAAGACGAAGAACAAGAAGAAGGGCAGAAATTACAAGGGTAAAGCTGTGATGAAACCATCTAGAGGACCTCTACAGAACAATAACTACAACCAGTGGAAGACAAAGAATATGTGGAAGAGTAACAACAATGGCCAACCGTCAATTCCCAAGAAGAACTGGGTGGACAAGTGCCATAGATGTGGCACGACTGGACATTGTTCCGGAAACTGCCGCACTCCACGTAATCTCCAGGATCTTTATCAGGCCAGTCTGCAGCCTCGTCCTGAAACAAATCTAGTTAAATCTCATCCTTCAACCAAGCTGACCACAAAAGACTTCCATCACGACGACTTGCTCTATTGAGCCTTATCTTAGTTTGATTTCATCTTTGCATTTTAAATTCTAGTTTCCTTCATCTGTATTTCCTTTTTGGAACTTTATGAATGCATATTTAGCTTTATTTTATAAAGTCTATTCATTCTGATATATAGATGAAGTGTGAGATATTGTGGATAGTGCATCGATACACTGGTGAAGCATTAAAATTGCTCCCACATACAACAAGACTAAAAGATGCATTTTTCTCTCCTAAATCATAGAGTAATCTCCCAAGTTTCAAGGATATTTCGTTTAAACGAACATAACTTGGAAACTATGGATAATAAATAATGAATATCTTTATGTAACTCGAGAGGATGGCCAGAAGGCCATTTACGCACGATTCGTTGGACCCCCGTCGGGTCCCTATCATTACAGATATTCATCATATATAAAGCCAACTTGACTGAGCACCAGAAGTGCCTTTCATTGCCAGAGTTTTCAACTCTGGCACAATAGACTTGGTCATCCTGGATCAGCGATAATGGACGCGTCACCAAATGAATGCCTTGGAGAACCTGAAGATTCTTCAAAAGGTTGAGTTTTCTTGTCCACCCTTGTCATAAGGGAAAACTTATAGAGAGATCTTCCCTCCTTGAAGTGGGATTAGAGTCTCCTGGCTTCATTGAGAGAATACATGGTGGCCTTTGCGGGCCTATTCACCCTGAAAGTGGCCCATTTTGGTACTTTATTGTACTGATAGATACATCTACTAGATGGTCTTATATGTGCCTTTTTTGTCCACCCGCAACCTAGCTTTCTCAAAAGCTGATAATATGGGTGAATTCACAACACATGTCTTTCAAGACTACTGCCAATCAACTGACATTGAAATTGAACATCCTGTAGCATGCTCTATCAGAGTCTCTGATAAAGAGACTCCAATGGATTTCACGTCCATTGTAAAATCTCAGTTGCATGTGGATGTTTAGGGATACTACATACTGCATTCTGCATCGCTTATCACGATATGGCCCTCTTATGGCCATGTCTTACTACTGATGCCGCTTGCTTATAGTTCACCACCAAACATATCTTACTTGAAAATGTTTGGATGTGCTAATATATATCCCAATAGCACCACCTCAGAGGACCAAAATGGGTCCTCATCAAAACTAGTTATCTTTATATGGTTGGATTCGCCATGTATTATTAGATACCTAGAAACCCTGACAAGCGATGCATTAAAGGCACGTCTTGATAACTGTGAATTTGATGAGCAACGTCTCATTAAAATATGCACGCAGTCTAAAGAAGCCTAAAGCTTCTGAGACCATATCATGGGACACAAAAGTCCTAATCTCGTTATGATCCAGATACTATTTCTGTGTGAAGATGAGATCCTGAAGATCCTTCACATTCAGACTAAAATACATCAATTGTCGGATAAATTCACAGATAAACCATAAGATTGTTCGTTCACACGTCCCTGCTGCCAATATGCCAGCTAGGATTGACATCCCTAAAGATGGATGCAATCCACCGAAAGCAGAATTGGCTGTACCTCAATCGAAAAGAGGACGTCCGACAGGTTCAAAAGATAAAGTTCCTCGAAAGAGGAAGATTCCTAGAGATATTAAAATGATCCCTCCGCAGGATGCTGAGCTCAGACCAGAGACATCTCCCCTCATGATTTCCCCTACAGAGGAAATAATAGGAGAAACATCATTATATTACATACGTACTGGAGAGGTACTGGACAGATATAGCACAGTCGTCGTCGATGATTTTGCTTTCGCTATTGCCGTTCATGTCGCTGAATACGACGATGACTTCAACCCATTTTTCTATAGCGTAAACGCTTAAATTGGCCAAAGTGGGACGAGGCAATAAGAGTAGAGCTGGATTCACTCTTAAAACCCAAAGTCTTTGGACCAGTAGTCCAAAAACCTGAATGTGTAAAACTTGTGGAATATAAGTTGGTTTTCATAAGAAAAATAAATGAAGGAAATGTGATCATTTCCCTATTTCATACTAAGCCTAACCATCTCTGGAAAAGCCAAGAAATGAAGCTCATGGATGTTGTGACTGCGTACCTATATGGAAATATAGATATAGAGATCTATATGAAACTTCCAGAAGGGTATACTCTATCCCCAGAGATTAAAGAGAGACATAGGAACGTCTTCTCTATAAAGGCTTCAAAGATCATTACATGATCTTAAGCAATCAAGAAAAATGTGGTATAACAGATTTATCGAATTCCTTGCGGAACAAGGATTCACTAATAATAAAGTCTGCTTATGTATCTTTATCAAAAAAACGAGGAAAGGATTTGTAATAGTCGTCGTTTATGTGGACGACTTAAATCTAATAGGATCACCTGCAGAGACCATTGAGATATCTGATAGCCTTAAGCATACATTCGTAATGAAATACATATACAAAATAAGGTATTGTCTCAGCTTACAGAGTAAACACCTTCATAGTTTAATCCTTTTATACCTATCATATTCTTCATACACCAGGAATTTATGGAGAAAGATGTCCATTTGCAATCTATTAAAAATGGATGCTTATTTATGACGCTTTCCAGTTGCTGGAAGAGGGGGAAGACATCCTAGGTCCTGAAGAGCCTAGCTCTAGTGTACTAGTTACACTCTTTTATCTGGCCAACTGCACGTGTCTCTAATAGAACGTCTGCAGTAAAGCTGTTAGTCAGATACAGTGCTGCCTTGTAGAGCACCACTGGACCAAGGATAAGCTGCTTCTGCACAACTTCCAAGGGTCAAGGATCATCATCCAAGGAATATATATCGCATATATAGGTTTACAGATCATCGTGATGACTAAGCACAAATATCCGGCCACCTCCTAAAGATCTACACATCATCCTCCAAAGTCTACATCTTCTGAGAAGCTCATCATCCAAGAAGCAAGTCTAGAATACGCTCAGCCAGGTCCCAGCAGTACCTTGCCGACACAATGAAGAATGATTAAAAGAATACAGACGTGGAGTCATCTACCAACTTCGAAGAGCGTACCACTCCAGAGCGCCACTGTTTTCCAGTGGCCGCTAGATATGAGTGAAACTTGTATAGATAAGTGATGATTGTATTTGCTTTCAGAACATGATGAATGTATAGACGAATAGAAAATGATTGATAGATACATAGGAGATCTGGAAGCCTGAAGCTTGTACAGATCAGGGGGAGTTGATAGTAGAGTTGTACTCTTTTCCCTTAGCTATAGGTTTTCCCACTGGGTTTTCCATAGCCAAAGGTTTTTAATAAGGCAACCTTATTTAACTCTGGACCCTTAAGTGTCCACCCCTAATGAAATCTGAAAGACATACAATCATAAGGCTTGTATGGATCAGGGGGAGTCACCAGTTGGTTGTACTCTTTTCCCTTAAAGCTGCTGGTTTTTCCCACTGGGTTTTCCACAGCTAAGGTTTTAACGAGGCAACCACAGTAGCTCTGGATCCAGAAGTATTTATCTCATTAGCATATTGAATCCTGAAGTATTCATATGATTAACCCAAGGTAATGGAGAGATAAGGGGGAGTGTTGTGAGTTGAGGGAGGCCGTTGGCCTTCCTCCCCTAATTATCTTCCATTACACCCCACTACTAAGTAGTGGGGGTCCCTTGGACTTGTTACCCCCCATTGAGGAAGAATATATAGAGAGCCATGGCTTATGCCATGATTTCTTGACACTTTGAGATTGGTATCATCTTATGAGTGTATAACAATTAGATATATAAGGTAACCATAATTAATATAATGGACTATTGTCTGAAACAAGTATGCAACTGACCTATAATGGAGCATATGACTATAGTTTTGTTAATCAGCAATGACAATAGTATGGAAATATTGTTGGATATGGAGTCACACATAATATAATTTTTGATGATGAGCAAACATATTTGTTGTGCTAAATTTATGAATGCAGAAATTAAGAGAAGAACATAGGTAGGTGATGGTGTTTAAGGCAAAGAAATGAAACAAGTGAAGACAGTACATGATAAGAACTTGAAGATCAAAAGATTACATCAATGAAGAAATTAAGGTAAAATTTATATTTGATGTAGTTTATTATTCTAGTCATATATCGCTTGTTAAAATCTTGAAGAAGAACCTCACACATTTATGAAACCTTTGAAAATACTTAGATTTAATTTGGAATTAACCAATACATTAACCTTGGTTTCTAGCCAATTTTGTGCATTTTTATCAGTATTAGTCGACCAATGATATTTTCCTAGTCGACTGATAGAAGACTGAGCTTTTGCATATCATGCATATCAGATTAGTCGACCAATTGAGAAGCTCAGGTTAATTAATACCAAATCTGAGACTTTTGGCCTTTCTGGTATGTCACGTTAGTCGATCAGAGCATTTCCATTAGTTGATTAATGATACCATTAGTCGACTAATGGTTGAACACTAATTGACTAATGACATTACCATTGGATAATCTAATTTTGCGCAACTAGCCATTTTAAGGCCGTTGGAAAAGGCATTTTTTGGGATTCCCTTTAACAATTTTTTATGTCTATAAATAGGGATTTTCTCAGTGATTTTCCTACCAAGAAAAATAAAAATTTTTTAAGAGAAAATATTTGTGTGAAATGTTTTGAGAAAATCATATTTACCAAATTGGCCAAAATACCCATTGTTCTTCTTCTTCATTTGCCCAAAATTTCCAAAAATATCTATTCCCATTTCTAAACCCTTGATATGGAGATAATTCCAATAGCCACACTACATGCAAGTGCTTAAACTTCAAGGCTATCTGATCTTGTGCTTCAAATGCAAAAAAAGGTTAAGTATTCTCTTAAGACTTGTTTGAGAAAAAGGTAATGTTTTTACTCACAATGTTTGTTCAAGAGGGTTGGTTCTTAACACCGGGTTGTGGTGTTAAAAATTTGTACGTTTCTTATGGGTTTATAAGAGAATAGTTGAACTCCCAAGCAAGATTTGCTTGGGGATTGCATATAAGTCGGAGAGACCGAAACAGTAAAAAATTAACGTATTTGCATTGTAATTTTGTGACTTCGCTATTTTTTTGAGTTTATTTTTCGATGCATATTTCTCGCAATTGAATTTTTTTGATTCAGAATCTAACGTGTAACTCTCTTAGATTTTTAAGATAGAATTTTTAAACACTATTAACCATTATATTGTGTTTCCACTTGCTATCCACATGATCCAACTATAGGGATATTCGACGATCCATATGGCTAGAATCCATGTCTGCCCTAAGTCGGGCAGACGATGTAACAGAATAAAGCAACGGAAAATTCTTAAAACCATTTTAAGAAAACCATAAGGAATTAAAATCCTAACCAGAATTTCTACTACCTCGAGATGGGTCTGACTAATCCCTTAGGATAGATCTAAATAACTCTGTAAAAATTAAATGGAAAGAAAATAAAGGACATGCCTCTGTTCTGCATGTTAGCAGAATGTCGATCCTCATGAACCAATGCCACACATTGGAGCAGAACTGCTTCCCTCGAGCTGGATCGTTTCTCGAGGAAAGTAATCCTCATGTCCCCAAGCCAACCACGTGCCCCAGAAAGTTTTACCTTGAGTGGATCCTCCGTCAAGATTCCGGATCAGATCCGAACCCCTTCGTAGCCTTGCTAGGACCCGATCAGGAGCATGAAGACATGGAGAAAGAGTGAATAATATTTTAGCATACTCTATCTAGGTTTGCCCTTAACTTTTGAGAGCTTCCTTGATCGAAGGCTTGGTGTAAGTTTCAAGAAGGGGAGTACGCCCCTATTTATATAGGGAGCTGACCCCTCCTCTTTTCAAAATAACCGATGTGGGACTAATTAATTGGAGGGGAAAAATCAATTACAAGTTTTGCCTCCACGAAGGTCAAACTTTAATGAATTTTTCATCCTTCACCGTTGAACTCTGGAAGCGATATCTTATATCAAATCAAAGAGCATTGAACGGTGAATGCAAATAACCAAACGGTGCACAATTCTGGGTTCATTCGACCCCTCAAATGTACGTGCAAAGTTCACCAAAAATAGTATTTCGCTGGAAAAAATACAACAACCAAAAAATGGGTTCAAAACCCTAAGCTTCGGCCCCCATCTGGGCTCCACCTACCCGCGGGTTGGGTGCACCCACCCGAAACAGGTGGGCTACCCCAATCGTAGCGGGCTAGGCTAGCCCAGCCCTTTATAGTGTCCAGAACTGGGCCAAAGCCCAATTCTGGCCTTTTGGTCGTATATTGGATGATTTTTGACTTTTATGGAGCCGTTTTTCGAACCGTTTGAACATGGGTTTTAACCGGGACTTTCCCGAAACCCATATAACAATTTTCTATACCTTCATCATATAAAATATGATCACGAAAATTTTGCGACATATTTAAATCCTTTTGCATCACATGCAATAATCCTACATTATTAATCCTTTAGGCTATATCGTAAACTATTTGCGACGTAATAAATTCTCATACATCCTATGCATCATCTCCCTTATTCTACTTTTACTCGACGATGTTCCCACTCTGTATGAAACTCTACAGCCTGACCCTAATACAAGTCGGACTCAAAACCCCATACAGCAGAGATCACGAGCAGTAGGTGTCGTCCCTATTTTTGTATCATTATTATGTGGTTAGCCCATTGACATTAGTATTGTTCGGATCACCCTGATTGTGTCCGTGATGAATGCCACAGTTTTACTCCATTGTCATAACTATGTCGCTTGAAACCTAGGGTATGGTTAATGGTCAACCCCTAATAGCTTCACGTCTGGTCCGCATCGTTCGGTCTTAGCTAGTCTTTGTTGGATCCATTCCAATATACCATGACCATGCTTTTTCAGCTAAGACCGTACAGACTTCTGCAACACTAACTCCCTAACCCGGGAGAGACAAATTATTTCTTGGCAACTACTCTCCTCGTATGCTTCAAGTGTCACCCATCCAAGTACCTTTCAACAGGGCTTAACCCGAGGCTAGATCAGAAATCAAAGTGACATCGTTCACGCACAAGTTCGTACAATGACCTTAAGTCTAAGGACCAACTTGTCTATCATCAATGAGAGCCCACCATTGATAGATAAGTGTATGCTAACCATGTAATGGCTCTCGTTGGATTGTTCAGTGCGCTCATTATCTAATGAGCACATGTGTCCCGTCTCTGACTTCGCCAAGTCGAATGACTATGAGATCATTGTCATCACTCCAAGGTGAAGACAAAGACAGAATGGACTATCCGATATGTTGATATCCTTTTCTCGAAACATCTACGACCACAAACGATTTTAGACTTGTGCTACAAATGGTTAAGCACTTCTTTATGATCGATATATCCATCTTGATCCATGTTTGACCTCACATTAAGTCTCAGGACTTTACCTAAGTTATATTGAATTCTACATTATTGTTTGCTTAGGTACATTCTTACCAAACAAGTAACAGTTATTTCTAACAATATGTACGTACATATACACATAGATAAATTGCCTCGAGAGCATACACATCTCCTAACATCCCTACTTGACTTAAGCCCATGTATCTCAGTATCTCATACCGCATTTACACATCAGTCTCTCTAGACTTCAGGTGGCAGAGCTTTTGTGAGTGAATCAGCTGAACTGTCTTCTGTGTAGACTTAAGGGGTTCTATGTTCCTGCTAGATCATGCATTTAAATCTCATCCAAAGGTTTTCTAGTTCTCTTGGAATCTATAACATTAGTCTTGCATGTATCTCATCCAGCTCATTGTCCACACTTGAGGCTAAATCAATATCCTCCGTGTACCTTACGAGAATTATCCAAAATAGTCACTGGTTATCTGCACAATTCATAATCGTTTCTGACAAAGTGTTAAACTCTTTGATTACTTTGTCAAAATATATGTTCCAGCTCCTTGATGCCTCATATGCCTCGCTCCTACTGACATTGGAAACTTTTTGACTGATTCAAATAAATTTGTTTTTCTAAATCATATTTATAAAATAGACTTTACATGCATATTCTAGATTTCATGGTCATCATGAGCAGTGGTAGCGAGTCTGATCCGAATATATCTGTACATGGCTGTTGACGAGAAAGTTTCATCATAATCCATTTATAAGAGTTCTGATGATAACCTTTCTCAACCAGTATAACCTACACTTCTATTTTTTTCATTTGCACTAATCTTCTACCTTGAAGATTCATTTGCAACCAAGGGGAACACTTCCCTTGGACACATCTTCTAAGTTCCATACCTTATTTACGTGCAATGACCTTTTTTGGATTGCATCAAGCCATTTCTCAGAGTCTCTACTCCGAATGGCATCCTGGAAGTTTATTAGGACATCATCAACTATGATGTTTAACACGACTCCTTTGTCTTACGAGAAAATTCAGGTCTCGAGCAATCATGTGACTTTCTAACGATTGATTTGAGGAATATCAAATTTACTGGTTCTGACAGATGTGTCTTCCAGTTAGTCTGGATTAAGCCACTTAACATACGCAGGAAAACCACACACCTTAATGTATTTTAAGGTTGGGGTTCCAACTGTTCCATATCAGATATGGAGTCATTGGCATGAACTATGTCAGGACCTTATCAAGACCTAGGCACTATTATTTGGGGCTTAACCCTGATGGAGGATTGTGACTTAGAGTCACTTGTCATGTATCACACCATGTCTGACAAAGTGCGATTCATGATCTCCAATACACTGGTGTGTTAGGAGACTTGACTTGAGAGAAAATCTCGTTTTCTTTTAATTCCGTAAGAATTACATGGCTAAGTATTCGCTTCTTTGATCTGATCAAAGTTGTTCTAATACTTCTGCCATTGTGTTCTTTATTTCATTACTATTCTTTATGAATTGCTCAAAAGCATTAGACTTGTGTTTCATCAAGGACACATGTCCATACCATGCGTGATTCTAAGTAATAAAATAAGAATACCTTATCCTGGCTAATATAGACTTGGGTCTGGATACATCTGAATGTACGAGACCACGAGTTCTCCAACTCATTTTCCCACTATCTTACAAAAGGAGTTTTGGTCATCATACCTTTGAGACAAGACTCACAAGTGTCTTTCGACTCATAATACGGGAGGTCACGAGACCCCGCTTTATGTCCCTTGTCAAGTCTATTTTCTCTGGTCTAGCATAGTCTATTTTGCCATGGATAGATTTTACTACTAACTTGCACATTCATGTATTAATACTTAAAACAATATGATTATACAAAATACCCACACCAAAGTATTTCTTCAGAAGCAAGGTGACGACATTCACCAAAGTGTGATATACGTCACCTATAGCCAAAAAAACAACACTTGCTCCATAGCCAATACGTAGGACAATCTTTTCCTTTGTATAAAAATTATTCTAAAATGGTGGCATCAAATATGTCCTATTTTCAGTTCCTCCTACTATGCCTTTATCATGATAGACAAAACATTCTTTCTCAACCGACTCTCCTGTTGAGTATTGGACTTCTCCCTACTTGGTGTTAATGATGAGCAAACATAAATACTTGTGACTAATCCCCTATTTTGCAGTTAATCCATTGCCTAAGCTTATTATGAAGATCAACTAGCAATGGATGACTCACAAACATAATTGAAGGCAAATGATATGAATTGGATGATCGTAGATTGATGATTGAAGCTCCATAAATACTTGAAGCTCATACGATGGAAAGAAGAGATTATTTGTCAATGTAAATTTTCTTTTATCTCTTCTAGTATGTAGCTTAGAAGTAGAACTTTGATAGAGCACTCACACACATCTACATTCTGTCATAGGACATCTTTAGACCTTTGTCCTTTGATCCCAATTCAATTCTCTTTTGTTTGTGCTAGGATTGTTTATAACAGCCGACTGCTTAACAGTTTACAGTCGCCTGTCTCAAAAATAGTCGACTGTGTTTTGTTCTACAGTCGCCTGTTATGCACAGACTATTACAATGTAGTTTTGGGCCTTCTCTGATTATTTCGCACAGGCTACTGTTGAACTATTCACAGGCGCCTGTCCTAGTGACAGTCGACTGTGTATTGTTAATCAGTCGCCTGTCTCTCCATGCCCAAAATCTGTTTGATCTGATTTCTATGGCCAGTCGACTTATGCTGTATATACAGTTGACTGTCTATTAGTTCAGTCGACTGTCTATGCTGCAATAGTCGCCTATCTGTAAGTCATTTCTTTGACTAAGCTCTCTGAAAATTTCTCTTGATTTTGACAGTCGTCTGTTTAAGGTTATACAGTCGCCTGTTCTGATTAACAGTCGATTGTGTTACTTGCATCAGTCGTCTGTCCTGTATCTTGTGGGATTTCCAGTATTTGTCTAACTTACTCTTCTCTCGGCCAGTCGCCTGTCGAAGAAGTTACAGTCGCCTGTTGGTTTAACAGACGACTGTCTTTGTTTCATTAGTCGACTGTCCACGTGGTAAGTTACCGTTATGAATTCTCACCTACCCTTGCTGACTGTGCAACAGTCGACTGTGGATTGTTAAACAGTCGACTGTCGCGAGTTCAGATTATATCCGTTGAGATTTTTCTCACGGATTTCGATTGGGTTTTTGCCTAAACTGTTTTGTGGATTTGAGAAAGCTATAAATAGAGCTTCTACTGTTTCATTGGTAGGTTACTCATTCATTGCAAAATCCTTCAAGCTTTCATTTCCAAAGATCTAAGCTCTCAAATCCAAAGCCCTAAGTATTTCCAAATCTTGTTCTCTTGCTCTCCAACCTAGAACATAAGATTGATCTTCTAGGCAATTGGTGCAGTCAAGAGAAAGGGCTTTCTCCTCTCTTCCAAGAGAGTTCTTCAACACACATCACACTTCTCCTTCAAGTTCTACTTCAAGGCATAGGTGATTGTAAGTGTTGCTTTCAGATTTCATAACTTCTTTATTTGAGTTGTGCCCTCAGTTGTGAGAGTGGTTTTTGCTTGCTCCCTGGTTGTGGGAGTCAAGGACCTCGATTGTATTCGATTGCACTTGTAGGGTTGCTACAAGTGGGCTTTAAGGAAACCTCAAGTTAGGATTCTAACTTGAGTATCCGGTGGTATCCGGGTGGTAGGGACGTAGGATTACCGGGTACAAGTCGGGAGTTGACTTGGGTAATCCGAACCCTTGAAACATATCTGTGTTTGCGTGTGTTTCTCTTTGGTTCGTTTTTCTAATCAGCACTATTTGTTGGATTGCATTTTATTTGACGTAAATTCCTTTTAAATTTGCATAAACACTATTCAACCCCCCGTCTAGTGTTTTCCCCATAGACAGGGTCCTTACAATGGGTATCAGAGCGCAAGGTTTCATCTATGGCATCCAACAACAACAATTTTCCTCCGCTGGCTTCGTACAACAATCACGACCGTGATGGAGCGTCCACACTTTTCGAAGGTCAATCTATGGTACGTCCTCCATGTTTCAATGGTACTAATTTTGGCTATTGGAAGTGTAGGATGACGACATTCCTTAGGAGTGCTTCTCTTTGAAGAACTCTCCACAAGGAGTACGTCGAGCCCGCCGAAGAGGACTTCGAGAAATGGACGACTTCCGAGAAGTCTGCCGAAGTCAACAACGCTAAAGCAATGAACGCTCTTCATTGTGCGATGGACCCGAATGAGTTCAACAAGATATGCACATGTAAGAGTGCATATCAAATTTGGAACCATCTCATCGTTACCCACGAGGGAACAAATAAGGTAAAGCTTTCAAAGTTATATGTTGCCGTGCAAAACTTCGACTTGTTTCACATGCAGGAAAATGAGAGCATTGCGTCGATGTACGGACGCTTTACCGACATCACAAATGAATTGGAAGCCCTTGGACAAATCTACACCGAACCTGAAAAGGTAAGGAAGATCATCATGGGGATGACCTCCAAATGGGAAAGAAGAGCAATCGCCATTGAGGAGGTCAATGACTTAAAGAACTACACCGTGGTGAATCTCATCGGGAATCTTATGTCTTACGAAGTAAGATGGGATAACCGATTGAAGATTCGAGCCATGATGAATCCCTCGGAGGCCAAGAAGAAAGCTTTGGCGTTCAACGCCAATTCATCATCGTCCGAAAGTGATGAATCCGAGAACGAGATGGATTTGGGTGAAATGGCCCAAATGGCAAAGAAGTTCCAACGCTTCTTCCGCAAAGGTAAATTTCCCTCAAACAAATGTTTTGAGTCTACTAATGCTACTTCTTCTCTTTGTTATAAGTGTAATAAGCCATGGCACATCAAGAGGGATTGCCCAATGCTAAACAACAAAGAAAAATGGAAGGCACCAAAGTACCACAAGTCCGACAAGAACAAGAGAGACAAGAAGAAAGGACTCGTAGGTACCTTTGATGACTCAAGTGATGACTCATCAAGCGATTCCGATGATGAGAAGGGTGAGAGCGCCCACATGTGTTTCATGGCACTTGAAGACCCACTCTCGGATGAGAGTGATTCCGACACGGATGACACCAAGGTAACAATGGATGAACTTCGTATAGCTAATGAAGAACTATTTGCTAAATACCAATCTTTAATGCTTAGATACACTAGCTTAAAGAAATCAAATGTTAGCATGTCATCCATTCCATGCATTATCAACAATGACACCATTGTTGATACTTTAACTCTTGAGAAAGCAAACTTAGCTTCTCAAAATGTCACATTGAGAGATGAGGTGAATTCCCTCAAATCTCAACTAGATCAAACACATCCCAAGGATAATAGTGATCTAGTTACACGGGACACACAATTGGGTTTAGAGAATGATTCTCTTAAAACCCAAGTGCACGAGATCAAAGCACGGGTGTCCACCTTGGATACCAACATTTCTTCTTTAAAGGAGAAATATGAGCTCATGTCCTCCCGTATTGTGAGATTCAATAAGGGAAAAGGACAATGGGATGATTTGCTTGCAAACCAATTTCCAGCCACACATCGTGTTGGCCATGGATTTGTAAAAGCGAATGCATCTAATGCTTGCACTTCCTATAGTGGTGTCACTATAGATTTTGTGAGGCCTTCGTCCGGTGCATCCACAAGTGGTGTCAAAGACACAATAGGTAGCAATCCTACCAAGAATGTCACCACATCACCTTCTCTTCCTTTTGGCAGGAAACCCACTAAGGGTGGAAACCAAAAGCAAGGCCATTCTTTTATATACACTAACACTCATCCACGTAGGAAACATCCTACTTCACAAGTAAATAATCATGACACATTTTATGCTCCGCACCCACGGACACGTACACAACCACACATGAGATATACTCATGTACGTGCTCCTATACACCCGTATGCTCATTCGCATCATTCTTTCATGTATGCTAATCCTCCACATGTCATGCATGATCCTTATGCTTCATATAATATGCATGTTCCCAAGCATACATATCATCCTAGAATGTACAATGCATATCATCCACCACATCTCTATGCTAGAAATCATGTTCCTAAGAAGCATGCACCACATAGAAATCCAACACATATGCATGCAACTAGGAATATGACTCCCAAGATGTACACTATTTGGGTTCCTAAGAACACTAGTCTAAATTTTAGGAATGCTTATGTTGATTCCTACTTTCATGATGTAATTAGAAATAGTAACTATATTGGGAAGCGGAAGTCCACTTAGACTTGGCTTCCAAAGGGCTAATCCCCTTGGACCCAACAAACATTGGGTACCATAAGCTTATGGCATATTATATAGGTACCCAAAAGAAAGAAGAAGAGCAATAAATGTCTTATTAGCTCTAAAGGGAAAGGATGGATTCTTGATAGCGGTTGCTCCAAACACATGACGGGAGATCCCTCATTGCTCTTCGAAGTGATTAGCATCAAGGATGGTGCAACGGTCACTTTTGGAGGTAATCAAAAGGGAACCATCATTGGAGTAGGTATCGTTGGTAATCCTTCCAAACCTCTAATTACTAATGTTTATCTTGTTAGTGGTTTATGTCACAATCTCATTTCCATTAGTCAACTTTGTGACAAAGGTTACAAGGTTAACTTTGGAGAAGGATTGTGTACTATTGTGATTGTGATTCAAATGTTTTATTTTCCGGTATTAGGCGTAAAAATATTTATTATTTGAGCTTGCCTAAAACCGTAGAACATTGCTTAGTTGCTAACACAAGTGACCAACTTATGGCATCGCCGTTTTGGTTATGGTCACTTCAAGCACTTATATAAGTTAGCTAAGCATGATCTAGTCAAAGGTTTTCCTAAGATTGCTTTTAATAAGAAAAACTTTTGTGATTCATGTCAAAGAGGTAAACTAAGTAAATCTTCATTTAAGTTTAAAGAAGGGATTACTTCTAAGAGGCCCCTAGAACTTCTACATCTAGATTTATTTGGGCCAACTAGAACCGCTTCTTTAGGTAATGCTCATTATGGACTAGTTGTCGTTGACGACTTTTCTAGATTTACTTGGGTTTCATTCTTAACTAATAAGAATGAAGCTCATGAAGAGTTTACCAAATTTGCAAAGAAGATTCAGAATCTTTTAGGATCCACTATTATCACTATTCGTAGTGATCATGGAGGAGAATTTGAGAATAAATCTTTTACTAAGTTTTGTGATGACTCCGGGATAACTCATAACTTTTCCTTTCCTCGTGCTCCACCACAAAATGGTGTAGTAGAAAGAAAGAATAGGACTCTTATTGAGTGTGCTCGCACTATGCTCCATGATAGTCATTTGGGACTACAATTTTGGGCTGAAGCGGTGCACACGGCATGTTATGTGCTCAATAGGATCTTAGTGAGACCCCGAACAAACAAAACTTGTTTTGAGTTGTTTTATGATAAAAAGCCTCAAGTGAAATATTTTCGTGTTTTTGGTTCAAAATGTTTTATAAAGAACACTTTTGGTAATTTAGACAAATTTGAGCCAAGATCCGACGAAGGAATTTTTGTTGGATATTCCACACGTAGCAAAGCCTACCGGATATACAACAAAACTTCTTCAACGATTGAGGAATCACTTCACGTATCCTTTTATGAAGATTTAGATTTTCCTCATGTTGATGATGATAATGTAGATATTCTTTGTGATTCTCTTAATAATGTTAAGATTAATGATGCTATTGTTGAGACTAACACTTCTAACGAAGTTGTTGAAGTTGTTCCTAGTGATCCAGGTTTACCCAAAGCTTACCCGACCGTTCGCAACCATCCCCATAACCAAATTATTGGAGATATTGGTGTGGGTGTTCGAACGAGATCAAGAATTGAAGAATTCTCTCATTGCGTATTCGTCTCTACCATTGAGCCAAAGAACATCCAAGAAGCTTATGAGGATAACTCTTGGATAGTGGCAATGGAAGAAGAACTAATGCAATTCGATAGAAACGAAGTTTGGGAACTTATACCTCTTCCAAGTGGTCACCAAGTTATTGGGACCAAATGGATCTTTAAGAACAAGACGGCCGAAAACGAGGTAATCACACTGAACAAAGCAAGGTTAGTAGCTCAAGGCTACCGGCAAGAGCAAGGTATTGATTTCGAAGAATCTTTTGCCCCCGTAGCTAGATTAGAAGCTATTAGGTTGCTTTTATCTTTTGCATTGCATAAGAATTTTAAATTATTTCAAATGGATGTTAAGAGTGCATTTCTAAATGGGTTTGTCAATGAAGAAGTCTATGTTTCTCAACCTCCCGGTTTTATTCATGAAAAATTTCCAAACCATGTTTTCAAACATAAGAAAGCTTTGTATGGATTGAGACAAGCTCCTAGAGCTTGGTATGATCGTCTTAAGACCTTTCTTTTGAATTTGGGTTTTAAAATGGGAGAAGTTGATTCTACACTCTTCATTAAAGATTATGAAAATGACATTCTTTTGATTCAAGTTTATGTAGACGATATTATTTTCGGTTCTACTAACTTTAATCTATGTCAAGATTTTTCCAAGTCTATGAAGGACGAGTTTGAGATGAGCCACATGGGAGAGCTCACCTACTTCCTTGGATTGAAAATTCGACAAATGGAGAATGGCACTTTCATACATCAGACAAAGTACACAGGGGAGCTTATTAAGCGATTCAGGATGGAATCGTCTTCGAGCAAAAGGACTCCCATGAGTACTACTACTCATCTACACAAGGATGAAAGCGGAAAAGATGTAGACGTTCGTCTATATCGAGGTATGATCGGTAGCTTACTTTACTTAACCGCTAGTAGGCCCGATATAATGTTTTCCGTATGTCTTTGTGCTAGATATCAAGCAAGACCAAAGGAGTCACACTTGATTGCGGTTAAACGAATATTTTGTTATCTCAATCAATCTCTAGATTATGGGTTACTTTACCCTAAGTCTAGCACATATGAGTTAATCTCATATAGTGATGCCGACGTTGCCGGATGCAAGTCCGACAGGAAAAGTACTACTGGCATATGCCATTACTTGGGAAATTCTTTAGTTTCTTGTTTTTCTAAGAAACAGAATTCGGTGTCATTGTTCACGACTGAAGCGGAATATATTGCCGTGGGTCTTGCATGTGCACAAGTTCTTTGGATGCGACACACTCTTAGTGACTATGATGTCAATTGTGATACTTGCCCTATCATGGTTGATAATCAAAGTGCTATTTGTCTTTCCAAGAATCTGGTACACCACTCCCGTACCAAACACATAGACGTGAGACACCATTTTACAAATGATCATGTAGCTAAGAAGGACATCATCTTAGAGTACATTGAAACCCAAAAACAAATTGCCGATATCTTCACTAAACCTCTTAAAGAAGATTCATTTGTGAGGTTACGTGGAGAATTGGGAATTATGGGTGAATCTGAAATCTAGAAGCTCAATCTTTCTTGTTATAACTCCTTATTGAGCTCATATCGTTTTGATTGTCTTTCTACATGTGCTTTATAGTTTTATGTGTTTAAGAAAGGAAATTGTGACTTATTTGATTTCATGAGTTTTGAGTTTGATTGGAGTAATTTGTGTTTCAATGGATTTATTGTTTTCATAATGATTTTACGATGTATTTGTGATTAGAGTATATGTCCTAGGGTGAGTGTTCTTATTCTCTGGAATTCTATCTCACTGTGCTCTTTTGGACCAGGACAGACGACTGTCTTTCCTTCGACAGTCGACTGCCCTGCTCCATCTTCTCAGTCTGAGAATTGGTATCTTTCGCACAGCCGACTGATGACTGTTTTACAGTCGACTGATTAATTTAACAGGTGACTGCATTTTAGTCATCAGGCGACTGTACTCTCTGTCGAATTTTTACAGTGTTCACTGTTATTTTTGTGAACTGTATTAATTCTCGGCCAGCCGACTGTTGAGTATATGTCAGTCGACTGTCCAATGGACAGGCGACTGCATGTTACTGGCCAGTCGACTGCCCATCTCTCTGAGCTTTAATTTTATCACTTCATCCAGTCGACTGACATTTGTGCATTAGTCGACTGTCTTATGCTGTGTCGGTTCAAGTGATTTGATCCGAGCCGTCGATTTCTTGATCCAACGGCTCAGATTCATTCCCCTAATTTTATATTCGAGTTTACACGATCACTTCCCCACGTCGACTCTCTCTCCTCCGCTTCGACCGTTCATCTTCCAGCTCATTTTTCTTCTCCAAATCCGCTCGATTTAGCTACCAAATCCGTCGATCTCCTCCCTTCGTGCGGCTATTTCGAGTGTCGTTGCCTTCGTTCTGTCGCTGGACTAGGTTTGATCTCTCTATCTCTTGATAACTCCTGTTAGGGTTCGTTCACTTTTGTGTCGTGCCCTAGCTTCATGTTCGACCATGGCTCTTTTCGATCATTTCTTTCCTAATGTCTCTCTCGATTTCCTTAATGAGCATGTCCCCTCACCGAAGCCTGATCCGACTCCCTCCTCGCCTCAATCTTCTGGAGAACCTCTTCCTGTCTCTGTCAGTGATCCCATCCCCTCTTCTCAGCACACTGTCAAACCTTCTCGCACGTCTCAGCCTGTTCCCCGGCTCTATGATCGTATCACTGTCCTTGAGAATCTCTCCTATTCCATTGACGAGAAGCTCAATCTTTTATTGGAGCTTCAGTACAAATCTCTAATGCATCAGGGTTTTCCCATCTCTACCGAGCTTCAGGCTATGTTTGCTACCTCTGAGGACACTACTCCTACTTGTGTATCTCCTCCTACTGGCTTCACACCCAAACCCTCTGTGGTTCAGACCTCCGATACCCAGACTCCACTTCATGTTCCTGCTGTATCATCTGCTGATCGTGCTTCATCTTCTAAGAGGAAGACTCCAACTTTTCCTACTCGTCGCTCTGCTTGGCTTTTGTTCCGATCTTCTGGCTGCTCCGTCATTCATATTAACTTGAAAGACCCCTCCGTCATTCATATTGACTGAGGCTGCTGCTGATGCTGATTTGTTCACTCACCTGAAGACCTTGTTTTATTTTGTGTGGTCTGCTTTTGTTTAGGTTGAGTGATTCTGATGTGTGTGTTTTATATATGATGGATGATGCTGTCGGCGACTCTTTTATATATGTATGGTGATATACTTTGATGTCGTCATGATGATGTATTTTTTTGTCTTGATCATGATGTATCTTGTTGGGATGGCCATGTAGATGACCATTCGTTGATGTACTCAGTTTCTATATATCTATATACTAGTCATAACCCGTGCCCGCGGGCACGGTTTATTTCAGATTTCCCCGCAAAATCTTTGTTCCCCAAAATTTTTTTTCCACAGCCAAAATTTAACAGAAAAATAAATTAGCTTAAAAATATTTAGCGGCATGGGCACTTTCGGCGCGGGCGTTTTTGTCGCAGAACAACAAATTCGACGTCGAACAACAAATTTGGCGCCTGCGCCTTTGGTGCGGAACAACAAATTAGCATTAAAAAAATTAGCGGGCGCCTTCGCCTTCACTTCCTTATTAAAGAACAATGATGATTTATATATCTAACCAAATATTTCTCTCAAAATGAAAACAATAGGTAAAATTAAATGTTGCTCAGTTTAAACCATCTACTATCAATCTCCCAGTTCTCCAACTCTTCTTACTTTTATTTTTTCTAAATAAGTGAGAATATGTTCATGCAATAAAAATTACGGGAATACAACCATATTTCCCAACTCATCAAATTCACAGCAACAAATCTTGGGTATTATCAAAGTGCTTCATCAACCATAAAATCAAGTTTAAGTTTAAAGTATTAGTCCCCCCTACAATTTAGTTCCCCAAAATTTAGTTCCCCTCCAAAATTTTAAAGTTTCCTCCCAAAATTTAGTTCCCCAGTTTTTCCAGTGTTAAAGGTTTCATGCATCCATTTTAAAGTATAGTGTGCAGGCTTTGTCTCCCATTGTTTTTTGACTTAATTAAATATGGCATGCATTTGATTCCATCCGTTCTAGGAATTTGGCCGTGTACTCATAAGACTAACGGTTCTGTATCTCATTCATGTTCTAGGAATTTATTTTGAGAACATGCAATTTGATTCATATATGGCAACATCATACCTCTCATGCTACTGTTACTGAACTGTGAACATCAACTGGTAAATACAAATTCAACTATGAATGTTGGCGCATATTTGTCAACAAATTGATATCAACAGCTAAGAAGCATAAATTGCACATACATATGATGCTACACGAATATGGAGATATAGAAATCCGTAAACAATATGATACGAACATGGAGACATGAACATGAAAATATGGGCTGCATAGCCATCATACTCTTTTCAACTGCAAAGAAGATACATGCCTTACAACCGAAGAACATGGTAAAAACACTTTAAATTTCACCATTAAAGCTAACTGATTTAGCCATTAAACTTGCAACATTAATGCTCATAGATTTAGCCATTAAAACTGCTGTTCCCATCCAAAATTGAATAGAATAACCATACGAACAACATAATTAAGGTTTTAAAAAACTTCTTAAATCCTCATTTCTCCAACAAAAAAAATAGTTGATGCTAAGCTCATCTGCCTTGTGACAACGGTTGCCAATATTACACTTTCTTCGCGTAATTTTAAGCTGAAATCGGCTATAAACTTATTTCGTTTCCATTCCACTCGGTACAAAGGGGGAACTTTGGTTGGACCACATAATCCTTCATCGAATTGCATCACAGTATGGTGCACTTGTTCAGTCCACACTTGTTCAATCCAAGCGCCGTGAAAATTTTTCGGCCAGAAAGCCAGACGCGGTGGAGCACTCCTGACTTCTCTTCATTGCGACCGAGCAGCCCTATCTTCTCTGCTTCCTGGCCATGCAATTCATCTTGATCTTTGTCTGATGAGACGCTCTCACGGTTCGCTGACTCGACACACTGGCCTTCGAGAATTTTGGAAATTTCTCCAAGTTTCTTATCAAACAGTACTTTGAACTGCTTCCTAGCCTTCTTTTCTACTTCCTGCTATTTGCAAATGAAGTTTCATAACGATTGGATTACAGCATATGATCAAAGAGCACAGTAGGGTGTCGTTAACCGACCTGCTCCTTTTACTTAAGCTTGAGAAGTGTCACCGCTGCATCAGGCTCGGAAGATTTGTCGATGCTTATCATTTGCAATGATAAGCGTTAAAATAGTTAGTCATGGGCGCTGTGGGATGTAATAGTAGTGTAAACGATTTTCAAGGAATAGTGAATGCTCTTTAGTTGTGGAAACCTTATTGAAATCATTCCTTGCTTCATCAAAATCTCCAACCAACATGTATGACATGCCACGTCGATATAAAGCTTTGACATGTACTGGATTCGCATCCAAAACCTGTCAAAATTCAGATGATATAGATGAATGCACAAAACAGTAACAAAATGACTGCAAACATAAAGGTAAGAGTTCTATCCCTGGCCAAAGGGGGGCACAGGCAAACGACACTTAATACATTCAATAACAGCAGTTGAAAGGTATATTCTCAAAAACAATACCTTATTACATATCTCAATTGATTTTCTATATTCACCCAATTTCTGCAAGCAGGTTGCTATGTTTAGGTGCAAAGAATAAATAAATATCAATATCAATCACTTGAAGGTAGTGCTATATACTTTAATTTTTACATGACAGTTAGAGAAATACAAAGAATAAATCAGAATTGGGAAATTGATATTGGATATAACGTAATCACCACAGTATTGAAAGTAAAATGAGCTTGAATCACAGAACTGGAATTTCTTTGCAAATTATTGGAATAAACTTACTCTGGAATTCAGAAAGATTTTGCCTTCCTCATCGTCCTGAGGATTCACATGATTATATTCACGAAGAACCTGATGGAGAACAAATATTATACATTATAAAACAGAAACAGAAATTTTCTTTTATACATATAAACATCTTGCATTTTATCAAGTAAATATACAGATGAGAAGTTGGTGGAGTTTGATTTCTGCATTATTCTTTGGAATCATTTAAAAAACATTTGATTTTATATTATTCTTCACAATTATTTAGAAAGCATTTGAACATTATATAACCAAACAAATAGTTATAATTGGATCATAGAGCCAGACATCTATATATAAATAGTAATAGGAACCATGCCTTCTCATATTTTGCTTTAGCAAGTTCATGCTCTCTTGCTGATCAGATGTTTGGGATATATAAATGTTGGAGCTGATGAGATTGCAGTAATCGCTTCCAAGAAAGGATTCATGGTATCGGTTTTGCCTAGTGAACTTGCTATGCTACAAATGCAATCGTGCCAGAAATTTCCATGCTCTCTTGCTATGTGTTTGAAGAAAAAATAATTATCTGCTACAACTAACCTAATTATAATTAACTGCATGTGGCAACTGATAGGTTGACTCGATCTAAACTTCTGATTAATCTGATATCTTTGTTTAATAGAAATCTAATATGGAATAAGCTGCAAGATGTGCTCCCTTCAGAAATTGGTGAACTCAAGAAACTGACTCATTTGTAAGTAGCGGTTACTCATCATTTTAATATCTGTGTCATAAGCTGTTTCAGCTAATTCATCGCGGATCAATAATACAAAAAACATTAACTCAAAACAAAAACCAAAAATAACTGCGTTTTACAGAGGCAATTTTCTCCATTGCTGCTTTAATCTAGTTCAATTCAAATTTAGCGATTCAAAACCACAAATACATCAATATGTATATGAGATAAGCTTTGTAGGTTGTATCTAGGGAGAGCTCCGTGCAGTTGATCTTGCCACATATATCCATTCAAAAAACTACATGGAGCAATGCCACTTCAGCAAACCTAATACCAGAAGATAAGTTTCAAGCTTTAAAAACCCTACGTAGACATATTGCAAGGGAATGGAATATAACTGCACATGATAATAATAGGTGCCAATTAAAATGTATGATCTGTCAATTGATCAGAATGATATTAAACGCATGCTAACCTGCAATGCATGGATATTCAGTTGAAGGATACATTATCCATATTGGTTACATGTCCAGTATCAATATTTTGCACCATACATACATTCATATTGACAACCAAAAAATATTTGGATCATGTATGTATATGCATCATCTCAGCCCCCATTTATGAGATCAATTATCAAATCACATACACACCGTTTTATAATATAAATATGCCTAAATTTTCATAAGTAAAAAACCGAAGAAAAGATGTTTACAACAGATACACCCCGTTTCTTCGGCTTCAATCTAGCTAATAAAGAAAAGATGTCCAAAGGGAGCAGCATACCGATTGGGCATTTTCCTCTTCATCAGAATCTGAATCCTCCATCCCTCTTCCATGGAATTCTTCATCCATGTCATCATCTATATCATTCATTTCATAATCATCTACCATTTTGTCAATGTCTTCGGCCCGGATGTGAGACATGTCCTAGTATACAGACATGCCATAATTAGTTTCGGTAACCATAACAGCATGAACAAAGTAAAATGAAGGTAATTGAATGCTCAGAAAAAAGCTCCCGACTGAGATTAATTAGAAGATAAGTGTGGAGAATAATGACATTACGATATGAGAAAGAAAAAAAATCAATATTTCAGTAGTATATTAACAGATAAAAGGTTCAAAAATCAAGTCATCATCGTGAGCAAATATCAATCACCATATAATGGGAAATCCTTGGTAGGCAGGCTATCACCATAAAACTTTGAAATAAAGATAAATGTATGTGCATCATCTCATCCCCCGTTTATGGAATCAATTATCCAATCCCATACACCCCGTTTTACAATATAAAGATGCCCAAATAACACAGACACTTAAAAGAAAGAAGAAATAAGTACAATAGCTCTCTAACCTTTGGCCGAGCGATATCAGTCCCTTGGACTGTAATCTTTATGAGCTATAGAATCAACCCTTCCTTACTAATGACTTCTTTGTATCTGCAACGATCATACTGACATGGTGTTAGGAAGGCTCCACATGCTTTTTGGGCTGGCTTGAGCAGTCCTCGAGTGCTTCTACCACTGCAAGCACTCCACTGGGATTTGAAGTCAGCAATGTCTGCAATTCTTCAAAGGCCAGAAGCGATTCCAAGAGAGCCATGCATTTCTACACGGTTCACCCACTTCTAAAAAATCATTCAAAAACATTCAAAAACAATACATGATATGATTTTGTTCGAAAACGTTACATACGACTTAATTTAGAGATGAGGTCTTGAGGAATACAGGATATGCATTATGCAGATCATCTAAACTGACTTTCAAGAAGCAAAATTCACCTCACAATTTGAATTGGATGAACTTTACAGACTTTGAAAACAATAGCCACTCCATAATATAATTAGTCTACCCGTAATTAAATGAGTAAAATTAGAAGAAAAACAAAAATCAATCATCAAAATTAGATAATGTTACTAAAAATTAACTGATACCCATTAATCAAAATCCAATCGTTAAGAGAAAGAGCAAACTTGGAATATAACAGAAGATCACCCACCAAAGATCTTGAATGCATATATCCCAAGAATATCTTTAGCTGAATTTCTTCCGGTTCCATTCTAGTGACATATACAATGGATGATGATATTTTTTATTTTTAGTATGTGGCCAGCACACGCTTAGCCAAATTTCTTCCAGTTCCAGTCTATTGAAGAAATATATCTTTGCCTTAAAGGGGGGGAAATAAGCTATAAAAGTAACATATACTATTGAATAATGATATATCAATATGATTATAATAAGTTAACCATCCCCTGTATGTAATATGAATGTCGTCATTCTTCAGTTTTCCCCCATATTTTTAGCATTGTAATTTCTATTTCTTGCTGGACAACATAAAATTATAATAGAAGACTAAAGTATTGCTTTAAAAATGTTGAAAAAACATTAAGGAAACCAAATAAATGGAAAGAACTCAATGTTTCCAGGCTTGGAACACTAAATTTCACATTCTCATCATTTACCAAGAGGCATCATAGTTAGTTAAAGCTCCTAAGAGTTTTATCATTCAGATATTAGGATATAAAGTTTAGAAACATTGATGTATTGCTTAGATAGGTTTAAAAATATAGCACATTGCAGAATGTAAAGGAAAACAATAGCAATTTTTCTCGATTTTTGTTCTTACTTACTTTAGTGGCAACCTTGACATCCATCTGATGGCATCAAATATTGCAGCCAATTGCAAAATGTTTACATCATTACAATCAAGAATGTTAAAAGCCATAAATAAATGATCTTGCATTTTGGCGAGAGCGAACAGTGGCATGCAAAGGAAAATGGGTATACTTCACATGCTTAAAGAAAAACCTAATATTTGAGAATGCGTACACTACAAATCTTCTCTATGAATTAGACAATCAAGTTCTTCTCAATTTCTCACCTTGCCGCAATACCAAGTAAGCTTGTCCATGGTGATGCAAGCAAGTAAGTCCATCTCCACCTCCACCGAAGCCTTGGACTAAATTGCATCAGGTGCTCCGCCTCCACCGAAGCCTCAAGGTTCCCAGCCCCTCTCACCGCTGGGACGATGGCAGATCCTCAACCGAGACCGGAGCTCTGTTCAAATCTTACATCGAAGAAAAGAACTAAATGAATGCTTAGGAAAAATAAAGAAAATTTTTAATGCAAAGAATTCCTTAAAAATACAAAACCTTAAACTTTGAGGGGCATGATAGCTTCAGTTGCGATCTTCATCTGGAATTTTTAAGTCCAGAAGTGAATTTGCTACCTATAGCTGAACAAATCATGAAATGAGATAAAAATTAACCAGTGATGCTAATTAACCCTAAATTAATCATTCAAAGAAACAAACCTGAAGACACCGTCATGATCCGATGCTGAGGAAGTACGACGGGCTGAAGATCTGGGAGAGGAAGTGAGGGAGACAATGAGATCGTGAAAGAAAAACAATAATTTCTTCTTCTTCTGAAACTTCAAATTCGAAAAGGTGAGAAAAGCCCTCACCTGTTGGATCAAGATAGACGAAAACCCTAATTCCCCAAATCTGCACACCCGTGAGAAAGAGGGGCTAGCTGAACACACGATGGAGTCGGTAGAGGAGAACGTTGGAGGAGAGAGTTGCTTGAGGCTTATGTGCTTCTATCGGTGGAGGGAGGGGGACGGTGGAGGGGAGAGGGTCACAGCGAGGGGTTTGAGCGAGAGAGAGAGGGGCTAGCTGTTAAACATTTCATTTGGTCCCCCCACCCCCACCCCCAAATATTAAGTTTCCCCCCAATTTTTTGTGCAACAGCTGTGAGGTTTCCCCCCTATTTTTTTGAGTACAGGACAAAAGTTATGGGATTAAAATTCAAATTTTGGTTTGCAAACAATTTCTAAGTTTAAAAGTTTGTCCTAGTCATCATATATATTTTTCAAATTCAAAAACATCCCTCAACCCTTTCCCTCCAAATTACACTACAATTTATCCTAGTCATCATCTTATATTCAATTTCTCTTATCAATTTCTCTTGTCTTAACAAAATTCTCTTATCCAAACAATTGTTTTACCCAATTTCTCATCTCTTATCCAATATCTCTTATCCAACTCTTATCCAATAACCCATGATAACATCCCTGTTGTATAATATAGATATGATGTTGCACCCTCTCTTGTGTCACACTATGCTATATTGTATATCTTTTCTGTGTGATGTATGATATGTTGTCTCCTTGTATGCTTCACTCTCCTTGATGTGCTTTTGAGACAATATATGAATTTGAAATTGGTTAATTCTTGCTATCTTTGTTGTGATGAATTTGTGGAAATTATTTTCATTTCGTATATCTAAAATGTTGATATTGGATTTCAATTCCATTACTCACATGTGTATATGATGAGATTTTATGAGTTTTTGATTTGATATATCTTTATACTCCTTGATTTTTGTTAGTTCGTATTTAACACGATTATAGTTGTTGTTATTTTCTCCCACCTTTTTGGATAATGCCATAGGGGGAGAGAAATAAACATACAAGATTCATAATGGATGTGCTAAGTATGTTCTAACGCTTGAATCTAAGATTTTCGTTGCCTTAGATTCAGGGGGAGTAAGATTACAATGAATAGGGATTTTATTTCCTAGATTTCTTGAATTGAATTCATTCATATCTCAGTCATTTCCTTCAATTGTTATGTAGACGCTCTAATATTGGTTGACTAACTTGATTGACATCTATGTAGGGGGAGTAAGTTTTCATTACGCACAATTATTTATCTTTTTGTTTATGTTTGTTTGTCATCATCAAAAAGGGGGAGAATGTTGAGTATTTGACTTCTCCCTACTTGGCGTTAATGATGAGCAAACATAAATACTTGTGACTAATCCCCTATTTTGCAGTTAATCCATTGCCTAAGCTTATTATGAAGATCAACTAGCAATGGATGACTCACAAACGTAATTGAATGCAAATGATATGAATTGGATGACCTTAGATTGATGATTGAAGCTATGTAAAGACTTCAAGCTCATACGATGGAAAGAAGAGATTATTTGTCAATGTAATTTTTCTTTTATCTCTTCTAGTATGTAGCTTAGAAGTAGAACTTTAATAGATCACTCACACACATCTACATTCTGTCATAGGACATCTTTAGACCTTTGTCCTTTGATCCAAATTCAATTCTCTTTTGTTTGTGCTAGGACTGTCTATAACAGCCGACTGCTTAACAGTTTACAGTCGCCTGTCTCAAAAACAGTCGACTGTGTATTGTTCTACAGTCACCTGTTATGCACAGACTATTAGAATGTAGTTTTGGGCATTCTCTGATTATTTCACACAGGCTACTGTTGAACGATTCACAGGCGCCTGTCCTAGTGACAGTCGACTGTGTACTGTTAATCAGTCGCCTGTCTCTCCATGCCCAAACTCTGTTTGATCTGATTTCTACGGCCAGTCGACTTATGCTGTATATACAGTTGACTGTCTATTAGATCAGTTGACTGTCTATGCTGCAACAGTCACCTGTCTATAAGTCATTTCTTTGACTCAGCTCTCTGGAAATTTCTTTTGATTTTGACATTCGTCTGTTTAAGGTTATACAGTCGCCTGTTCTGATTAACAGTCGACTGTGTTACTTGCATCAGTCGTCTGTCCTGTATCTTGTGGGATTTCCAGTATTTGTCTAACTTACTCTTCTCTCGGCCAGTCGCCTGTCGAAGAAGTTACAGTCGCCTGTTGGTTTAACAGACGACTGTCTTTGCTTCATCAGTCGACTGTCCACGTGGTAAGTTACCGTTATGAATTCTCACCTACCCTTGCTGACTGTGCAACAGTCGACTGTGGATTGTTCAACAGTCGACTGTCGCGAGTTCAGATTATATTCGTTGAGATTTTTCTCACGGATTTCGATTGGGTTTTTGCCGAAACTATTTTGTGGATTTGAGAAAGCTATAAATAGAGCTTCTACTGTTTCATTAGTAGGTTACTCATTCATTGCAAAATCCTTCAAGCTTCCATTTCCAAAGATCAAAGCTCTGAAATCCAAAGCCCTAAGTATTTCCAAATCTTGTTCTCTTGCTCTCCAACCTAGAACCAAAGATTGATCTTCTAGGCAATTGGTGCAGTCAAGAGAAAGGGCTTTCTCCTCTCTTCCAAGAGAGTTCTTCAACACACATCACACTTCTCCTTCAAGTTCTACTTCAAGGCATAAGTGATTGTAAGTGTTGCTTTCAGATTTCATAACTTCTTTATTTGAATTGTGCTCTCGGTTGTGAGAGTGGTTTTTGCTTGCTCCCTAGTTGTGGGAGTCAAGGACATCGATTGTATTCGATTGCACTTGTAGGGTTGCTACAAGTGGGCTTTAAGGAAATCTCAAGTTAGGATGCTAACTTTAGTATCCGGTGGTATCCGGGTGGTAGGGACGTAGAATTACCTGGTACAAGTCGGGAGTTGACTTGGGTAATCCGAACCCTTGAAACATATCTGCGTTTGCGTGTGTTTCTCTTTGGGTCATTTTTCTATTCCGAACTATTTGTTGGATTGCATTTTTTTTGGCGTAAATTCCTTTTAAATTTTCATAAACACTATTCAACCCCCCTTCTAGTGTTTTCCCCATAGACATGGTCCTTACATCTCCTTGGTGCCTTCTCTTTTATAAGTCTCCTTTAGACAATGCATGTCTCAACACGAGTATTAGCTGTGCAAGCATATCATGGATCCAAACACTCGAGCTTTACAACCTTGAGGAGACTCAACAAGTTGTTCGTCTCAAGATCTGATTTTAGATACATGGTCTTGCATTGCTCTCACACTCATCTTCGAGATAAACAGTTTGATCGAAGTTTCGAATCTTGCTTATTGAAATAGTTTTTCATACACACTTGAGGAGACTTAACAAGTTGTATGGAGAAATATGCTTTGGACATCAGTATGTTCAAGCTGCCCCTGGAGCATATAGCTCATAGAGACGAGTGCTAAGTAGCGTGCTTTTATTTTGCTAGACCTTAGAGCTCAAGGAAATTATTGTCCTTAAGCCAATGCTAAGAAGGAAACTTTAAGAAAGGGGTCAGTGAGAACATAGTTTAGTTTATCAAATTGGATTTTGAGTTGATATTCCTTAACCAATCATTTTGACTAGTTAGCTTATTCTTTTAGGATATTATGATTTGGATTACATGCTATAAAACATAGAACTACCTTATTTTAGCATATGTTTAATTGAATATAGTAGAATGGTGTTTATTTAACTATATCCTCCCACTATTTTAGCGATCATCTTAACCCATATAGATGAATGAATTTAGACATTTAGTGGGAGAGGGACCCAACCACTCTAAGCTTCACAGCCTTCCAGAGACTCAACAAGCTGATCGGCTTTATAATTAGTAGATGAACTCTTCATCCATCACATCACACGTGACTCCCTATTGATTTTTACCCCTAGTTACTTATGATCTTGAGGAGACTCAACAAACCATAATGACTAGTCTAGTCTTTCATGTCTAATATTAACTTACACTCAACAAACCATAATCACATGTATAATGGAGTTAGTTTCTAAAAGAGACCATGTCATAGCTTGAGGAGACTCAACAAACATAACAGACGTCTGTTAGTCTTCTAATCCAAAAACAAGGAGGGCTACAGCTAATCCTGAAAAGGATTTTTAACGTAATTAACTAGATATAATCGACAACATCACATTATGATAATAGTCATTCTAGTTTGGTCCAGTCGAATATAATTAGTCAGGTTTGGTAGGTTAGGACCACTATCCCCAGTAAGTGCTGGGGTGATCCAGAGCCCTAGCGCAAACGATTCGAGACGTTTCGTGGACGACTTAAGAATGGCCATTATTAAAATGTGTCCTTCTAGATTTAGTTTGGGTTACCCTTTCCTAGTTAATCCTAATTAACTAGGCACATCCTGAAACTAACATTTTAGGATTAAAATAACTTTTATTTACAATCCTAATCATTGATCACTCCATATTTTACACCTTTTTTCTGCATGTTTGCATGCCATTTTGATCGCTCAAATCGTGTTTTTCACGTTTATTCGGCAATATTGCGATGCTTTTCACGATTTGTTGTTTTTGTCGTATTTCAGGAGATTTGGAGCGATTTGGAGTGATTCTGAGATGCACCCACTCCGGAGTGTCACCGACGACTCTCTTGAGGGGTATTTTGCTGTTGGAGAGGAGTGGAAGGAGAAAGAACGTCGTAGGAGCGACGAGGAGGTGAAGATATGAAGTTTGGGCATTTTTAGCACTTCACTCGGCCGAGTGAAGGAGTCACTCGGCCGACTATAGGAAGCCCGCTCGGTCGGCCAGAACGAACACGCAACAGAGCAATATCAGCGTGCACTCGGCTGAGCATCACCATGCCACTCGGCCGAGCACCGAGTAACCCATCGCCCGAGTGGAGCCAAGACGACGGTAATAAAAGAGACTGAACTCTCTGTTTTTTCGTCTGTCAGTCTCGATGACTGACTCGGCCGAGTGGAGAAAGACGGTCCGCCCGAGTGACAACCGACGTCCGCCCGAGTGACTGAAGGCCGTCCGCCCGAGTGACCTCCGAGGAGACGGCCCCCGAGACCCCCAACTCTCTGTTTTTGTATAGGGTTCGTCACTCGGCCGAGTGACATTTGTCACTCGGCCGAGTGAGCCGCGCTGCCTGAAGCGAAAACTGCGGATTTGAGGCTGTGCGGGGGCATTTTCGTCAGGGGTTTTTGGGCGATTTTGGGGGGTATTTAACCCCAGTTTTTACCTAGTTTAAGAGAGCTTTTTTCAGAACTTTTGGCAGCTTTTTAGATTAACTTTTTAGGGATTAGATTTAGCTTTAAGGGAGGAGAGATAAGTGAGATTTTGTTGGATGCTATCTTGTTCTTCATTGGTTTGTATTTCTCTCCCTCAAAAACTCAATTTTTGTTGATATTTTGAATATTGCTATGAATTCCACTGATTTTATTTGCGAATTTCTATTGCATTCTATTATGAATTGTGAGTAGTTCATCGTCTTAGGGCGTAGGGATGAACCCTACGAGCCCAATTTTGAAATTGTGATGAATTGGTGAATCTATTGCTAGGATTGATTAGGGTTAGTTTGGGATTGCTATAATACGAATAGCTAGGGATTCATATCGATTGGGATTTGCAAGAGATTGGATCCCAATTCGATAGGAAGTCCTAGATATTCGAATTGGGTTGCGATTGAATTCCACCGGGATCGGTTTGCAAGAGATTGGACCGAAACTAGGGTTCTTCGATTGCAATTCTATACCAATACCCGTTTGCAAGAGATTGGAAGGGTAGGAACTATCCCAACCTTGGTCGTAGCTCGAGTTTGCACGAGAGTGGGCTCGAGATACGATTGAACGATGATGTTGTCCTTCATGCTAGCTTGCCTAGGTTAGGGTTTGCAAGAGATTGGGCCCTACCCTAGGTTGGCTATAGACTGGCAATAGCGCGAGAGCGTGAGCTTGGTTCCACATTTAGTTGCAACTAGTTCACCAAAATTTCAAGTCTAGTAATTGTGAAACCTACGAGTCACAATGATGAGATACGGTAAGTAGCGGGGATTCCCTATCCCCTAAGCGTCTTTATTAATTTGTTAATTCCTTTATACATTTAAACGACTGTGACCGCACATTGCGAGCATTCTCCCGACTTTCCCTATAGCCAGGTGATTCGAAGAAGACACTGTTATTAGGCCTCCCTGTGTTCGATACCTGCTCGCCGCTACACCGCGCGCTTGCGGTAAGACTACGATCGTCGCCGCTCCGGGACGTTTATCCGGGGCACGATCAATCATATATTTGGAAATTAAAATTATTATCACATAATAATTATGTTTCATAATAATTTTATTTATTAATGGCTACCT